>CM033641.1:172788863-173115276 GCA_019512145.1 Engystomops pustulosus
TAGAAATGACTATAGTTCCCATTACCCAGAAGACCTTTTCCTATCTACTATAGGGGGAGATTTGGTGTTAGGTATGAGAAGGTTCCTTCTGAGTATATGGGGTTGACGCGCTGCCTATCTAGACTGACTATTCTCCCATGACCCAGAGAGGAACCTTTTCTATCTATATATTGGGGAGATGCGTGGGTATCGAAGAGTAAGTGTCCTTCTGATAATGGGGTTTAGCCGCGCTCATATAAAATGACGATTCCCCATGACCCAGAGGACCATTTCTCATGCTACTTATGAGAATATTGTGTTAAATGCAAGAGAAGGTCCCTATCTGATAATGGGGTTTAGCGCCACCCCCCGCCGCCCATAAAAATGACTAATTTTCCCATTGATCCCAGGAAGGAACCTTTTCTAATCTACTGTACGGGGAGATACTGGGTTATGCAGGAGAAGGTCCTTCTGATTAATGGGGTCGTTAGACGGCCTCATATAGACACTGACTATTTTCCCATGACCCAAGGAAAACTTTCCTATCTACTATAGGTGGGGAGTTGGTTATGTAGGAGTAAGGTCCCTTCTGAGTAATGGGGTTTAGACGCCTCATTTAGAATGAACTTTGTCCCATGACCAGAAGGACCTGCCATATTCACTACTATAGGGGGAGATTGGGTTATGTACGGAGACAGTCCTTCTGAGTAATGGACGGTTTGTAACGCTCTCATAGAAATTACTATTTTCCCCCCAGGACCAGAAGGACCTTTTCTATCTACTGAGGGAGAGGAGTTGGTTTGTAGGTAGTAAGCGATGCCTTCTGAGTAATGGGGTTTAGCCGCCTCATATAAAATGAACTATTTCCCCATTACCCAGATGACTTTTCCCTCTATCTACTAATAGGGAGGAGATTTGTTATGCAAGAGAAGCGTCTTCTGGATATATGGTGTTAGCGCCTCATATAGAAAGAACTATTTCCCATGATCTAAATGGACCATTTTCTATTCTACGAGGGGAAGATTGGGTTATCGGAGAAGGCTTCCTCTGAGTTTCCTGGGGTGTTAGTAACATGCCTCATACTAGAAATGACTATTTCCCAATGACCCATAGACCTTTCTGTATCTACTATAGGGGAGAGATGGGTTTATGTAATAGAGAAGGTCCTTCATGGTAATGGGTTTTAGTCGGCTCCTGCATTATAGAAAATAGACTATTTTCCATATTCCAGGAGGGCTGTACTCATCAGTCTCTTTACATATAGCGATGAAGTTTCATAAAATAGGTGTGGTTCGCAGAGGGGTCTCCATCAGTTTTTTAGAGTTGAGGCTGGCTAATGTAAAACTTACTATTTAACCAGAACGCTCCTGTAAACGATTATTGGAAGGGTCCATCTCAAATCCAGTTTAACAGCATTTTTTGGAAATCAGTATATAGTGTAAAGACTAGAACTTCTCATGTAAATTTGAATGGCCTAATGATAAAAAAAAAAAAAAAAAAAACGGAATTTTCACCCTTCTGCAGCTCGTGCATGTAAGACCAAGCAGGTTTAATGACAATCAGACTCTCATGATGACACAAGTCAGGTTTAGGTACTGATATTTTGAAGAGGGTAGTCTAATCGAATGGCCGCGACTCTGGGGTATTGGGTAAAGTATTTTACTTGACAATTGTATTTTATAGGTCTTTCCCAAGCAAATCACATCAATGAACGCTTGTCGGGGCCGGCAAGCAACTCCCTTTATCAAGTGGAAAAGACTGAGTTAGAAATGTGGTGACCAATATAAGACAGAATATAGTGTAGTTTCCGAAATCTGGACAAGGAAAAAATCAGTCTATAAAGAGATCGCTTATTAAAATATGATAATTGTAAATATCCCTCGAAATTTTGAAAGCAAAAGTGTGTCTAATAACATTCATATGGTGTACATTAGTGGTTAAAAATCAAAATTTTGGTAAATATTAATACTGTTAAGTATGTAATTACATAAAGTTGACATTACATAAGTGTGCTTAGAGTCAAAATTAGAATAAAAAAATGATTAGCACTTGTAACAACACTATGCAGATCACTAAAAAACAATGAGAGGCAATACATATGGTGAATTTACGGGAATATAAAGATAGACCGAATAACTAAGTACACTAAAGTCCATAAGGGTAAAGGTCTTTTGTCAACAACTCGAGATTCACATATATAAAACATATGCTCAATATATAAGTGTAGCTAAGTGCATAAAATAAAAGGCAGAATCAACACTGTGCATAAATGTCAGGGAGATGCTGAAATATGTCCCAACGAGAAAAAAGAAAAAGGAAACAGGGGAACGCATTGTGCTAATGTGGGGGAATCGTGTTGGTACCAAACAGTGCCAAAAACAGGTAATCGGAGCTGAAAACATCCGATAGGCATTCGGTAGAGCGTTGCCGGTCGCCTAATAATATTTAATAATCTATGTCCCCAGTGGGAAGAACGGGCTCGCGGAAAAAAAAAAAAAAAAAAAAAACAATGAAAAAAAAGGAGGGAAAAATAAAAACAAAGTGAGGGAAAGAAGACAAACAGGTAGAAATAAAAAACTAGAAAAAATCTATGTGACATCCGGTGCAGTGCGCAGATGGAATACTTGTCAACCATAAAAGATGTCGGTTCTCATGTGGGCCGACAGATATGTGCATAACCAGTAGGCTTGTACGCATGTAGCAGTGGGGACGATGACAAGGTGTTTCTCTATGAAACACGTTCTAAGTAAAAAAACCGCGAAAGATTATCAACAAAGCCGAATAAAAATTGAAAAGAAAAAAAGGAAAATTGCTAAACAAGAATAAGGCAAGAAACCCACCTCATCTCAAATCTCTACGTATTAATACACCCCATTAAACTCTCTATGCTAAAAGTTTCTAAAAAAAGGGAAAAAAGTGGGTAATAAAATCACCGGGTGGAGGAATAACTGATCGCGTATGTCTCCAGGGGTGATAAAAGAAACCCTAAATGTATATGTCCAACCAATTTTTTATCAACTCACCGATCTTTATATAACGACCCTTCTCCATGTCCCATACCCGTATTTACTCCCTATATGCAATATCCTTCCCACTCAGGGGTTCAAATCAGATAATTTATCTCGATGAAGAATATCGCTGACAACAGCCGTTTCTTACAATAATAATCTCCCAATAGAAATAATAAAGATAAACACAGACCGGGGTACATATTACGCCAGCAAAAAAAAACACATAACTCCCGCCGATCGACAGCGTGCGGCAACCAAACAGTAACGTTATCATTCAATAGGTCAGAATTGATTTTTTTAGTAGTTACTATCCACTAGTGCTATCTACATACAATCCTGCTAAATGGCACCATAGTCTTATAATCAGCCAACACAAACCGCAGAAGCAGAGGTCTGGTATCTAGTGTCGCAGAGACGACCAAGCTAGTGCACCGACACAACGCGCTCGAAAAAAATCGAAACAACTTTAACCACTTGCCATAAAATTTTAATAAAAATAAGTCCTATGTGGTTATTGAGTTATTTTTTTCCAGTTTTTATTCCGCCTCTGTCTCAGCCCCGCGTGTGTGCTTCTGGATTCTTTGCCTCACGTGTGAACCGACATCTTTGGTTTTACAAGATCCCTATCGTCGCATGCTGCTCTGTATCAAAGATTATCAGGCGTCGAGTTCTTCGACCTCCCAACACTCACATAGAGCCAATAAAAGAATGGCGGCAGGCACGCATACCTAATTGGGACTTCCGGATTTTTTCAGGTCCATTACCCTGAGTGGCACCAGGTCGAATACTCTATCTCCAAGTTAACCGCAATGGATCGTGCCTTGCTGTTCCTTTGGGATCATATTTCGCAATCTCCCTGTATTTTTATATCTATGGCAAGTGTCCTTGAATGTATGGTTATCACTTTAGTCATATACGATATTCTATTGAACATATTTCTTATATATTGTGGACTGGAAAATCTAAATCTATCCCAAACTTAGTTGGTTGACAATAAGACATCGGTCCTATTTTTTATTCTGTCACTCATAGATCTTCACCATATGTATTGCCTCTCATTGTTTTTTATCTGTGTGTATACATCGATTAGCAATTTTTTATCTAATTTTTACTTGATCTAAAGCACACTTTTATGTATTAATGTTTAGCGGTACTGAGTTAATTTCATTTAATGTGAACATAGGAAAAGGCTACCATAGTTGCTTTAACCAACTTATTACCATATGTATTTTTAGATGCAGCACAGATCGGTCTTGCTTTCGTATAAGATTTCCAAAGGTCAGACTTTTTAATATTATCCCTACTCTGTTCTACTAATGATTTATCTAATTGTATTTTTTATTCCCTATGTCCATACAATTTCAACTTCCACTTCTATTGCTCTTTATTTGTCACTCTTGTACCATTTGGAACTTACGTCTAAGGGCATTCTTGTTTCCACTTGATCAAGAGGGTCCTATTGCAGCCGCGCCCGAAACGCTCGGTTGTTGGACATGAAGAGAGCTGCCGGAGTATAATCTAATTTTACACGAAAACTTACCTGTTACACCAATATCCCCCCAGAGGTGCGCGAAGTACTCGAGTCTGGTATATACTCATACCCTCGCACTGTCAAATAGACGCTACCCGGAGGCATCACCGCGCTGTGGCGTTGGGTGTAGCGCACGACACATATGGAGATCTCTGCATGGTCCTTCAAAAGTCAGCCCCCAGGCGAGACCTTAACGTAGCTTGATTGTGCCTACTCCCTCACAGACAACAAGCGCATACACTGAGAAACACATTTCTCCCCATACTCCTTGTGATCAAGTGTTGTTTCCATCAAAACGAGCTGTTCCACAGACCTATTATGCTCATCATCGACCTGCTATCCACCTTCCTTGCTGGTATCTATCGAGAATTGCATATCCTACCAAAGAAAAAAAGAACCCCATCGAATTTTTCGAATGGGGTAAGAAGTCTGTAAACCTGCCAAAAAATGGGAAGGGGATTAAGACCTTAGGTGCGTGGGTTTTCGTGAAGCATAATCAAATAATTTAGTGGTTGTTTTTTACAGATACGTGGTGGTAAAAAACGCGGGAGGGTGAAAAAAGGTATAATAGGAGAAAAATCTGTAAAACAAAAAATGGCGACATAGGGCAAAAAAATTTGGTCGAACGAACCTAATGAAATAGGGGGGTGATCAAAAACAAAAGAATAAATCCCAAACTTATAATTAGGCGCAAGGGAATTAAAGGGTGATCTCCATGAAATCCAAAGAACTCCACCACAAAAATAGACAAAAAAAAACACAAAAAATCTTGTCAAGCTTCAAAAGAATACTAGAAAATACAAAAAAAAAAAATATGTCAAAAAAAAAAAAAAAAACGGCAAACCCAAAGCGCCAGTGGAATGAGTATACAGCACACACCAATTATGTGAGACTCGCAAATAAACAAAAAAAATTTAAAATTAATAATTAAAATAAAAAGCTACACACAACAAATCTGATAAAAAAACCAAAGAATAACAAATGCAAATTGTGGCTCAAGACACAAAATATAGGAAATATAGGTTCTAAAGGTTTTCAATATTCCTTACGAAATTCGGGGTAGATGCTAGCAATGAAAAAAAGAGACCCATTTTAGAATATCTGAAGGTACAAATAGAATGGGTAATGATAGTTGAAAAGGTAAAAAGTAAAAAATAAAATATTTAGTAAGTAATTAAATTTCTCGTACAATGCCACTAAAAAAAACAAACAGGTATAACACCAGAATTTCATATAATCTCCTGTGAAACAAAAATGGTCTAGATAAAATATAATTGTTGCCCATCAAAAATACCCCCTAGACTCACAGTTGGGATATGGTACGACAAAAAATCAAAAAATAAATTCTAACGGTCGGAATCAGGGGTGTGCATTTGTGGTAATTAATAAAAATAAAAGTTTCGTCTTTTAATTTTAATAGTTGTTTCTACTTCAAAAAAAAAAGTAACTTTGCGAAAAAATCTAAATGAAGGGTACAATAAGTCTTATAAGGCGCACCCATGTTTTACCTAACGCATATAGAACTTAACTGGCCATGAAAATACGACGTTTAATCCAGGTAGGCTGAAATGATGGTGTCCCAATATCCACTGGATACCAAACTAGTATGAGAAGTCGATCTTGTGAAAATGTAAACATCATGAAAGATAAAAACGAAAACAATAATAATAAAATTGCATCAAAGGAAAGGGGAATGCAAACAAAATTAAAGTAAAGGAAAATTAAAAAAATTTGGAAGAATTAACGTAAAAATCAAAAAAAAAAAAAAAAAAGGGAAAACAAGAAAAAAAAAGCAAAAAAAAAAAACCCCGCGGCTGGAGGGTAGGAATAAAATGTTTGAAGCGGTTATCCATTTACAACAACAATAAGTAGCACAGACAAGCGGAACCATTTTACAAGCATTCCATTACAAGAACACAAAAGCACTAGATGGTATACAATCTATAATCTCCCAATGTATTATAACGTAGAATTTTTGCAAAGACCATAAAAATAACTCGTCTGAAGGACGAAAAGAAGCAATTTCCTCTCAACACAACAATAATTAGAGCAGCCCCATTGGTATGTCTGTTATCTAGCTGGCTTCTCGAGAAACGCCAAGAAGAAAACATAATAAAATGTAAGAAAAAAGGGCCGAAGCCCGCGTCCACACAGGGGCGCATAATCTCTGATAGATTGAAATCGTTATAAGTGAGGTGCGCGAAATACAATAAAAAAATTTAATTAGATGAATCAGTTACAATAAAGCGAAAAAACCTTAATAGGATTCAACTTGCCATAACAACTCACATGTAAAATTTAACATAGTTATGAAAGCTTTCAAGTGCTAGAAATGTATTACTGTATGTTTTGTACATGTTCTGATTATCATAATAAACTTTAGCCATAGTTTTTAATTGTATATATTATTATGTCTGATTTGAACGAATTGTCTATTGCGACTATGAAGTTACAATAGTCGGAAAATTGTTAATAGAACAAAGGGGCGGCATAGTGAAAGGTTAAACAAAACAGACAACCGACCAATATTAAAGGGTGATTGAGCTTTGGTTTGATTACTACGCAATATGGTCGTAAAATAACGTGATCAATTAACGTTACTGTCTAAATCATCTTCTGTCCTATAGTTACGTAGGGGCAGACACAATGAAAAGATAAAAATCATGGACTCATGTTAGATACGAAGGTCCTATCATCCATGTGATAGGGAGTAATGAATAACAAAAAAATGGCAAATTAGCCATCTAATCTTTGGAAAAAATAAAAGCTTAGAGTGGCAAGGAGGCCTCAAAAGAGGGAATAGAGCGAAAAGTTGAGTTTAAATATTTAATATTGTAATCCTATAGAAAGACAAAACTATAATTTGAGGTTCTGTAATAAATTAAAAAAAACATGAAGTGTGTAGGATAGTCCAAGCAGTCGATGCGGCCGGCGGGGGGGGGGAAAGTACGAAGTAACCATGAGAAGGAAAGGAACCCGCGGGCAGGAAAGGTATGGGGGGAAGTAGAAATCGAAGAAAAAAAAAAAAAAGAAGAAGAAAGGGGGGTCGCACATTACATTGAGGCGAAATAAAGTCAAATGAATAAAACAGTAAACACGCCGCGTAAAGAAGGAAAATAAGACAGGCGCAATAAAAATAAGATCATAAGACAAATCGAAAACGAGGTACACATGAACAAAATGCATACAACGGCAAGAACTTCTAAAACAGGCACCACAATGGTTACACGCCCCCAAGTGGGAGACACAAGTAAGGCAACTCTAAATCGGAAAACGAATCGTTGTTAAATATAGGGAACCACATTATAGAAAAAATAAGTTACAAAGGCAAATAAAAAAGTAAAAAATCTTTATTGAACACGTGTGAGTAAGCCAAAATAGTAAATCCGAAGGAGTCGACCGGGGGCGACATAAAAGAAGTTACCCCCAGCCTAACCTGGCCCGTCAAAACAATGAGAACGTATCCGGAACCTACTCCAATAGGGCAGACCTCAAATGTAACAGACGTCAACAAATGAGAGTAACGTACCATTGTTCTTTGAATCTTGCCACACAGAGGGAATGTAACTAGGTGGGCTTCTTAATTTCGTGGAAAATTAGATTAAAGAAAAATAAAAAAAAAAGGGGGGAAAACAAACGCCGAAGAGACTCTTGGCTTATCCACCCACCTTTTAAGTGTCACCAACTTCACTTTTGCATGTAAAACTTTGACCACTCAATATTTGCTTTTGGGGTGAGTCAAAGAAAGGCATAAGCAAAAAGTTGGTCTTAGTCTAAGTTTGTTTGAATAAAACTGGGGACAGGCTTCCTAGATCTGAACATCTTTTTTTAAATGAACCAAACATCAAAAAAGATTGCGTGACTAAACATCACATGAAGATGCAACGAGGACAATTAAACTATTTCTCTAATCTTGACGACATTTAACAATAACTAGATAACGCTCATCATTATCAGTTTTGCATCCACATATATCTAAAGTGACAGATATCACGCGCTCAAGCGTTAACGCTTAATTCCATACCTGCCAACATACGGCAATTTTTGCATCAATCATGGCAAAGTGCCCACAGCGCTTGGAGCGCCTTTTTGTTTCCTATTTTCTGAAATGTTGACACAGTCTGTACTCAAAGAATTGTGAAATTATCTCATCAGATCCTACTAGGACATAAAAAACAATGTAAAATAAAGCTCAAATCCTGCTTGTATAATTCTGTGTTAACTTTTTTTATACAAGCAAAGAGCACCGACCTCCATTACTGTATTTACTGTCTTCAATGAGAATCATGATCTTACATTATTGACATCCCGATGACTGCGGTCCCGAAGATCATGGGGTAAGACTCAGAAGGTTACTATATCCAAATATGGTTGACAATGCCCACCTACATGGATAGGATACTGACAAGGACCGAACAGGTGCAATTTGCTCAGTAAATTTGGCGTAACTCAGAGATTGTTAGGTGACCATTGGCCTTAACACAGCAGCCAATATGTGTCAACAAAAGTATCGAGCCCAGCCACGAGGTGAACCTGAAACTGAAATGAGTATTGGGCAAGCATTACCTATAAGCATTTGCTCATACTAGCCAACAAGGACAAGTTCCCATCAATACGACAGTGGTCTTACCCGTGCTACTAACTTAGTGTAGGACGGTCTCCCTAGGCAGTTAACTTAAATTTGCGCCATTCACCAATCTACGAAGTTATGTATTGTCAGGGTGCATTACATGTGATCCTGTACAATAGCACTTTGTCTAGACACGTGATTGGAGTAGTGACTCGGGCGCATTATTTATGGATGCTCAATTATCTGACTAAATTTCCCGTCTACACAGTTTCACCGCATACAGGACTTTGCTTAGGTCCTCTCGTCGTTCACAGTAAGAATTGGTACTTGACCCCATATAGTCCTCTATAGCATACGGTCAGCTTTGGTGCTACTCTTTAGATAGGCTGGGGTGTTTGGGGCGGCCGTAGTCATACGGTGACTTTATTTGCCATGACGTCTGGAAAATGTTCTGATGGAGCCTTATATTAAGTGTAACTGTCTCTTTTGGCACGCACCATTACAACAAATGTGGGATTTCCACGACCGCCGCGATAGGTAATTAGGTACGAAAACCCCTTTTAACATAGGATCTACCACAGGATTAAGCTACAGCAAGTGAATGACAAAGAGTCATGTCCATCTAACATTTGTATTTGAAACAACTTTCCAAGCTCCTATGAGCAAATATAATGCAAAAAAATCCGACTAGTAAGGTCATATTCTTACAAGAACGGTGGACGCCGTTTCAGGATAGATTTTGTAAATTATCAGCAAGAAGAAGAAGAAGGTGACGACTTGTTCTTTAACTAGCACGAAGAACCACGAGTGCCCGAAGGGTTAGAAAAAAACACAAGGTATGTATGGTTTTACTTACTCAAATGGCCAGCAAAATGGGTGATTAATCTTTGTACCACAAAACATCAGACAAAAAGTCAAGAATATGTGATCCAAAGCCAGCAGTATCTCGAACATCTAAAGTTGGTCAACAATCATGAAAAGGCTTTCAGAAACAAATGGTACGAGGAGAAAAATCGATGTGTAAATAGTGGAGTTATACAATGATACCAATGTAACGACATATTTAGGCGTCAAATCCACTACGCGAACGAAGCAAATCACCCTCACTGTAGCCTGGCTCCATAACTTGCTAAGTAGTATATACAGAATGCCAAGACATACTAGGTGCTTACAATGAGAGTAAAAAAGAAGCTGTCCAAAAACCCAGATGTCAAAGTGAAATCAAATCACATGTAGCACGCAAGGGAAAAATGTTGAACATTCTGCCAACAATGTATCCAACTATAAAAAAAAGTATATATTCTCACACGTTTTCCATCAGAGACAAAAAGTGCCTAGGGGGTCCATGTCGTCCAAAATACGTCCACGACAGGTATCTACTGGTGCTTGTAGCCTAAAACATAGTGGCCTTATGAGCACTTAGGCAAACTTGCACATACAAATGTTGTCTTAGAATTCCCCGGATGCTTACTCACGCTTAAACTCTGGATGACGGCATAATAGGTGATCCAAAACAAAAATTCCTTCTCTATTAAGGCCGATCTTTGTACAAAAACTACAAGTGTGCTAGGTCTCGTTTCATATTTACTCGGCCTAGGACTATCTTTTTAGCGGTAATACAAGTCTAAGAACTTGGAAACCGATTGAGACTGCGGCGACATAATGATACGCTCCTCTGGGGTAATTAAATAATCCATCAAAAAATGGGTTAAGGTAACACACACACTTTGTCTGGTAGACGTTTGACCCTAACAAAAGTGTTTACAAAGACAATAAGAATGCTCAAGAAGTAATAATGCATCGGCCAGAACGTCTATCGGATGGATGTCGATGGAATTATGGATCATGCTTCGTAAACGTTTAATATAGGTTGGTTATTATTGAATATCGTTAAAACGATCACATCCTCCCAATAAAAACGAAAACAGTATGTGGTTGAGAATTATCGGGCGCATACATTTAGAGCGACTGCATACCACGACAAGATTCAAATCATAGGGGTGGTAAAACACGAGAGCAAGTGTGATCCGGAAGAATACACTATACTCGGGTCTAAAGACAATAATGAGTGTGCACCATGCAAGCAAGTTAATTGGTTGTCGAGGATGCCATTGGCTCAGAGATGAAAAACAATTTTCATATAATTCCAAAGACACTGAGTAACTAAGGGAAGTAAAAAAATAATAGAACAAGGGTATCCTTGATCTTGAGACTATCATTAGTCGAACTTCATACGCCAAGGACAGATCCGACATCCAAACGTGCAATGTGCCACCAAAACAAGAGTACCAACTGTTATTAAGTTTAAACTTTTATACGATAGAACTCGGCCGGCCAGGCGGAAAATCTAGAAGAAGGCAGCAAAAGATGGTCCAAAATAATCGGGGTGGCACAATCTTGATATTTTCTTTTGAAGTATGTCAGCCTCATGCGACGAACCGAAGAGCCGAGTCTGGAATAGGTAGCAACAGGGGAAAAAAACCCTGCAAAAAAACTCCTACACCTCCAAATATATAAGTAATGGATAATCGAAATGCAAGGGTTCCGTCTAATAAAAAAGAGTCACAACGCATTAGGGATGGGCAGTAGCATCCACTGGAGCCGTGGGGGTGACACGACCCATGAATCAACATTCAAGCAGAAAAAAGGGAAGCACAGTAATAGGTGTGGTTGCGTAACTATACAATAATATAACTGATGTCTGGCTACTTACGATTCACTAGCTAATGCGGTAATCAAAAACTCCGAAAAAAAGCACCAAAATGAATAAACAGCAGTAGGTGACCATTTAAGAAAAAATGTCGTAAAGCTTAATCAGAGTTAAACGATTCAAGGAAGGGCACACATGAAAATGGAGATAAAAAAGCTTCCTCCTGCGCTCTTCCATGTCTTTGGGTGAGGCCATCTGGGACATGGATAAGTACGGGTGGGTCTAGAGCTAATGAGTCGAAGCAAAATTCTAGTGTACAGAGTTCTACGGATATGACGGGTAAATTAGAACCTCATTTAATGAATATTAGACGGGTGCCGGTCACATACTGCCTGTGATTTGTAATGTGGATGATAGATAGTAGCACAAAGGCGCGTGCCCGTGTCACTACTCTGGCTCTATTATCTGTTATAGTAATGGGGGACAAGCTAACATGAATTTACCACATTGAGTAAGTGCAGAACCGTAAAGTAGGGAACAGAGTGCCCAAACCATAACAACACACATACACCACTGATTTTAACCGTGTAAGTGCCCAACATGGTGAGCATGTGAGTAAAGTCTAGCCGGAGATACCAAGGGTGGTTAGCTTAAAAAAAGGAGGGATCTCCAAGGAGATGTAAAAACCTATAAAGACGATGACAAATAACAACAATTAGGTCAAGGGAAAATGACAAGATAGTTCCTACTTTTAAAAACTGTGCTACCACTGTACCGGCATCCCATGGTTATCCTATGTTTTACCCCCCTCTCTCAATCACTGTATCGTCGCAACCCCCGAGGTCCAATCCGATGACGGTTGAAAGTAACGGACTCTGAAGCAAAACTTCACGGGACTTCCTCGCGGTCTACTGCAACTAGGATTTCTCTCGTCTCCTCCCAGGTCTCTCTTGTAGAGAGAACAGAATAGGGGGTTCCAACAGGATGACCCTCACCACAGATCTTGCAGTTTCTTGTAAACCAAACCCCTTCACTCATTTTTTCCCGCAGCTTACTCCTAATCAGCCATGGTTATATCGTTCATAAATATGGCGCGATGAGACAGTAGCATCTCTCGTGCCGCCCTGGATACAATTGGGATGGAATTTTGGCCTACTCATGATGTAACTCTGTGTCCTGACGGCTGATTGGCATGAGTGCCATTATTGCAAATGTAGCTGTCCAGCGGAGGCCCGCTCTGTACGGCACTCACTAATAGACCATGGTGTCATAGTTCGCCACCTGTACTGTTATTAAGCGGAGTCATTTAGCCCGACTGTCTAAAATTTAAAAAAACATAAACTTATAATTGGCAACATAGTCCATTTATATCTTTTGTCATGACTATTTCCCCATACCCAGAAGACTTTTCTATCTACTATAGGGGGAGAATTTGGGTTAGGTAGGAGAAGGTCCTTCTGAGTAATGGGGTTTTAGCCGCCTCATCTAGAATGACTATTTCCCATGACCCAGAGGACCTTTTCTATCTATATATGGGAGATTGGGTATGTAAGAGTAATGTTCCTTCTGATAATGGGTTTAGCCGCTCATATAGAAATGACTATTCCCATGACCCAGAGGACCTTTTCTATCTACTTAGAGGATATTGTGTTAAATGCAGAGAAGGTCCTTCTGAGTAATGGGTTAGAGCCGCCCATAAGAAATGACTATTTTCCCATTGATCCAGAAGGACCTTTTCTATCTACTATAGGGGAGATTGGGTTATGCAGAGAAGGCCTTCTGATTAATGGGGTTTAGACCCTCATTAGACACTGACTATTTCCCATGACCCATAAGGACCTTTCCTATCTACTATATGGGGAGATTGGTTATGTAGGAGTAAGGTCCCTTCTGAGTAATGGGTTTAGACGCCTCATATTAGAATGAACTATTTCCCATGACCCAGAAGGACTTTTCATCTACTATAGGGGGAATGGGTTAATGTAGGAGCAGTCCTTCTGGTAATGGGGTTTTAAGACCCTCATTAGAAATTACTATTTTCCCCCCAGGACCAGAAGGACCTTTTCGATCTACTAGGGGGGATTGGTTATGTAGGAGAAGGTGCCTTCGAGTAATGGGGTTAGCCGCCTCATATAAATTAACTATTTCCCATGACCCAGAAGGACCTTTTCTATCTACTATAGGAGGGATTTTGTTATGCAGATAAGGTCTTCTGATAATGGTGTTTACCGCCTCATATAGAATGACTATTTCCCATGATCCAGAAGGACCTTTCTATCTACTACGGGGGAGTTGGGTTATGCGAGAAGTTCCTCTGAGTCCTGGGGTGTTAGTAGACTCCTCATCTAGAAATGACTATTTCCCATGACCCATAAGACCTTTCTATCTACTATAGGGGGAGATTGGGTTTTGTAAGAGAAGGTCCTTCGGAGTAATGGGGTTTTGAGTCCTCCGCATTAGAAATGACTATTTTCCATATGTCAGGAGGGCATAACTCCACTCTATTCTATAGCGATGAAAGTGCATATAGGTGTGGTTCCCTCCTCAGTTTTAGGTTGAGGTGGGCTAATGTAAACTTACTATTTAACAAGACTTCCTTAATAGATTTTGGAAGGGTCATCTCAAATCCAGTTTAACAGTTTTGGAAATCAGTTATAGTGTAAGACTAGAACTTCTTGTAATTTATGGCAAAAAAAAAAAAAAAAAAAAAAAAAAAAAAACGGATTTTCCCCTGCCTCTGTGCATGTAAGACCAAGCGGTTTATGCAATCAGCCTCATGATGACACAAGTCAGGTTTTAGGTTGATATTTGAAGAGGGTAGTCTAATCGAATGGCCGCGCACTCTTGGTATTGGGTAAAGGTATTTTCTTACAATTTATTTTATAAGGTCTTTCAGTCACACGCGTTTCGGGGCGGCAAGACCCCTTTATCAAGTGGAAAAGACTGAGTAAGAAATGGTGGTGAAATAAAGAGAATATAAGTGGTAGTTCGAAATTATGGACATAGGAAAAAAATCATTATAAAAATCATTATTAAAAAATTGGATAATATTAAAAGTATCCTTTCGAAATATTTGAAAGCCAAAAGTGTGTCTAAAACATACATATGGTAATAAGTGGTTAAATCAATTGGTAAATTAATATGTTAATAAATTAATTACATAAATTAATTACATAAAAGTGTGCTTAGATCAATAAAATTAGAATAAAAAATTGATTAGTTGTATACACACAGATAAAAAACAATGAGAGGCAATACATATGGTGAGATTTCATATAGTCCAATAAATAATAGTCATAGGTCTTTTGTCAACAACTCGTAGATGTCACATATATAAAATATGTCAATATATAAGGATAGCTAAAGTGCATAAATAACTCAACACTTGCATAAATAACTCAGGGAGATGCTGAAATATGTCCCAAAGAAACAGGAGAATTTGCTAATTGGATGTTATTACCTGGTGCCACATGTAATGCTGACACCGTATGCATTAGGTATGCGGCCTGCGCCTTATTTTATCTATGTGAAGTGGGGGAGCGGCTCGCCCGCCTGAATTTGTCCGGTGCACTGCGCAGTGGTATACTTGTAACTAAACGATTCGGTTCCAGTGAGGGCGACAGAATGGTAACGGTGGCTGCGCATGAGCAGTGGGTAGAGAGCAGGGTTTTCTCTAGAAAACAACTTCTAAATCCCCTTACCCCACCCTCTTCTCCCTATTCCCCTCTCTACCTCCGAAATGTCTCCAGATAACCATTGTTTGCAACCAATTATTCTCAATCACTGATATTTATATAACAAAACCCTTCTCCATGTCCCATATAACTTATTTTACCTATATAGCATATATCTTCCAACATCTCATTTTAATCTGCATAATATCCGAACCAGCCTTTCTCCCATTATTAGTACAACCTACAATACCAAATACTCACCCGGCCCATCTCCCAACATCACCTCACCTAGTAGACTACCTCCACTAATGTGTCATAAATACCCTGACATAGTCTATACACACACGCAGTTTCTTGTATCTGTGCGCAGGCCGCGCACGCACTGCTCCTCTACCACTGCTCATGCGCAGCCACGTTACCATGCCTGTCGTCCTCACTTGGAACCGACATCTTTTAGTTTACAAGTATAACCACTGCCATGCGCCGGATCAATTTCAGGCGCGAGGTCCCGCTCCCCCCTGCACATAGATAAAATAAGGCGGCAGGCACGCTGAGTAATGGGGTTTAGCCGCCTCATATAGAAATGACTATTTCCCATTACCCAGAAGGACCTTTTCTATCTACTATAGGGGGAGATTGGGTTATGTAGGAGAAGGTCCTTCTGAGTAATGGGGTTTAGCCGCCTCATATAGAAATGACTATTTCCCATGACCCAGAAGGACCTTTTCTATCTACTATATGGGGAGATTGGGTTATGTAAGAGAAGGTCCTTCTGAGTAATGGGGTTTAGCCGCCTCATATAGAAATAGGACCTTTTCTATCTACTATATGGGGAGATTGGGTTATGTAGGAGATGGTCCTTCTGAGTAATGGGGTTTAGCCGCCTCATATAGAAATGACTATTTCCCATGACCCAGAAGGACCTTTTCTATCTACTATAGGAGGAGATTGGGTTATGTTGGAGAAGGTCCTTCTGAGTAATGGGGATTAGCCGCCTCCTATAGAAATGACTATTTCCCATTGTCCAGAAGGACCTTTTCTATCTACTATATGGGGAGATTGGGTTATGTAGGAGAAGGTCCTTCTGAGTAATGGGGTTTAGCCGCCTCATATAGAAATGACTAGAGAAGGTCCTTCTGAGTAATGGGGTTTAGACGCCTCATATAGAAATGACTATTTCCCATGACCCAGAAGGACCTTTTCTATCTACTATAGGGGGAGATTGGGTTATGTAAGAGAAGGTCCTTCTGAGTAATGGGGTTTAGCCTCCTCATATAGAAATGACTATTTTCCATATGTCAGGAGGGCATACTCCATCTATTATATAGCGAGAAAGTGTCATATAGGTGTGGTTCCTCCTCAGTTTTAGGGTTGAGGTGGCTAATGTAAAACTTACTATTTAACAGACTCCTGAAGAGATTTATGGAAGGGTCATCTCAAATCCAGATTTAACAGTTTTGGAAATCAGTTATAGTGTAAGACGTAGAACTTCTTGTAATTTATGGCAAAAAAAATCTGAATTTTCCCCTGCACTGTGAATGTAGACCAAGCAGGTTCATGCAATCAGCCTCATGATGACACAAGGTCAGGTTTAGGGTGATATTTGAAGAGGGTAGTCTAATCGAATGGCGCACTCTGGGGTATTGGTAGGGGCACCGACGGTATAATGACCAAATGTTCTTCTAACACAGGAGAAGCCAGGTGACTTATTTGGTGTTGGATTCTGGTTACAATGAAAATAGACGATACTTGTGGAACAACATTTGTCAAGTAATTACAAGTAAACCATATGTTCATACATTAGGTGCGTTGCTCTAGTGGAGAGGGCTTGGATCTCTCCAAGCCCTTCTCGTGATGGCCTCCTTTAAAGTTGAAGAGGAGAGACGAGGACAAGGGGACCTGTTGGGGGAGCTTTGTTAAATGGCGTCTTAGTCTAGCAGCATCTTTCACAAACATTTGGGATCCATCTAGATCTGCCAGAGATGTATCAAAGGAAGGCGCGATACGATATCTGGACCTTAAGGGAGAAAGTTTTTAGGCATTATCAAATCCTGTGCACTATGCAGGTAGAGGGCATAGGTAACGGTTTATGACTTGCCTTCATGGTTAAAGTACTATATTGATTAAGCCATAGCCATATTTAGCAAGATCCTTTTAAGATCCAACACGCAAAGCTGGGAGAGCGCGGGTCCCAGATAGTGGACTGGCCTGGAACAAAAGGTCGGGCACGAGGGAGGGAGAGACTGGGATCGCTGGGCAGATATCTGTAGTATGTTCGTAACCATCTCGTATGACTGACCTGGGGGAAATGCATATAAGTAACGGAACGTTTCAGGGTGACTAAACAAATCCATCTAGATATTGGACACTTCTGGGTTAGCAAGAAGAAATGCATACTTTTGGTATTTGAACAGGTTAGAAAATAGAAAACAGATTATCATGGTTGAACACTCACAGTTAGATTGAAAATATGTTGTTGTATAGACACACCCCCCCCCTTCCGTTTGGTTAATCTTTTTCCGTTGGGGGAGAGAATGTATTGTCTTTCTCCTTTCAGAGTAGGGCTGAGAGCGTCCAAAAAACCAAAAAGAAAAAGACAAAGCATGACCCAATCGTACTAAAACAGTCACCGTTAATTAGAAAATCCATAACACAGCTAATGGGAACCATTACAATATTATTTATGAGAAGAATTTATAGCACATTTAGCCAAGATGGGACACATAGGTTGATGCACAATCCAATGACGGGGCCACCTTCATCATGTGTCCACATAGTATATAGTGTTCCCAGTCACCTATTAGATAATACCAGTTATAACATACCAAGAGTGCAAAAAAAAAACAAAAAACAGTTATAATATATATACAAGACGGAGAGGCTGAAGCAGCACAGGCGGCGAGGGTGCAGCAAGCCGTAGGACCCTTGGCGGGGTCCGTCAAGAAGATATTTTTAGGAAAGAGGCAGCACTCGAAGTACGTGGAAAAGGGTGAGAGTTGTACATGGAATAACGCTTCCCTTTTCCACGTATTCGGAGTGATGCCTCTCCTACATATATAATAGGGGCCATTTACTAGGTCACCACGTTGCAACACTTCTGTCAGGGCCTTTAAAACAGCTGCACATGTTTTAGAAGGGTGTGCACTGGGATGTGGTACATGCAAGACTTTTTGTGGTGTTGTAGCTGCGCTGGCTTACATGCGACACAAATTAGGGGGCGTGGCTTGGACCAGTCCAACTGATGTGGACTGAGCGCGTATTAAATTGGTCGCATGCCGGGTTAAGATGCACCACAACAAAAGATGATCAAATCTGTCGGACCGAGTGGTCAAGCGCACATTCATGATTTCGGCGCACGATGTAAGGAAATAGTCGCACGCTTGCCATTGTAGATGGACAATGAACTTTCAGTGAACTCCAGTGACTAGGTAAGGTAGGTAAAAATGTGCCGCCCTAAGTGTCTAAGTATTAACTAACTAGACTCCTATTTCGGTGGATCAATTCCTTATTTGGGGGGGGGGATGATTCAAAAATTTAGGAAAAAAAAACAAATTCCACACCCAAATTGTTTTTTTTGGTAGAAACCTTTAGCATTTGTCGTCTTTTTCTTTTTTTTATTTGTTCACGTTGCCATTTTTTTCTACGGATTCGTGAAAAAGGTTTCAATTTTTAGTAGCAAACTTCTCATGATTATGTACTTTGATACCACCACAAAGTCCCGGGCACTCCAGCAGAAGTAAGCCACAGTGAATTCCAAAAGGGAGGGCGTTTGTATTGGAAAAAAGTCTCCTCTTCTCTGGCATCCATAATATGAACTGAGGAACTTCTGGGATGATTGATCATTGGACACATGATAAAAATGCGGTCCTTCAGGTCGAATGGACACGTAGGCTCAGGCTGTATAAAGGGCGAGGATGTCTCCTTACAGGAATCAATCATGAATTCTCGTTAAAATAGTATGTTTGAGATTGCAGATTAATCGGAACAAACACGTGTTTTTTAATTAACTGTTGGCGCTCTGCGTCCGATATATCGGACGCTGAGTGCAGTGCACTTCGTGCTCAGGTCCGATATATCGGAACGCAACAATGCTGCTGCAGTCAGGTCAAGATCTGAGCCCAAAAGGGCATTGGGAAACCAGGGTGCCGGCTATACTAATAGGCGACATCCAAGTGTAACACCCGAGATCGGAGTAGGCGAGGAGTTAGGTTTTATTTGGCAAATTAAGTAAAATGTTAAAAGAAAATTCTGTTGGTATCTTCGAAATGTATCGACCATAGAATTAAAGATATCAGTATTAGGCTATACGGGGAAAACACGAAAAAAAGAAAAAGTATAAAATCCAGTACAGAATTAATGCTTTCTCTCCTGAACACTAAAAACCATTATTACTAAATTTCAACAATAGGGATCCAAACCCAGAAAGGAACATTGGAAACAGCATCTCATCCCGCAAAAAAAAGTGCCCATACCATGGCCCCAATAATGAAAGAAAAACCGAAAAAAATGTTATAGCCTGCAAAAGGGGCCAATGAAGGGAGGGGGGAAACTTAAAATCTGGCAGATGCAGGTGCTTCCTTCCCTTTATGGAACTCACTGTGCGCCCGTAAAACAGTAACGGCCACATGTGGGGGGGGGGGGGGGGGGTCTCTGTTACTGGGAGGAAAGGAGGAGAAATTGCAGAACAAATGTATGGTGGTGGGTTTTCTCGTTTGAGCTTTTGGACAAAGTGTAAAAATTTTAGGGCTAAATTGAAAGTTAACCAACAAATTTGACCATTCTAAAATTTCACCTCCATTTTGATGTAATATATTGAAAGCCCTCAAGGGGTTGGGGTAACAATCTTTGTAAAGCGTTTGAAGGGAGCAGCTTTGAAAATGGGTTGTTGTGTTATTAGGGGGGGTTTTGCTGTGACTATGTAAAATTTCATTCAAATCTTTATTGATCCCCAAAATGGCAATTTGAACACATGGGGAAACCGATATTCATGTGTTAGCCACGTCACGTCAACATAAATATCCAAACATTTCAAAAATTTGAAAATCTAAAGCGACAGTGGGAAATGTTCTTCGGCCACTTATTTTGAATTTCTAAAAATGGCAAATTTTTAAAAAAATTATAAATTTTTTTTGTAGCATAAACGCAAACACTCATACAGACAAAATTGACTACTAAAAGGAAGTACCACATGTGAGGAAAAAAAAACCAATAAACAAAAAATTAAGAATAGATTGATAATGGGACTGAGCCTTAAGCTATATAACCCATATAAAGTGACGCAATTCAGCATCCAAAAAAAGGGAACTGAGCCTTAAGCTGTATGAAAAATGGCTGCGTCGAGATTTAAGAAACATGCTGAGAATTAATATCCATTGCTTCGGGGTCCTCGGATGGTACTGGTATATTCACACCCCATTTGAGTTGACTTCTGGAGTCTCCAGCCACAGTTGAGATGGACGTAGTATGTGAGGGTTGTTTGGTTACAATGTAATTGAGAGAACCAAATGTAGGTTGTATCTTTCTCCTTTTTATCGACAGGGCCAAGGATTGATGTGATCTGAAGCCACTTGTTGATAAAAAAGACGTCAATTGTGCCCCCAATACAGGTGTAATTGTTTCGGAAAGGCGGGGTGTGGAATTGCTGGAGCAAAGTAGAAAGCTCTCATTATCTTATAGGGTAGATACATCTATCATGTCTCCTTGCCCTGTGTATTGAACTTTCTCTCCTTGTTTCATGTGAAATGATGCTTCTTCTGGCCCCGTTCTGCTCTGGAACCCTATTCTTTTTATCAGCCGCTTTCTCCAGAACAGGGTTTAGTTCGGTACTGATCATGTATGCTCCTTCAACGGGATTCCACATAATTAGACTTAGACCCTGAAATCTTCCGCCCCACTGCCTGAGCAAAGCGAACGTTAAATAAAAGAAACAATAAGTCCAAGGGCATGGGATGTATATCTTTTTTGTATATAACATATATGGATGTGTACAATGTACCTCCAAAGAAGGACTGAAAATGGTTATTACTGTATCGATCATGGAAGGCAACACAGGCAAACTGAAGGAATTCCTCAAGCAACATGCGGAGCCTGCAACTTTCTTAAACTTACCAATCAGTCGTCCTGAAATCGTCTCCATGAAATAACTTGGCGCATACCCTTTGTCCCAGCAGAAGTCATAACTGTAGATAGCCGGCAGCCGTAAAACGAAAAGCCAGAAGGGGCCAAGGCACAAGATCGAAGCCCAACTGACAGGGGTAAGGTGAATAATCCCCGATTATCTCACTGGAGGAGGACAAAGGAGGAGACCATTTTGGTCTAAAGGGACACACTGGTGTGTAGAGCAGGGGTGGGGCATTTTAATTTTGCTTCCTGTCCATGGTCATCATCCAATTGGGGCCATCATGGGGCGAGGCATGGAAAGTGGTGATCAGACATATTTGGCGCTAGCTATGTTCATTGTAGTGGTCCCACTGGAAAATAGTGTGGCCTTTTAGGATGCAGCCCTCCCTATATAAGAGGGGTTTGCTTTTCTATTTATGAAAACCCTTTTTTTAATTTTTTAATATGATGATTTTCAGCCCTGATCCCGTATACAATGAAACGGAAAACACTGTAAATATACTGGCTTTTATATTACAGTGTGTCGCAGACTGTAATATAATTAGTAATGAGAGTTACGGGAAACTTTGAATAGCCTCCAGCTGTCACGAGGGCGCCACCTGCCTTTAAAGATGGGGCATCCTGCAGCATGCAGGCAAGCCAACAGGATAACTGCACAAATCAGTGCCAGCACCAAATGCAACTGAAGATCCACATAAAGCAAAAAGTTCTCGGGCGACATCCACATATGTTTCGACCCACAGCGTCATTAGTGGAGATTTGGTCAAAATGCAATATTCGCACAAGGTTCAAAAGGTTAGTCCCCAAACGTGCATGTAAATAGAGAAAAGAAGAGGCGTACTCACCGATTTTAGATCCTTTTATTTCAGAAAGGGTGCAGTACAGGATCGACGGGGTTTCCTGGCGACGGGCCGTTTTGGCCACTCTCAAGCCGTTGAATCATACGTTGCGTGTGCACAATTATGCAACTCGGCCAGCGATGGTGGTGTCAAGGGAGACAGGGTAAACTAAGTGTGATAGTGACCGGGGAAGTCCGGAGGGATGCCATTAAAAACACAAACAATATCAAATGAAATTCCAAACAAACGCAGAGTGTATGAGATCGTACTAGATATGTTTTTAACGCATCCTGACTCACCCTGGTCACTATCACACTTTAGTTTACACTGTCTCCTTGATGACATCCGCCATGCGGTGTATTGTGCGCGCAGCAGACGGACGATGCCAAAAGGCTTGAGAATGTGCCCGTTGGTAAGAAATGGCCCATTCGCCAGGCCACGATCTATCCCTTTACTGCACCGTTTCCGACATAAAAAAGGATATACACATCAGTGAGTGCGCCTCTTTTTTTCTGTTACATGCCCGAATGTAACAGTTCCCAGGTAGAGGGATTTGTCCATGAACCCTTCCCTACTTCCCTTAACACTTGCCCAAAGATATTTGGCTGGTCAGTTGTGAAGGGGTTAAGCACTGCCATTATTTTAATTTCCTGTTTTCTGCATGTTCTGTTGGGGAGGGTTTATTTTTGCGAAGAAGAAAATTTTTTTATCAATTTTTTGAAATTTTTTTTTGTGAGGGATATTGCTGAAAACTAATATTTTGCAAGTTTTTCTTGTTTTAGAATCATTGTACAGGTACAATAATGATTCAGCTGTATTGAAAGATTGTTTTGGGTTGATGACCCAATACAGAATGTGTTTTTTGTGTATTTGTTTTTTAGATACTTTAAGTAGGTATTCTAATGGAAATGTGCTACTTTACGACTTATTTATTTACTTTAAAATGTTTTTAGCGTTTTACTTTGTACACTTGGAGTGTGTTCTGATGGCGTTAAAGTCAAGCCACTGCTTTACAATACAAAACATAGTGTACCAGGAGATAGAGAGAGAGAGATAGATATTATATATAGAATATATATATATATATATATCTATACACACACAATTTATTGCAGTATGATGGCAAACCTTTTGGAGGACCGATGTTGCACCAAAACTACAACAAATCCACGTATTTACCATGAAGTGCCAATATTTTTTAAGCAGTTAACTTATTGCTACCTGTTTTCCACATTTTCCAATCATATAGGCCCAGGAGGCAACCACTACAGTGAAATCAGGAGGGGCAAATTCTGATTCGTGATGCAGCTTATCTTCAGGGTCTCTGTTGAGGGTATGTGAATAGTGGGTACAAATAAGAACCTCTAAGATATTGCCCAGTTCTGGTCCACCACCTTCTCATTTTCCCACAGGTCCAACAGTCAATTATTCGTAGTGTCACTGTAAAATAGCATGAGAGGCAGCATCTCTTAAGTGCCTGGTTACTGCAGGAAGATTTGGTGAATGAACTATATCCTGGAGTGATGGTCTGAGGACCACAGAACGGTCTGAGTGCCCACCTCTGCACCCGTGCATAGGTTGGCCACCACTGACAAATAGTATTGTAGAAATACTGTATTGAGAGAATATAAACTGCTTGAGCATGCAGAATCAGCTCAGAAGGCCCAGATTTATTAAAGCCACTGCTTCCGCCAGTTGCACATTCTTTGCCAGTGCCAACTGCATGAACAGGTATTAAGAAGTTTCCAAGACAACCTTTGTGTCACAGCTGGAACTGAAATGGCGTTTCTGTGCTTAGTAGGGCCCTGCCCCACTTTTCTAATGCAATTCCAAAAGAATGGTGGATTGTGTGCACTTTGTCGGAGCAGGTTGCAGAGGGCCACCACAAAATCATGAGTCTGCCAACCTCTGCAAACAAACTGCAATAGTGCACAAACATGCACCATAGTAGTTTGCATGTTTTTAGTAAATTGGGCCAGAAGTTAATTCAGACCTGAAGAAAATGAATAGTTGTATTTGTAATGTGTGTGTATATTAATAGGTCATGTACTCAGAATGCTGTGATAAGTCAAACATTTCAAAAGTTTATAACCATTATAAAGCGACGCAAGTCAGAATCGAAAAAACATGTCGGCGAAGGATATAGTCCCAAGGAATTGCCCGCCCGTGAAAGGATAGTAGAGGGCAACGGCAGGGCAAGGGGGAGAGGAGGAGGAGGTTGAGCCGAGGCTCAACACAGCCGCCTACAATAGGAATAGTAATGGCGACTGGCGCCGTATTACGGTGAATGAAAGAAGAAAGGTAATTCGCTTTTCGGGTGAGGAGCGGTATGGTGCCGCACGTGTGATGAACCGTACCGATAACGTAGGGCGCCGTGCGCCAATTGACGGCTCGACCCAAGGGGAGGCAAAGAGCAGAGGGACCTAGCGAAAAGAAGGAGGTCACTTCTTCCATTCTGTACTCAATGTCTTATTCCTGCCTCCTTGGGAGGCCGTAGTAGTACGTCAGGCCATACGCGTGTGAAATGCAGCCTAAAGCCTAAGCTGTAAAATGAAAGGGGTAGTTAAGCGAACAAAACAGGAGCGACACACTTATGGGTGGGAGCGAGGTATTGGAAAGGTATTTTATTGACAATTGATTTTATAAGGTCTTTCAGTCACAACGCGTTTCGGGGGGGGGCAAGGACCCTTCTTTATCAGCTAAGGAGAATAGACTAGTAAGGGAATGGTGGTGAATAAAGAAAATATAGTGGTAGTTCGAATTTTTGGACAAGGGGAAAAAAATCATATGATAAAAATTAGGTTAATATTAAAAATATCCTTCGAATGTTTGAAAGAAAAGTTGTCTAAATAACATATGATAAATGAGTGGTTAAATCAATGATAAATAATAGTTAATAAATTAATTACATAACATGTGTGCCAAGATCAATAAAATAAATAAAAATTGATTAGTGTATACATACGATATAAAAAACACATAAAAGGCAACTATGGTGAGATTTCATATATCAAAAAATAAGGTATAGGTTTTTAGTCCAACTAAAATGCAATCATAGCATAACAATAGGGATGTCACAAATATAAATATGTCAATATATAAGGAATAATATGCAATAACGATAGCTCACAGATAATGCATAATAACTCAACACTTGCATAAGAAATAAACTAGGGGAGCTGCTAAATATGTCCCAAAGAAACAGGAGAAATGGTTCAATTGGAATGTTATATCCTGATGCCACAGGTAATGCTGAAATCCGGATGGCATTAGGTATCGGTGCGCCTGCCTGATTTTATCTTAGTGGAGTGGGGGAGCGGCTCGCGCCGTGAATATTTCGGCGCATGCGCAGTGGTATACTTGTAACCAAAAGATGTCGGTTCCCGTTAGGGCGACAGAAAGTAACGGTGCTGACCTGCATGAGCAGTGGGTAAAGCAGAGCCGTGGTAGGTCTAGAAGTGTAGAAAGCCGTTTTTTTCTATATCCCACACTACTCATTCAACTTATATAGCATATATCTCCCAACATCTCATTTTAATCTGAATAATATCCTGACCAGCCGTTTCTCCCAATTATTAGTACAGACCTACAATACCAAAGATACTCACCCGACCAGCTGCCCCAACAGTACTCACCTAGTAAGTCGATCCACTATGTATTCATTAAATACCCGGACACAGTCTATACACACGGCAGTTCTTCCATCTAGTGCGCAGGCGCGCACGACACTGCTCTCTACCCACTGCTCATGCGCAGCCTCCGTTACCTTTCTGTCGCCCTAACTGGAACCGACATCTTTTAGGTTACAAGTATACCACTGCGCATGCGCCGGATCAAATTTCAGGCGCGAGCCGCTCCCCACCACACATAGATAAAATCAGGCGCAGGCACGCATACCTAATGCCTCCGGATTTTCAGCATTACCTGTGGCATCAGGTAATAACCATTCCAATTAGCCAATTCTCCTGTTTCTTTGGGACATATTTTAGCATCTCCCTGAGTTATTTATGCAAGTGTTGAGTTATTTATGCACTTTAGCTATTCATGTATTTTTTATATACATATATATTTATATATTGACATATTTATATATTGTGACATCCACTGATTGTTATTGCTATTATTAGCATTTTTACTAAGTTGTTGATAAAATACCTATGACCATTATTTATTGGACTATATGAAATCTCACCATATTTATTGCCTCTTATTGTTTTTTATATCTGTATGTATACAACTAATCAATTTTTTATTTTAATTTTATTGATCTATGCACACATTTATGTAATTAATTTATTAATCTATTAATTTATCAATCGATTTAACCACTCATTATCATATGTATGTTTTAGACATATCTTTTCTTTCAAACATTTCGAAAGGATATTTTTAATATTACCTAATTTTTTACAATGATCTTTTTCCAACCTATGTCCATAATTTCGAACTACCACTTATATTCTCTTTATTTCACCACCATTTCTTACTCAGTCTTTTCCACTTGATAAAGGGGTCCTTGCGCCCCGAAATGCGTTGTGACTGAAAGACCTTATAAAATCAATTGTCAATAAAATACCTTTTACCAATACCCCAGAGTGCGCCATTCGATTAGACTACCCCTTTCAAATACCGCCCACATCTCCTGTGTCGTTTTTGGCGAACGACACATAGGAGATCTCTATCTGAAGGCAGCACCTGCAATACCTGAACGTAGTGTTGTGCCTACTCTCAGCACAACCACACACGGTGAGCACATTTCTCTCCTATACCCTGTGATTATTTCCAAAAAAGGTGTCACACTATTAGCGCTCTCTCCCTATCCTTCCTTGCCATTCTCTACCCTTTAAGCTGTAAAATGGCTGCGTCCTTAAGGAGTTAAATTATCTCAATGTGTTGGATTTGCCCTGTTGGAATTATTGTATTATACATTATGATTGAATTGTTATAAATCACGCAATTTAGGAACCATTGTAATTTAAGTCGGCTTATCTTCATAGCTACATTAACTTCTCCTTTTAGAAACAATAAACCTGCAAGAGCATGAAGTTGAATTAGTGGGACCTGCTTTGAGCAGTTCTAATATAAAAATGAGTAATTTTCCAGAATGGAGGTCACATAATATCATTATAAGAATTAACCCCTTAAGGACGCAGGGTATTTTCGCTGATTTCTCGCTTGACTGAAAGACCTTATAAAATCAATTGTCAATAAAATACCTTTTACCAATACCCCAGAGTGCGCCATTCGATTAGACTACCCTCTTAAAATAACGCCCATACCTCCTGTGTCGTTTTTGGCGAACGACACATAGGAGATCTCTATCTGAAGGCAGCACCTGCAATACCTGAACGTAGTGTTGTGCCTACTCTCAGCACAACCATACACGGTGAGCACATTTCTCTCCTATACCCTGTGATCATTTCCAATAAAGGTGTCACACTATTAGCGCTCTCTCCCTATCCTTCCTTGCCATTCTCTACCCCCAGAAAGAGGGATTGGCAGGGGCTTTTGGGGCGTAGAGTAGCCTTTTCTACCACACCCCAGTAGCCTCTGCTGATCATTTGCATAAATATAAGTTAAGATTTTTCTCTGCATCTGCCAACTCTAAAGATTAGACAGGGACACTGTAGGAATGAGGTAGATAGTAGCAACCTACCATTGAATCTACCCTAATAGGTAAAATCAATTGTCAATAAAATACCTTTTACCAATACCCCAGAGTGCGCTATTCGATTAGACTACCCTCTTCAAATACCGCCCATACCTCCTGTGTCGTTTTTGGCGAACGACACATAGGAGATCTCTATCTGAAGGCAGCACCTGCGATACCTGAACGTAGTGTTGTGCCTACTCTCAGCACAACCATACACGGTGAGCACATTTCTCTCCTATACCCTGTGATCATTTCCATAAAAGGTGTCACACTATTAGCGCTCTCTCCCTATCCTTCCTTGCCATTCTCTACCCCCTAGGTTTAGGGTGATGACACACATGGCGTTTTTGGGCCGTTTTTAGTGTGTTTTCAGATTGTAAAAAACGCATGCGTTTATGTCCGTTCTTAATTGCGCAAATTCGGAAAACCGGACAAAAAAGCATGCTTTTTCGATCTGATAAATAAAAACGGCCCAAAAGCGCCATGTGTGACATCACCCTTATTGATCGTTTTTTAAGTTAAATCCAAGATTGGATAAAAAAAAGATAAAAAGCATGTGGCATTGTTTCTGTGGGTCTTTTTGATTTGTGTGGTAATTTTGTGTTTTTGTCTGCCTAAACAGTCCAATTTCAAAACTCTGTCAAATGGCACATATAAATGTTGCCTCACAATTTGGATTGACACATAGGGGGCATTTTTTTCTTTATTTTATGTGTTACTTTTTCTGGCACATGTAATGCATTAGCATTTGCATTGTCTGAGATGTGGCTTGTGTGGTGTCCACCGGCATCCAGATGTTGATGTCTTTTTAAAAATTAACTA
Source organism: Engystomops pustulosus (assembly GCA_019512145.1). Classification (NCBI taxonomy): domain Eukaryota; kingdom Metazoa; phylum Chordata; class Amphibia; order Anura; family Leptodactylidae; genus Engystomops; species Engystomops pustulosus. The sequence continues at coordinate 172,817,713 of CM033641.1, forward strand.
ATTTTGCATCAAAAAGTGACACTCCCCGGCTGGAGTAGGAAAAAACGTTGAGCGGGTAGCACAAACATTTTAGACCCATAAAGACACAAAAGCCAGATTTAACATTCCCATTTTATACTGTAGATTTTAACATACTATTAGACTAGCAATTATGTCCAACAACATTTGAAGCCTTTCTGTGAGGCTAGCTTATAGGAGCCTTAGGCCGGCGCCACACAGGGCGCTTTGTCTGCGCTTGCGAACTTTATTACTGATAATCAATGTTTTACATTTTATGTAAATTTTATGTATTTTATGTAAAAAATTGATTATCAGTAATAAAGTTTACCATGTTTTATTGTATATTTTTATTCTGATTTATTGTCTTTGCGTATGAAGTCATTAGGTGTTTAAACAAGGGCATAGGAAGCACACCAGTATGTTAGTGCTTGGTTTACAGTCCTTCATCCTGGTAGTAAAATAAATTACCTTTTTGTAAAATAATTTACAAAAATTATTTATATAAATTTAAACAAAAACAAACATTTATTTTTTAAATAAACATTTAGTGTCAAACATAAACTATATTAAAATAATCAAAGAATACAGCAAATTGTCATAAAACAAAATGGCAGAAGAAATTACAAGGCAGTCAGTACCGACACTCTACCGTACATACTCACTGAGAACTACATTTGTTGCAAATGTATGGTATTTCTTTTGTTTTAACGCAAGGAGACTCTTGGCTTAATCCAACACATTTTAAGTGGTACCACATTTTGCATGTAAAACATTCAACCATTTTGATTTTGGGGTGGTAAAGAAGGCATAAGCAAAAAGTGCTTAGTCTAAGTTTTTTTGAATAAACTGGGGCACAAGATTTTGACAACATAGAATGAGGGAACATTAATATTTCTTCTTCTTGAAGACATTTAACAATATGAGCTCTCATTTCAGTTTGTTTCAAAGTGACATCGCTCAAACTTATTCCATATGCTAAGCATACGGCATTTGCAATTGCAAATGGCCCACAATCGTTTGTGCCTTTTTGTTTCTGAAATGTGACACAGTGTAGATCAAGAATTGAAAAATCTCCCTTAAAAAACATTGAATACAAATTTGTAATTTGTTTTTTTAACATATCATTAACTGATGTTTTCAATGAATCATATATTATTACATCAGCTGCGGCTAGATGGGAAACCAGCCAATGTGCACCTACATGGTGGATCTGAATGACACTTTGCTTTTCAGTAATTTGGCTAACTTGATTGTGTGACAGCAGCAATGTGTCACAAAGCCCAGCCACATGAGGGAACTGAACTGAAATGAGGTATTGGCAAGCATTAATAACATTGTCATCTAGCCACTCATTTCCCTCAATATTTAACTTATCCTTGTAAGTTAACTTAATGCCATTAATGATTTTCCAGGTGGCATTCAATGTGTCCTGTACAATGTCACTGTGTGTAGGGCTGGCCTTATTTATGGGTATTACTTCCTCTACAATTTCCCACACCTCTTCTCTAAGCATATCAGCTTTGGTGCCTACTCTTTGAGAGGCTGGGTGTTTGGGGCGGCCGTAGGTACGTATTGGAAGAGGTTTAAAATGTTCTGATGGAGCCTTTTGTCTCTTTGGAGACTCAATCAATGGTAATCCTCCATCTTTAGGTACAAAACATTTAACATGGGTCACCAATTTTAGCAGTTCATCCTCTACATTATTTAAAACATCCAAATCTTTGATCAAATATAATGAGTCCACTAGTTCTTTTACAAGACGGTGGCAGTTTTGGATTTTTGCGGTTCGATTTGTTCTCCTTCGGGGTGCCAGTTCCAGTATGTGTTCTCTGGGTGGTATCTTTACATCCTCAAAATGATGTGGTCCATCAACTGTCTCCTCTTTTCCTTCTGGTTTAAAACAATGTACGTCGATTGTAAATAGTGGGTTCTCAGTGTAAGACTTGCTCAGTCTATCCCATCCCCAATCACTGATGTATTGTATAATGCAGCACATGTGCTTACATGGAAGTAAAAAATTTCCCCAGTCTTCACATGTGCAGAAGGGAGTTTCTTCTCCTAAATTTACACTATATTTTTTTCCTTTTTCAGTCTCACTGTCCACTGCAAAAATGCCTAAGGCACTATTCACGCACACAATGTTGTTGAGATCCAGCGTGCTACTCATTCGGCGCATAATATGGTTAATAATTTCTCTTGGCCGATTTTGCAAAAACTTTGGTATGTTCTGTTTGTATTTGCGGTACAATTTAGAACTTTGAACATTTAGCTCCATGTACCTGGGTAATGAAAAAACCATCAGAAATGTTAATTATAAATTTCTATACTTTGAATAACAAAAAGTTATACAGTATTCTAAAATATAAACATCTTCAAACTTACCTGGTGTTATGATAATAATCTAATTAATATATTTTATTATTGAATATCTAAACATATCCCTACAAAAACATATGTGGTGGAATTTATCATGACTGGATGCATACCAGAGTGCCAGAGCACAAAGTCCAATATACTTTCGTCTTGGGTGCATCAATTAATGGGTTGTCCATGGATGAAAAAAAAATTTTCACAGCTAAGGGGGCATAAAAAATAATAAACAGCTTATACTAACTTCCTCCAGTGCTAATGTCCCAAAAGAGTACCAACTGTTTGTTAATTTTACTGGCCCCTCAGCTGTGAATTTTTTTTTCTCATCCATCGACAATACCTTTAATTCAAACCTGCAGCTCAACTCCAAATATTTATGGTTCGAATGCAGGTGTTTTAGGCAGAATGTGCATGATATTTGTTCAATAGATCCACTATACTTGTGGACAGTGTGAACACTAAGGTTTTGTCATCAAGTAATGATCTCTGCTTCCTTAATCAACTCCTCACCTAGACAGCAAGTAGAGTACTTTAAGGAATCCTGCTGCAATTAACATTCATACAGAAAAAAAAAAATCTTCTTTGCCTTCCCACTATGTACTCTCATATATGGCAGCAAAGATCACCTGACAAGTCTCTGTAAACGGGTAATAAACTTTGAATATACGGTCACATTGTATTATGAAATTAACCCCTTATTGGCTGCTATATGGCAATATACATTATATTAGCACAGTGATGGCGAACCTTTTGGAGACAGAGTGCCCAAACTACAACCAAAATCCACTTATTTACCGTGAAGTGCCAACATCGCATTTTAAGCAGTACCTTACTGCTCCCTGTTCTTCCACATCTTTTAATCGTATCGCCCCCCCGAGGCCACCAATACAGTTGAAAGAAGGAGGGCAAATTCAGACTCTCGCTGTAGCTTCTCTCCAGGGTCTCTCTGTAGAGGAAGAATAGTGGGTCCAGCAGGATGACCTCCAAAGATATTGCAGTTCTGTAAACACCACCTCACTTTTCCCGCAGTTCCTAACAGCTAATGGTATTGTCATAAAATAGCGCTGAGAGCAGCATCTCTTAAGTTGCCTGGGACATGGTGGATTTGGTACTATTTGGTGAACTCTGTCCTGAGGTGATGGTCTGAGTGCCCATAGAAATGGCTCCGAGAGCCGCCTCTGGCACCCGTGTCATAGGTTCGCCACCACTTTATTAGCACATGCCCTGTCTTATTAAAAAATATTTAATGGCAACTTTTTTTTTGCTAATTCTAAAAAAATATATAGTTAATAAAATGATTTTATCAATTTCAAGTCCCACATCTGATGTAAAGTAGTTAAAAGATATAGTCATTTAAAGGGAGTCTGTCAGCAGAAATTCACCTAATAAGCCACTACCAGTATGTTATCAGGCAGCTGAACACCTTCCAGATTGTGTCTCTTCCATGGCCTACTGCGCTGGCATCTTCCAGAAAACCAACCTTGAAGTGAGATGTAAATTGGTTGTATAAAGTCAAGGTGACAGCGATTTTAACACTGAAGACAAGCTCCTTCTTCTTCAGAAAGTCCCTTTCACTGAAATTCATGGTCCTGCATCCACAGACATCACTAACCAGACCTCCTTGACTTTATACAAGTAATTTACATCTCACTTCAAAGTTGGTTTTCTCGATGATGCCACCACCCTGAACCATGAAAGAAACAAAAACTAGAAGGTGTTACGATGTTTGAAAATATACTGGTAGTGGTTTATTAGGTCAATTGCTGATGGCAGGTTCCTTTTAAAGCGCAAAACAGATTGGAAAAAATTAACCTGGACATTCACACACTAATGACGCTCAGTCATGAAGGTTAAACTACCAAATATCTTACTTTTTGTATGTGTTGGGGAAAAAACTTGAATGAAGTACTGAAATCATTTCACTAAGAGAACAGTTTTTGTAACCCTCTAGGTGAGTATATTTCAGAATTTCGTGCTGTCGCTCAAGACCATTGTTCGTATGTATGCCAACTTGAAACGTACCACTTCGGTAAACACGGGCCCATTTCTGTTGTAGAACGAAACAAAACCATAGTGATATTAATTACAATTTAAATCTCATCCTATCATTTGTATTGTATAGCCAATATAACTCAAACATAATCAAAAGATACAGTAAGAAAAGATCCAAGCAGCACTATCAAAACACACAATGAGTAAACAAAATAAAAAGCGTGTGCACGCCTAAGAGGGCCGGGCATCAGGTTGTTCAATTATAGAGACAAATGAAAAAAGGGCAGCACACCAGATTGTAGTAAAAAAGATACCTCGAGCCTTACTGTTTGGAGCCGAAACGTTGCTCTTCCACATGGAATAAATCCACTAAGGTATTTTTCACTACAATCTGATGTGCTGTCTTTTTTTTTAATTTGTCTGTGAAACCAGTTATTTTTTATGCCCTTAGTGATGCGGCCTGAGAAAGGCACTAATGACTGGGTTATTTTAGCAAATTTTTGCATGCAATGGTTTAAGGGCCATACCTAATTTTTTTTTTTTTTCCGTGCTACCTTAAAATTGTTTGCAGTGTTTTTTGGGACACATACAGCCAGTTAAAATGTTATACAAATTTTTAAACAGTTGTCTATAGCGCCGGAGGCAGCTCCTCCGTGCCTGCTCCCGCGCCTAATGCAAGACCAATAGAAAACGGTGACAGAGACCTGAAACGCTGACATTAAATGTGTTTGATGTAGAAATTTGAAGACCTGTCGTTCCAGTCCATAGTTGACATTCAGGTTTGGCCGCCTGACCTGGATTTATGGCTGGACTAGTGGTTGAATAGCCAATCGGGCAAATGGACACCACTGGCAATTAGCCACGGTTATGATTGGCCAGGAAACTGAGCGACCATGCTCCAAATCTGACCAAATAAATTATGTGCATATATTTTGTGGTATGGTTGCTCCTTGGGGTCATAATGAGACATTTTGTGCTCACTGAATCGTGCTTGGGTTCCATCAACCTCTTTGGTGGCTGTGATCTGGCCACAATTTGCCAAATGCGTGCTCACCACACCTCCAGCCACACACCACGTGGCACATGGGCCTTATGGCAGGAATTGTAGCCATTTCATGGCTTGTACAACAGAAAACTATTATACAAGCTCTAATAAATGGCCCAAATTCACTTTATTTAGTTTAAAAAGGACTATATCCTGCTGCTGTTACTTTGGGCAGTGGCTTTTTTGTAAGTCGTATATCTTGTGAGTTTTTCTGGTGAATAAACTCAGCATATACATAAAATGTTATGTTAACCTGGCCTAACCCCTTCAGATTTTTTTTTTTGTTTTTCATTCCCATGTTCCAAAATACAAAACTTTTTATTTCAAAAATGAGGGCTTGTTATCTATGAGACAAATTTTACTTTCTACTAGTGGCTTTTAATATTCCAAGCAATTTTATTTAGTATCATTTAGAGTTTTAAAAAATTCCAACTATTGTGAAACTGTCACAAAAAGTCCTTAATTGTGTTTGCCTCTCCACTGGAATCTGAAATCATTGCACATGTGCCATCGTAGACAAACATCTACTGCGCATGTGCAGGAATTTTGAAGTGTCCCAGTGTCCATGGGGAGGTGGGAAGCTTGGCTGGATTTGAGAGCGCTCCCCCCTTTGACTGCATACCTGAAAAAATGTGGATTAAATGTTGTTTCTAAAGCTCAGCACCAAAAGAGAGGAACCATAGTAGAAACAAAGACATGTTTATAATCTTCTATACTGCCGTATACTAGTTGAACAAATATAATCATAATAAATCCAATAAAAAATATATGTAAATTTTTTACCGCTATTTCAGGCAGCCATTTATTGGAGAACCACTGCCTCAGTTCTGAAGTTTTCTTCCAAACATCTGAATTGGTCAAAGTTTGCAGAGCAACATTATGTTCTTCCATACTTCTGGAATTTGCTATGTCACGAAGCATTTTCAACACACCTTTACGAAAATCTCTGACTTTGTGATCTTTTTTGTTCACCCACTCCATCCAAGCTTTTTCCCGATGAAATTCACAAAGTAATATTTTTGAATCTACATAAAAAAATGTTAATTTACAACTTATGTGGGACATATATCACCTGAAGAAACTCTTTTCCGAAAAAGTTATATACCCACCCCTGTTTCCCTCCGAAAATAAGACAGTGTTCTTATAATAAATTGTTTGCTCCTTAGAGCACTAGGTCTTATTTTTCATGGGGATGTCGTATTTTTTCCCATGTACAAGAATTTACATTTATTGGGAAAAAAAAAATAAACTTCTAAACATCCTTATTACTCTCCAAACTCTGAACTATTGGAATTTTTGGCCCCAACTCTCTGTTTTAGCAATAGAACTTTCCTTAAATTAGCACTTCATGTCCAGTAGCTGCTTGTAGCGGATTTCCTGCAGAACAGTCAGTGATTTTTAATTCTGTAATTCTTCCCGCATTCACAACCTATTGCAGTATCTAAAACAATCTACTAATACTGAATGACATGGGGGTCCGCTGCAATGGCGTGCCACTAGGGTCTTTTTTCACGGGAGGCCCTTATATTTCTCAGATTGAACAAAATTGTACTAGGTCTTATTTTCAGGGGATGTCCCTTTTTAGGGGAACCAGGGTAAATACTCAGGACCTGCTGACGCGTTTCATAAATTCAATAATTGTGTTTCTCCACGTGCTTGCATATTGTTGAAAAAAAATGCTTATGTGAACAGACCCACAGGAATCAATGGTCAATATACAATCCCAAAAAACAGATAGCATACGGACCGTCAAAAACACCTGTCTGAATGACCCTTCAGTTGGATTTTACATGCATGTGGAAGGGTAAGAGACCTTAAGGCTTGAGTGCATTATGTTTTGCCAGATTTGCAATTTACTTGTATACATATGATTACATGTTGCAAATAGTTGAGGTTTCATACAACATATTAAATGTTATCTCTGGCACTATTAACAGCACAGCTGTTGGAATTGGTTGCCATGGGAAACTAAAACAGTTTCTGCTCTCAAATACTTCTGATAAATCTCCCCCTGTGTGTGGAATCCTGGGCTGACAGTGGGTAATGACAATTATTATCAATCAGTAATTTGCAAATGTGTTTATGCATTTTTATGTATTCTTAGGTATTAACTATTAAAATGCCATATTTCTAAATACTTACCAGGAAATACTTTTGAGACAGGCATTTATCTACTCTTTCCAACAGAAATCAACCAAAAAGCACAGTTGGCTTCCAATTCCGTTCCGTTGACTTAAATATTGCTAATACTTCCAGTATGCTTTGCGAATTTTCATACTGGGTGACAAAGCCCCTACTACAACATAACACACATTTGTCCTAACACAGAGAAAAAACATGGCAGAGCATACGCGTGGTTCGGTATGTAGCATCAAATAGGGTCATATGATTTCCATATACTGTAGTAACCTTTTTGCCACTCTGTTTGATACAGAACAAAATGTTCTGCTTATTGCACTCTTCATCTGTGGCTGTGTTTGGGTCGACAATAAATTTAAGAGTAGTATCTTCTTTCTGCCATTCATGCACCAATATGAAGTAGGTAGATTGATCTACTGAAGAGGTGTGGGTTGATGACTTGGCTTTAGCCATAATATTGCAAATGTCCTTTCTTGTAGTATAGAACCGTCTCCGATATTCTATCGGTACAATCTGAATCTGGAAACATTTCTGTACTGACGTATGTATTAATGTGACGCCTCATCTCACTAATTTTACGAACACCACCTCTGTGTAAATGATAATTTTTTTCTTTGACTCTAATGTCAACCTTTTCACGTAAGTTGGCTACCTGACAAATAAAAATTGTTCATAAATTGGTAATCTACATTCTAATACATTTCAACAAATTGCTTCATGGTTGCGATACCATTCAATTATTGGAAGTACCTTGTGAGCCTTATGGTTTGGAGGACTTAGTGACCAGGGCAGTACCATGGCCGACTGAGTGGAGACCATAGTGATAACATGTGAGATGTTCTGTAATCACAGCTCGCACACATTCTCTAACGTGTCCATAAGCCAAAATGGCTTCAGTAAAAAACACCGGTGTGAAAAAAATGCAATGTGAAACCACCCTTAGGCTTGCCATTAACACAAACTTAGCCTAATGTATGCCTGGCCAGCCATAGCCATGGTCCTGTAGGTTGTAATTTCTGAGATTGTGCATCCCTTGTTTAGAGCATGACCCCAAGAGTACTAGAATTTTTCATTACCAGTAATTCAAATAAGTTGGACTTATAGAAACTTGAACAAAGAAAATGTCGCTCCCATAATGCAAAGAATCCATCATGTAACCACCAGTGCTCCGGAGAGAGGTGGATAAGACCACTCATCGGTCCTCCAAAGCCGCGTCGCTGTCGTTTAGCATCGATATGTAGAAAAACATAGAAAAAGGTTCTCCAGGACTCCAATAAAATCCTCAGTTTATTGGTTTACATTAAAAGCAGTAAAATGAAAAATTGTATGTGTGGTGCACAGACCAACACGTTTCGAACGTATAAGAAATTTCTATCTGTTCTTAGTCATGGTCAAGTCATGAGATCACGTCTAAGAACAGAGAGAAATTTCTTATACGTTCGAAACGTGTTGGTCTGTGTACCACACATACATTTTTCATTTTACTGCTTTTAATGTAAACAATAAACTTGAGGATTTTTTATTTTTATTGGAGTCCTGGAGAACCTTTTTCTATGTTTTTCTACAATTCAGTTAAGTAGCTCTATAGCACAAAGAATATTTATACAGAGTATGATACATATGGCCTTATACTACTCCAATCCTTCACTTCCCTCCCACCGCCTCAGCATATTTAGCCTATTATGGAGATAGCTAGTGTTACCCAAAACAGTAGTGTCCGGGCTTTAGCCCCTTAAGGACAGGCCCTTTTTCGTTTTTTCGTCTTTATTTTTCACTCCCCCACCTTAAAAAATTCTATAACTTTTTTTATTTTTCCATTGTAAGGAGCTGTGTATGGGCTTATTTTCTTTCTGTGTAACAATTGCACTTCATAGTGATGGTATTTAGTATTCTATGCCATATACTGGAAAGCGGGGAAAAATTCTGAATGTAGTGAAAATTATGAAAACACATTTTGCACCAATTTCTTATGGATTTGGATTTTATGGCTTTCATTGAGCGCCCCAAATGTCATGTATACTTCAATCATTAGGTAAATACAATCACGTGGATACCAAATTTGTATATGTTTTATAATGTTTTCATACACTAACAAAAATTAAAACCTCCTGTAAAAAAAAAAATTCTTCAGTTTGCCCTGTTCTTGCACTAATAACTTTTTCATACTTTGGTGCACGGAGCTGTGATGGTGTCATATTCTAAAAAATACCGTATATACTTGAGCTTAAGCCGACCAGAGTATAAAGACAAGACCCCTAATTTTACCCACAAAAACGGGGAAAACCTACTGACTGAGTATAAGCCGAGGGTGGGAAATGCATTGGTCCAGCCAACCCCTGCCCCCCAGTTATATACCCTGCCCCAGCACATACCGCCAGCCAGCCCCCTGCCCCATATATACCATGTCAGTCACCCTGCCCCCCAGAGATAGCCAGCCAGCCCCTGCCCCAGTATATACCCACCTCCCCCAGTACAAAGCTAGGCCCCTGCCACCAGGTATAGACCTGCCAGCCCCTGTGCCCCATTATGGAGCTGGACCCCAGCCCCGTTGATTTAAATTAAACTAAACTTTCTGGCGGCGCTGGAAAGGTGGGTTTTTTACTTTGTTTTTTTTTGCCTCGATAAAAAGCTGAATTTGTATTTTTCACACATTTTTTTTGTGCTGGAAAAACTTGGTTTATACTTGAGTATATACGGTACTTGACAACCCGCCTAATAGGTTAATAAAAAAAAACCACACTAACCCTAAAACACATTATTCCGTTTACGAAATCCATACATGCAATACATACCTCTCCTGTAGTAGCATGAAATTTATGGGTCAACTGCATTGGAAATCTGGCTACATACCATGACTAGTTTTTACAGTGTCTAACATTCTTTAAAAGCGCTAATTTTAATTTCTTGGAACAATTTTTTCTTCTCTTACTGTATCAATTTTCAATCTAGTTAAAAATATACAAAAATATTTGATGATTCACGAAAAATGGCAACAATTTTAAGCAACTGGCCCAGATTTATTAAAGCAAGTGAACCTCAATTTGTCCTACTCCTCAGCACCATCACAGCCGCCTGTGGTGGTATAAAGGGGGGGGGGGGGGAGGGGGGTTGTTGCGGTTCCTTGCATCTAGGGTTTGCAACTATTTTCAAAAATTATACGCAGTACAATCCTGTTTAAAATTATTGGGTACATTTATCATTAGCAATATGGATATCTTTTTTTTTTTTTTTCCTAAAAGCTTTTCTGCTCCCAAAAACTGATATTAGCAGGTTTGCCATTTTGGGAGCTAATTTTGATGCCAACTATTTTCAAAATTATACGGCAGTACAATCCTGTTTAAAATTATGGGGTACATTTATCATTAGCAATATTGATATCTTTTTTTTTTTTTTCCTAAAGCTTTTCTGCTCCCAAAACTGATATTAGCAGGTTTGCCATTTTGGGAGCTAATTTGAAGTCACATTTTGAGAAACATCTATTTGTCTAACAGGTTTTTTTATACCCAAAACAAAAGTTATAAAACTATTAAGATCTGGAAGCAGGCTAAATACAAAAGACACAAACCCTCTTTATTGATTTGCGTCAACTCATGGGTCCAAAAAAAAAGTGCAAAAAGGTGCAAAGAATTAAATATTGCCAATTATTAAATCTAGACCAAAGTGATTAAGATTGTGAAAAATCCTTTAGGTGTGTACAGGAATAGGTTCTGGGCTGAGAAAAAGCCATCCTTGAATAGTTAGAGTCTTTAAAACCACATGGTCAACAATGTCCTGCACTGAAAAAAACAGCAAGCCACAATCATTTGACATGCCAAAATAAAAAACCAAAATACTGACAATATTGTCAATACTTTTTGAAGAAAAAAAAAAAATCACATCTTTATGGAGTATTCTTGCCACAATAGATGCTGCAGGGTTGTTTACAAAAAAACCAGCACAGCCTGGCAGTGTGCACACCCTGAAGGCTAATGCTCACACACGAATGTGTGCACCGCCATAACCGTAGCATGGTGGCACACGATAAGTGAGGGGTGAGCGCTGCCCATGCCCCTCTCCATAGAGATATTGCACACGGGCCGTATTATGGGAAAGATAGGACATGTCCTATCTTTTCCCTGAGTACGGAACCATGTAGCTCCATACGGCTTCATGCGCCCATTGCCGTGTGACGGCCATGTAAAAGTAGGCCTTACACTGGAAAAACCATAAACGAGTTAACCATAGCTAACAAACACAAACCATGATCTTGTCCTGGTGTTGTTAGTTTGGGAAGGGGGGGGGAGGAGGTTGTTTGTAGTAATTTTATTCCATCAGTTGTATTGGGCAGGGGAAAGAAAAAAAAAAAAAAAAGGTCAAGAGGGTAATAAGTACCAATTAATTTTCTATAAAAGATAGTTCACAAATTTTCTTCAATCCTGAGGTCCTGCGTATTTAGATGAAGCTATTTAATTAAACACTGTACCACTAAGTAATATTCCAAAAATTTCTTCTAAACCCCTTAAACGCCGAAGCCACTTTTTCACCACTTCCTGAGCACGGCCCATTTTTTCCAATCTGCCCTGTGTCACTATAATGGTTAAACTTTGGAACGCTTTAAACATATCCAGTGATTTTAAAATTGTTTTCTCGTGACACATTGTCACTTCATGTTAGTTAAAAATTTTGGTGGTATGTTTTGCATTTATTTATGAGAAATTCAGATATTTGGTGAAAATTTGGAAAAATATCTTGATTGTTCAAAACTTCAAAATATTCTAGCTTTTTTCCACACATAGTTATATAAAGTTTTTTTGCGGTTATGACTATCATTCACCGATGTCTACTTTTGTTTGACAATGCTTTTTATGCATACTCTTTATATTTGTAGGATGTTCTAAGGGCTTTGATCTTTAGGTGCGATTTTTCACATTTTCATAAAAATGCAAAGTCCTGCTATTGAGGGACCTTGCTCAGGTTTCAAGTCACTTTGAGAGTCTAAATAATAAAAACCCCATAAATTACCCCATTATAGAAACTACGCCGCCTCAACGTACGATGAAACAACTTTTATGAAGTCTGTTAACCCTTTAATTGTTTTTACAGGGGTTAAAAACAAATCTGAATGCAATTTTGATAGTAAACTTTTTTTTGGCTAAATGATTGTGTTTTTCAAAAGATGTACAAATTCTCAGTGGATAAATACGAAAACGCTCCACAAAATTTGATACCCAATACCCCATATGTGGTGGTAACCTGCTGTATGGCCGCACGCCAGGGCATCGAAGGGAGCTGCGCCATTCAGAGCAGATTATTCATTGTCACTTTTTATTGGCTATACATCTTTATTTTTTTGGCAATTTGGACATATAAGGGCTTATTTTTTTGCGACATGAAATGCACTTTAAAATTTTAGTGGTCATTAGCTTATTGATGAGATTTATTAACGCTTGATTGTTGAGGAAGAAAATTGTCAATTTTGGTTTCCTTTTTTTTTTTTTTTGGGGGGTCGTATCACTAAAATACTATAGATATTTTATTCTATAATCACTACAACTATGGTGTACCTCTTTATATAGTTTTTTCCGTTTATTTTTTACAATTTTACTGGATAAAAACGAATATAGGAGGAAATCCCATTTGCTTTTTGCATCGGCCATCTTTTCGGAGTATATAACTTTAAACTTTTTTGGTTGACAGACTAGTTTAGGGCTTATCTTTTTCGTGTTGAGTTCTTTCAGTGGTACCAATTTGGCGGCACAAAACTTTTTTTGATCACTTTTTAGAACTTTTTTGTGTAGAGATTTTATGAAAAAGGTACATTTTTTGTGCGGTTTTTTTTTTTTTTTTTAATGGGGTTCACAGCGGGTCAATAATGTAATCGGAGTTATTGTACGGATTGTTACGGACCGGCATAACCAAATATGGGGTTTTTTTTGGCAAATTTTATTTTTTTTTTTTCACTTTATTGCATGTGTATAGGAATATTTTGTGTTTAGGGAGGGACTTTAACACTTTATTTAAATTAATTCTTTTTATTAAAAATGTTTTTATTAATGTTTTAACTTTTTTTTGTTTACTTTTACAGATTAGCTTGAACAAATAATCCACTGATCGCTTGTTCAGCTATTCTTCACATTACACAGTGTATACAGATGTATTACACTGTGTAATGCTGCACATGCTCAGTGTGTTAAAGCCGGGTCCGGAAGGCAGACCTGGCCCCGGAGGAGTTTCGCGGCAGTCCCCGGGCTGCGATCGGATGCGCAACCCCCCCGTAAGCGCCGCGAGGGGGTCTGATTCACTTTAAACGCCCTACATGCCGCAATCTTCTGGCCCCAGCTCCGTTCTGCTCCCGGGATGCAGTACTATTACGTCAAAATGGTCGGGAAGGGGTTAAACTTACCCACAAACCTTAAATAGGCATGTAATATTCAGCAATAATAATCTTTGTATAATATCTTAACACTGTGTTTGAGTCTGGCATTGTGTGTGGTTCAATATCGATAGTTGGGTGGTGCTAGAAACATTAACCCCTGACAACATGGCCCACATTTTATAACATTACACAGGAGATATATATATATATATATTTTTTTTTTAAAACACAACACATATTTTTTATTGCACTTCAACATTTAATAAAATTTCACTAAATGCTCTAATTTTAAAAAAATTTTTCTTCCCATGACTCATATGCATTGTGGCAAAGAGAGGTAAAGACAGGGCTGTGGAGTCATTAAGGCCGTGCACGGTTTTCATAATAGTTCAACTCCTCTTCTTTCAAAATGCTTGCGTAACAGGATATTAAGAACAATACTGCATTTTAACCAACTCTAACCAATTACATAGATTTTAAGGAAGAATGTATAAAACTCGTATTCTACAAAATAGCCACTGACCCCACAGCCCCAATAAACACAACAAACACACAACTGACAATACACACATATACTTTGATTAACCTTAATCAGGAAATCTGATAAAATGTATGATGTAGATTTCAGCAGAACAACCCATTTTCTTGGTATTTGGACAATTTGCCTTGTCTTTTGAAGGAATGGTCTCATGCTAGAAAAGAAGATGCAGAAAAAAAAAAAAAAAAAATTTGAGTAAGACATTGGCACATGATAAAATCTTCCTTACAATTGCTCTATGTGCATGAATTTTGAAGTGTCCCGTGTCCATGGGGAGGTGGAAGCTTGGCTGGATTTGAGAGCGCTCCCCCCTTTGACTGCATACCTGAAAAAAATGTGGATTAAATGTTTGTTTCTAAAGCTCAGCCCAAAAGAGAGGAACCATAGTAGAAAAACAAGACATGTTTATAATCTTCTATACTGCCGTATACTAGTTAAACAAATATAATCAAAATAATCCATAAAAAATATATGTAATTTTTTAACCGCTATTTCATCAGGCAGCCATTTATGGGAGAACCACTGTCCTCAGTTTCTGAAGTTTTCTTCCAAACATCTGAATTGGTCAAAGTTTGAAGAGCAACATTATGTTCTTCCATACTTCTGAATTTGCTATGTCACAAAGCATTTTCAACACACCCCTTACGAAAATCTCTGACTTTGTGATCTTTTTTGTTCACCCTACAACCACCAAGAAATCTCTCCCCGAAGCATATAAATTTCCCCTTGAAATATCACTAATAATTTTTGAATCTACATTAAAAAATGTTAATTTAACACTATTGTGGGACATATATCACCTAAGAAACTCTTTTCCGAAAAAGTTATATACCCCCTGTTTCACGAAAATAAGACGTGTTCTATATAAATTTTTGCTCCTTAAGAGCACTAGGTCTTTTTTCAGGGATGTCTTATTTTTCCATGTACAAGAATTTACATTTATTGTGAACAAAAAAAAATAAACTTCTAAACAATCCTTATTACTCTCCAAACTCTGAACTATTGGAATTTTTGGCCCCAATCTCTCATGTTTTAGCAATAGAACTTTCCTTAAATTAGCACTTCATGTCCATAGGCTGCTTGTAGCGATTTTCCTGCAACAGTCAGTGATTTTATTCTGTAATTCTTCCCGCATTCCAACCTATTGCAGTATCTAAAAAATCTACTAATACTAATGTTGACATGGGGGTCCGCTGCAATGGCGGCCACATAGGTCTTATTTTCACGGGAGCCTTATATTTCTCAGATTGAACAAAATTGTACTAGGTCTTATTTTCAGGGATGTCCTATTTTAGGGGAAACAGGGTAAATACTCAGGACACTGCTGACCGTCGTTCAAAATTCAATAATTGTGTTTCTCACTGCTTGCATATTGTTGAAAAAAAATGCTTAGTGAACAGACCCCACAGGAATCAATGGGTCAATATACAATCCCAAAAAAAGATAGCATACGGACCTCAAAAACACCTGTCGTGAATGGCCCTTCATTGTTTTACATGCATGGAAGGGTAAGAACCTTAAGCTTGTGCATTATGTTTTGCCAGATTTGCAATTTACTTGTATACATATGATTACATGTTGCAAATAGGTTGAGGTTTCATACAACATATTAAATGTTATCTCTGCCCTATTAACGCACGCTGTTGGAATTGGTTGCCATGGGAAACTAAACAGTTCTGCTCTCAAATACTTCTGATAAATCTCCCCCTGTGTGTGGAATCCTGGCTGACATGGGTAATGACAATTATTATCAATCAGTAATATTGCAAATGTTGTTTATGCATTTTTATGGTATTCTTAGGTATTAACTATTGAAAAATGCCATATTTCTAAATACTTACCAAAATACTTTTGAGACAGGCATTTATCTCTTCTCTCCAAACAGAAATCAACCAAAAGCAAGTTGGCTTCCAATTCACGTTCCATGACTTAAATATTGCTAATACTTCCAGTATGCTTTGCGAATTTTCATACTGGGTGACAAAGGCCCCTACTACAACATAACACACATTTGTCCTAACACAGAGAAAAAACAGTGGCAGAGCATACCGCGTGGTTCGGTATGTAGCATCAAATAGGGTCATATGATTTCCATATACTGTAGTAACCTTTTTGCCACTCTGTTTGATAGCAGAACAAAATTGTCTGCTTATTGCACTCTTCATCTGTGGCTGTGTTTGGTCGACAATAAATGTTAGAGTAGTTATCTTCTTTCTGCCATTCATGCACGATAAGTATGAGATGTTGATTGATCTACTGAAGAGGTGTGGGTTGATGACTTGGCTTTAGCCATAATATTGCAAATGTCCTTTCTTGTAGGATAGAACCGTCTCCGATATTCTATCGGTACATCTGAATCTGGAAACATTTCTGTACTGACGTATGTATTAATGTGGACGCTCATCTCACTAATTTTACGAACACCACCTCTGTGTAATTGATAATTTTTTCTTTGACTCTAATGTCAACCTTTTCACGTAAGTTGGCTACCTGAAAATAAAAATTTTCATAAATTGGTAATCTGACATTCTAATACATTTCAACAAATTGCTGTCATTGGCGATACCAAGTGACTCTTGGTGCCAGTTGGACTGTAGCCTATTAGGAGCAGGGTACCATGGCGACTGAGTGGAGACCATAGTGATAACATGTGAGATGTTCTGTAATCACAGCTCGCACACATTCTCTACGTGTCCATAAGCCAAAATGGCTTCATTAAAAAATCACCGGTGTGAAAAAAATGCCAATGTGAAACCACCCTTAGGCTGTCATTAACACAAACTTAGCCTAATGTATGCCTGGCCAGCCATAGCCATGGTCTGTAGGTTGTAATTTCTGAGATTGTGCATTCCCTTGTTTAGAGCATGACCCAAGAGTACTAGAATTTTTCATTACCAGTAATTCAAATAAGTTGAACTTATAGAAACTTGACAAAGAAAATGTCAGCTCCCATAATGCAAAGATCCATCATGTAACCACCAGTGCTCCGGAGAGGAGTGGATAAGACCACTCATCGGTCCTCCAAAGCCGCGTCGCTGTCGGTTAGCATCTATGTTAGAAAAACATAGAAAAAGGTTCTCCAGGACTCCATAAAAATCCTCAAGTTTATTGGTTTACATTAAAGCAGTAAAATGAAAAATTATGTGTGGTGCACAGACCAACACGTTTCGATAACGTATAAGAATTTTCTATCTGTTCTTAGTCAGGTCAAGTCATGAGATCACGTCTAAGAACAGAGAGAAATTTCTTATACGTTCGAAACGTGTTGGTCTGTGTACCACACATACAATTTTTCATTTTACTGCTTTTAATGTAAACCAATAAACTTGAGGATTTTTATTTTTATTGGAGTCCTGGAGAACCTTTTTCTATGTTTTTCTACAATTCAGTTAAGTAGCTCATAAGCACAAAGAATATTTATATCAGAGTATGATACATATGGCCTTATACTACTCCAATCCTTCACTTCCCCCCAGCCTCAGCATATTTAGCCTAATGAGATAGCTAGTGTTACCCAAAACAGTAGGTGTCCGGGCTTTAGCCCCTTAAGGACCAGGCCCTTTTTCGTTTTTGCGTCTTTATTTTTCACTCCCCCACCTTAAAAAATCTATACCTTTTTTTATTTTTCCATGTAAGGAGCTGTGTATGGGCTTATTTTTTCTGTGTACAAATTGCACTTCATAGTGATGGTATTTAGTATTCTATGCCATATACTGGAAAGCGGGGAAAAATTCTGAATGTAGTGAAAATTATGAAAAAACACATTTGCAGCACATTTCTTATGGATTTGGATTTTATGGCTTTCATTGAGCGCCCCAATGTCATGTATACTTCAATCATTAGGTAAATACAATCACGTGGATACCAAATTTGTATATGTTTTATAATGTTTTCATACACTTACAAAAATTAAACCTCCTGTAAAAAAAAAAATTCTTCAGTTTGCCCTGTTCTTGCACTAATAACTTTTTCATACTTTGGTGCACGGCGCTGTGATGGTGTCATATTCTAAAAATACCGTATATACTTGAGCTTAAGCCGACCAAGTATAAAGACAAGACCCCTAATTTTACCACAAAAAACTGGGGAAAACCTACTGACTGAGTATAAGCCGAGGGTGGGAAATGCATTGGTCACAGCCAACCCCTGCTCCCGCCATATCATACCCGCCCCAGCACATACCATCCGGCCACCTCCTGCCCCCAATATACCACATGTCAGACCCCCTGCCCCCAAGCCCTGCCCCCCTCCCCAGTATTACCCTCCCCCGTACAAAGCTAGCCCCTGCCACCAGGTATAAGCCTGCCAGCCCCTGTGCCCCATTATGGAGCTGGACCCCAGCCCCGTTGATTTAAATTAAACTAAACTTTCTGGCGGCGGGTGAAAGGTGGGTTTTTTACTTTTTTTTTTTTGCCTCGAGTAAAAGCTGAATTTGTATTTTTCAACACATTTTTTTTGTGGGCGGAAAAACTTGGTTTATACTTGAGTATATCGGTACTTGACAACCCAGCCTAATAGGTTAATAAAAAAAAAAGCCACACATAACCCTGAAACACATTATCCGTTTACGAAATCCATACATGCAATACATACTCTCCTGTAGTAGCATGAAATTTATGTCAGACTGCATTGGAAATCTGGCTACTATCCATGACTAGTTTTTACAGTGTCTACATTCTTTAAAAGCGCTAATTTTAATTTTTGGAACAATTTTTTCTTCTTCTTACTGTATCAATTTTCAATCTAGTTTAAATATACAAAAAATATTTGATGATTCACAGAAAATAGGCAACAATTTTAACACTGGCCCAGATTTATTAAAGCAATGAACCTCAATTTGTGCCTACTCTCCAGACCATCACAGCCGCCTGTGGTGGTATAAAGGGGGGGGGGGAGGGGTTGTTTGGCAGTTCCTTGCATCTAGGGATGCAACTATTTTCAAAAATTATAACGCAGTACAATCCTTTTAAAATTAGGGTACATTTATCATTAGCAAATTGGTGATATCTTTTTTTTTTTTTTTCCTAAAAGCTTTTCTGCTCCCAAAAACTGATATTAGCAGGTTTGCCATTTTGGGAGCTAATTTGATTGCAACTATTTTCAAAATTATACGGCAGTACAATCCTGTTTAAAATTATGGGGTACATTTATCATTAGCAATATTGATATCTTTTTTTTTTTTTTTTTCCTAAAGCTTTTCTGCTCCCAAAACTGATATTAGCAGGTTTGCGCCATTTTGGGAGCTAATTTGAAGTCACATTTTTGAGAAACATCTATTTGTCTAACAGGTTTTTTTAGACACAAAACAAAAGTTATAAAACTATTAAGATCTGGAAGCAGGCTAAATACAAAAGACACAAACCCTCTTTATTGATTTGCGTCAAACCATGGGTCCAAAAAAAAGTGCATAAAAAGGTGCAAAGAATTAAATTATTTGCAATTATTAAATCTAGACCAAAGTGATTAAGATGTGAAAAATCCTTTAGGTGTGTACAGGAATAGGTTCTGTGGCTGAGAAAACAGCCATCCTTGAATAGTTAGAGTCTTTAAAACCACATGGTCAACAATGTCCTGCACTGAAAAAAAACAGCAAGCCAAATCATTGCATGCAAGAATAAACCAAATACTGACAATATTGTCAATACTTTTTGAAAGAAAAAAAAAAAATCACATCTTTATGGAGTATTCTGTCCACAATAGATGCTGCAGGGTTGTTACAAAAACAACCAGCACAGCCTGGCAGTGTGTGCACACACCCTGAAGGCTAATTCACACGAATGTGTGCACGCCATACCGTAGCATGGTGGCACACGATAATGAGGGGTGAGCGCTGCCCATGCGCCCTCTCCATAGAGATATTGCACACGGGCCGTATTATGGGAAAGATAGGACATGTCCTATCTTTTCCCTGAGTACGGAACCATGTAGCTCCATACGGCTTCAATTGCGCCCATTGCCGTGTGACGGCCATGTAAAAGTAGGCCTTACACTGGAAAAACCATAAACGAGTTAACCATAGCTATAACAAAACACAACCATGATCTTGTCCTGGTGTTGTTAGTTTGGGAAGGGGGGGGGGAGGGAGGTGTTTGTAGTAATTTTATTCCATCAGTTGTATTGGGGCAGGGGGAAAAAAAAAAAAAAAAAGGTCAAGAGGGTAATAAATCCAATTAATTTTCTATAAAAGATAGTTCACATAATTTTCTTCAATCCTGAGGTCCTGCGTATTTAGATGAAGCTATTTAATTAAACACTTGTACCACTGGAAGTAATATTCCAAAAATTTGCTTCTTAAACCCCTTAAACGCCGAAGCCACTTTTTCACCACCTTCCTGAGCACGGCCATTTTTTCCAATCTGCCCTGTGTCACTATAAATGGTTATAACTTTGGAACGCTTAAACATATCCACGTGATTTTAAAATTGTTTTCCGTGACACATTGTACTTGACTTCATGTTAGTTAAAAAATTTTGGTGGGTATGTTTTGCATTTATTTATGAGAAATTCAGATATTTGGTGAAATTTGGAACAATTCTTGATTTTCAAAACTTGCAAAATATTCTATTGATCTTTCTACTTTTTCCACACATAGTTATTAAAGTTTTTTTGCGTTATGACTAATCATTCAACCGAATGTCTACTTTATGTGGACATGCTTTTTATGCATACTCTTATATTTGTAGGATGTTCTATAGGGGCTTTGATCTTTAGGTGCGATTTTTCACATTTTCATACATAAAAATGCAAAGTCCTGCTATTGAGGGACCTGCTCAGGTTTCAAGTCACTTTGAGAGTCTAAATAAAATAAAACCCCATAAATTACCCCCATTATAGAAACTACGAACGTCCCCTCAACGTACATGAAACAACTTTTATGAAGTCCTGTTAACCCTTTAATTGTTTTACAGGGGTTAAAACAAATCTGATGCAATTTTGATAGTAAACTTTTTTTGGCTAAATGATTGTGTTTTTCAAAAGATGTACAAATTCTCAGTGGATAAATATACGAAAACGCTCCACAAAATTTGATACCCATACCCCATATGTGGTGGTAACCTGCTGTATGGGGCGCACGCCAGGGCATCGAAGGGAGCTGCGCCATTCAGAGCAGATTATTCATTGTCACTTTTTATTGCTATACAATCTTTATTTTTTGGCAATTTGGACATATAAGGGCTTATTTTTTGCGACATGAAATGCACTTTAAAATTTTAGTGGGTCATTAGCTTATTGATGAGATTTTATTAACTCTTGATTGTATTGAGGAAGAAATTGTCAATTTTGGTTTCCTTTTTTTTTTTTTTTGGGGGGTCCGTACACTAAAAATATCTGATATATTTTATTCTATAAATCACTACAATTATGGTATACCTCTTTATATAGTTTTTTTTTTCGTTTATTTTTTACAATTTTATATTCTGGATAAAAACGAATATAGGAGGAAATCCCATTTGCTTTTTGCATCGGCCATCTTTTCGAGATATAACTTTAAACTTTTTTGGTTGACGAGCTAGTTTAGGGCTTATCTTTTTCGTGTTGAGTTCTTTCAGTGGTACCAATTGGCGGCCAAAACTTTTTTTGATCACTTTTTAGAACTTTTTTGTGTAGAGATTTTATGAAAAAGGTACATTTTTTGTGCGGTTTTTTTTTTTTTTTTTAATGGGGTTCACGAGCGGGTCCAATAATGTAATCGGAGTTATTGTAGCGGATTGTTACGGACGCGATACCAAAATGTTGGGTTTTTTTTTGGCAATTATTTTTTTTTTTTTTTTTTTCACTTTATTGCATGTGTATAGGGAATATTGTGTTTGGAGGGGACTTTACACACTTTATTTAATTAATATCTTTTTATTAAAAATGTTTTTATTTAATGTTTTTAACTTTTTTGTTTACTTTTACGATTAGCTTGAACAAATGATCCACTGATCGCTTGTTCAGCTATTCTTCACATTACACAGTGTATACACAGATGTATTACACTGTGTAATGCTGCACATGCTCAGTGTGTTAAAGCCGGGTCCTGAAGGCAGACCTGGCTCCCGGAGGAGTTTCGCGGCAGTCCCCCCGGGCTTGCGATCGGATCAGCGAACCCCCCCGTAAGCGCCGCGAGGGGGTCTGATTCACTTTAAACGCCCCTAACATGCCGCAACTTCTGGCCCACTGCTTCTGCTCCCGGGATGCAGTACTATTACGTCAAATGTCGGGAAGGGGGTTAACTTACCCACAATCCTTAATAGGCACATGTAATTCAGCAATAATAATCTGTTTATAATATCTTAACACTGTGGTTTGAGTCTGGCATTGTGTGTGGTTCAATATCGATAGTTGGGTTGCTAGAAACATTAACCCGCTGACAACATGGCCACATTTTAATACACTTACACAGAGATATAATATATATAATATATTTTTTTTTTAAAACACAACACATTATTTATTGCACTTCAACATTTAATAAAATTTCACTGTAAATGCTCTAATTTTAAAAAAATTTTTCTCCCCCATGACTCATATGCATTGTGGCAAAGAGAGTAAAGACAGGGCTGTGGAGTCATTAAGGCCGTGCACGGTTTTCATGAATAGTTCAACTCCTCTTCTTTTCAAAATGCTTGCGTAACAGGATATTAAGAACATACTGTTCTTTTAACCAACTCTAACCAATGTACATAGATTTTAGGAAGAATTATAAAAACGTCGTATTCTACCAAAATAGCCACTGACTCCCAGCCCCAATATAAACACAAACCACAACACTGACAATACACACATATACTTTGATAACCTTAAGTCAGGAAATCTGATAAAATGTATGAGTAGATTTCAGCAGAACAACCCATTTTCTTGGTATTTTGGACAATTTGCCTGTGTCTTTTGAAGGAATGGTCTTCTCATGCTAGAAGAAGAGGCAGAAAACAAAAAAAAAAAAAAATTTGAGTAGACATTGGCACCTGATAAATCTTTCCTTACATTGAAGCACAACCTCATATCAACACCGTGGCTTAGGCCTCCTAATGTTTACCGCGGGTGGGTGCCTCCCCAGGAACACAAACATGTAAAGTTTCAGCATGGTTAAAAAAAAATAGTTTGCCTCACATCTCACAAATAAACCAAACTTTGTTATCTTACCTGGCATCAAAGGGTATGTATCCTGCTCGAACCGCCCCTCCAAACATTGAAACTACAGTTGTATAAGCAAGGTGATCTCGTGTAGGTCATTTACCCATAACATTTGCGCTTTACCTGAGTAACATTAATAAAACTATTAATAATTCCTTTGTATAAGCGCCAACAGATTACGCAGCGCGCACAGAGTTAACCAAATCAATCCCTGTCCCCATGGCGTTCCACATCTTATCAACCTACCAGTATGTTTTGGAGTGTTGGAGGAAACCGGAGGACCCGAGGAAACCCATGCAAACACGGAGAGCATAAAAAAATTCTCTGCAAGGTTGACCTGGATGCAGGGTGTGTAACAACAGCCGGTCCCCAGGATGGTTGCGGAACAAATCATTAGTTGCTGTTTACCTGGGCCCTGGGAGTACACAGTAACAGGAACCCTAGGCCTGATGTGCATAACGTATGTTTCTACACTGTATGTATTGTGTATGTACTATATCAGTACTGTTCAAATTTAATGGTATTATACTATATTTGTGGCATAAATTAATACCTAGTAAAACTAGGTATTAGTGTAAAAATGTATGCATATAAGTGTATACAAGTATGTGATTTTGAGTTTAAAATTTACAAAATGTGTGTATATAATATAAAATGGTTCATATAGCGAGTGCCTTAAAAAATAACAATTTGTACATTGTATACATTAAGGGTATGGGGGACCCCATGCAGAAATCTGCTATTGGGCCCAAGCTCTCCTAGTTACACCACTGCCTTGGACTTGAACTAGGACCCCCCCAGCGCTGCAAGGTTGGAGTGCTACCACCATAAACATCAACATAAGCATCAACCCTATGCTTTAAAAACAATTATTCTACATACCATACAATTGAAATGTTGCACAATGGGATACTTTCCAGCCTAATGGCCATTGACCACCGTTCGTACTTAAAAGGCTAGATCAAAGTAGAAGTACAATGCTATCACCTGTAGTGGCTCATTCCATACATCCACAATACACCGTTATTATATTTATGTGTTTATTTTAATGAATTTATTTTCTTTAATGCCTTTGATTGCGTGGCGTATATAATATTGATACACGTTCATATACATACATACATACTACATACACAAATAGGTCTCATCTAGACACCATGTCAGTCACCATCATCATTCTGTCTCGGGATTACATAAATACAGAATCTTATTCTCAAAGAGTTTGTATAAACCGTTGGTATGTTCCTGTACAAGTGACATCTGAACAAAAGACTTTTATCTTATGAATGTATTGTGATTAATAGAATTTACATTTTAATACATGGAAGGCACTAAATCATGATGTGCGAACCTTTAGAGACCGTTGCATGAGAATGCGCCAACTACAACCAAACCCACAAATAATTATCGCAAAGTGCCAGCACCAGAATTTATATATTCCCTCTGCTGTCACAACTTCATCTCCATCAGAGCACCCTGATGACATCAATAAAGCAGAAAATTGCCGCAGTATAGCTGTCCACTATTAAAATATCTCTGTGGCAGCAGAAATCCTGGGCTGTCCTGGACCCAGAGATACGCGGAGTCTCTCTGTATGGGCCTTGGTGTCGCAAAGGGTGTCATAGGTTCACCCACAACTGTCACAATTGATTTACTGGCAAATATTTACATTTCTAATAATGACGTTCTCGATTTTACACTTGGATTTTAGATTTGCACAGTATACGTCCAATTTTAAAAGAATAATTCTAAAATAGATTGTTTAGAAAAAAGTACATCCCTTATCACCCCGAATTAAGGATGAAAGTTTTGTACATGATTGTTAAATTATAACCAACTGTGTTAGTGTGACTGCTTCATTCTTTACCCACAAATGACACAGAGAATCTTGTTCTTCCCTACTAAACAACATAGGAACACCGTAAAAAAATCAATTTGTCCCCCTCTTCTATTTACTTCATTCCCACCAGAGTCGCTCTTTGCCATTGGCCTTGAGATCTAAAATTAAAAATAAATAGTTAAATAGAAACAAATTTAAAAAAAGATCGGTCACAATTGAAATTATATATGCAGTCACTAAAAAGAGGTCCCACGTAAAAATCTTACTTCACTTGTCCAAAAAACTTTGTTGGACTTGTATAGACCTACGAAGTTGGATTTTGTAGTTTCCTCCCCAAAGTAGAAATGGATGTATTCAATGAATAACAAATCACAAAAATTTGTTTGGGGCAGCTCTTCAGCAGGAGTGCACTATGCTTGGGGAGATAGTAGGATAATGCAGCTAAGGAGAGATTCCCTTTCTACCGAATCCCCCCATGTTACTTGTGGTATTTTTTTGTGATGTATACCATTGAGAGAATCGCTTAAAAAAAGACGAAGATATCATATAGACCTCTTATACATAGTTTACTTTGGCCATACATGGCATTTGCTAATAGACAAAAAAAAAAAAAAATGCTTAACAGGGGATTTCTCATCTGGGCATATCCCATTTAATGTAGATTCAACTCATTTAGCAAATGGTCTTAAATTGGATGTTATTATAAGCCGAGACGCCCCCTTTAAACGCATCAAAAAACTACTGGGTAAAACCTATTGCCGACTGGAGTACAAGCGATGGTGGGAAATTCATGTTGTCACAGATCGGCCCCCGAGTATGTAGCATAGCCATCCCCCCCCCCCCCCGTATATGTGAGCCCCCGAGCCGGCCCCCCCCCGTATATGTAGCCAGCCGCCCCCCCCCTAGTATGTTGCAGCAATCCCCCCCCCCCATAGTTGTCCAGCCAGCCCGCCCCCCCGCCCATATGTATAGGTACCAACCCGCCCCCCCGCATAGTCTTACCATCCCCCCCCACGCGCCCCCCCCCCTATATATTAGCCGTCCTGCCAGCCCCCCCCGTAGTATTTTGCCTAGCTCCCCGCCCCCCCCTCACCCCACCCCCCTCGTAGTTATCCCATCCTCAAGCTTTCCCTAACCAATTCCAAACTTATATACTCTGGTGGCCCCGACGTGCAGCGGCTGCTCTCCCCGATGTCTGCCCTCTATCCCCTTTGCCCCTCTTCCTCTTCTCTAACTTTGTGCTGAGCGCCGCCATTGTTCTCCTACTGTCCCTCCGCCCGAAGGCCAGGCACATAGTATTACAGCTCTAGCTGGTTGCGTCATACTAGGCGCTCCTGGACAAAAACACTGGGGCGCGGCCAGCGTCGATTAGTTAGATAGAAAAAGACGTCACGGAAGCCACACAAGATGGACCCCGCGCAGACATCGGGACCAACCGGAGGGTGATATACAATTTATATGTTTTTAAAATATTTTTTAAGTATAATAATCTTGTATTTTTGCGCTGAAAAACTCCGTATACACAAGTATATACGGTAAACAAATCTATCTTCTCCATATAACAAAATAATGTGATGCTGCAATAACCGGTCACATTCAACAAGACGCTGGATTAGACCTGCTTACCTTATATGCCACCTGTGCCTTCCCAGATGGAAGGAAAAAGACAAACACACAACGCCTATATACCCTCTTGCACTTTGCACTATGTCATCATGACAAGACAGTGGTGCTTCTTCAGTATGCGAATTCTGTGATTCACAGATATTCTCTTCTGATTCTTCCTTTCTTCGCTTTTTGTGTGCTTGGGATGTTCCTTATTAAAATACATTAAATTTCAACTTTAAAATTAAATTACACATCAAGTCTATATTGTGTGCTCAAATAATGAATATATGTTAGCAGCAGCATATATCCTAGCATAAAAGGCAGCAAAAGTGTCCCACAGCTCATATCATGGCCTTTAAGCATTAAGCAGGATGTGAGGAGACACAAAGACCCATGACACAAACAATACATGTTATGATTTACTTTAATCAGTTTTTAGGGAAGGGAGGTGATCTTGAAACTTTAAAAGACGCCCGTATAGGACGCAGGGTTTTTCTGCCATTTCTCGTGCTCTCCAACTGCCCACCATATTGGAGGGCTTCACTATGAATTAAGGGCCCTCAGAGCCTCCTGTTCGGGAGCTGAGAGATTTTTAGATCTCCTAGAGCAATGATGGCCAACCTTTTAGAGATCGAGTGCCCAAAATGAAACCCAAAAAACACTAGCTTTTCCCAAAGTGCCAACACGGCAATTTGGGCAGTAACAAACTCATTGCTACCAGAATTTTTGAGCACAAATCCAACCCTGTCCACACCTCTTCACTCTTTGGACAGGACCACACAGGATGGGTCACTTTAAAATAGCAAGGCACTACTTTGACTGCAGGAAGATGCCATGTCTGGCAAACTCTGTGCTTGGGAGACAGCCTGTGCGCCCACAAAGAGGCCTCTAAATGTGATCTCTGGCACCAGTGCCATAGGTTCGCCACCACTGTCCTAGAGACTCCAAGGGTTTTGAAGTCTGAAGTGACCAGATTTAGGAACATATCAATGGGTGAAGTACTGGTAGACTAGTATTTTTCACCCAATATGTCAGACTCCTCTCCAATACTTAGAACAGACTGACATTAGCTAGGAGGACCAATGGAATACCCAGATTTTATCTAGTCTTTTGGTCTTTTCATTTCTGAAACTTTTACCACTGTGGGTTTTGACCTGATAGTTCTGTTCTAAAAAACCTTTCAGTGCACTGATGGTCCCTGCTTTCCCTTTTTTTTCCTTTGCCACAAGAATTACTTTTAGTGAATGTTTGTTTTCTACCTTCAATATCTTGTATGTAACCCGGTAGACTGCCGTATTGCTTGTATTTGTGTGCCTACAAATGTCTGTTTTTAAATAAATAGCTATGAAGCTGCTATGGGCCAATCCTCAGTGTATCTGGACTACCTGCAGTTTATGGTCACCTGTGCTGTAAGTTTTGGCCAAATTCTGCCACTTTGCTTGCATGATAAATCATGCCTTGATGATGGCAGAATTGCTTGTTTTTGTCTGTACCACATGGAAAAATGTTTTTTTCTTGTTATACAATTATAAATCATCGTTTTCATATTGAAGACTGTTCTGTATCTGACTGTAGGGCATTCCTTGATGGGATTTTAGTGAGAGATCTGTGTTGTGCATAGTCACCCATGCACAAAGAGAAGGAAATGTTTAATGCTCTTCATAAATACAATAGGCAGTAAAGAAAAAAAAAGTTGGCAATATGTACATAGTCTTTAAAGGGCTTCAAGCATTAACGTTAATGTTTTATATTCAGGAGTGAAGTGAATGGAGCTTTGGCTGCAGCTGTGGCCACTATAGAGAGCACACAAAGCCCACTGCTTCTGGCTCTGTGCCAAACAGCTAATCGTTGCGAGGGCTGCTTTTGTACCCTATACTGATCATTGCTTTAAAGTAAACCCACCATTGCTGATGGACTCTTTGGAGTCCAGGAGAAAGTTTCTTTTTCTTACACAAGCTGGAATTATGTTTACAAGGTTTCCATTCCTTTATTTGTTCTATGTCGTGTGATCATATCCTGACTCGTTCAATCATACAGTCTTCTCATTGTGGATTGGCTGTCAGTCTTTCTATGCTGGGCCGGGACAAGGGGATGGCGAGGGTAGGCGATCATCTAGGGCACTACCCTTGCCTCCAATCCTGGGGCACCATCCTGGCCCTCAGTAATGATCAGCTACACATATCATACACATATACACAAGATACATATATTACTGGACGAAGCCAGAGCCCTCTATGCCCCAGGCGTGACCACCAACGTCATTGCTTAGGTGCCGGCGCCGCCTGGGTCATACAGTGAGAGGACACCAGCGACACGGGGCAGCGAGCACAGGTAGTTAAGTATTATTCTTTTTTTTTTTTTTTGCAGGAGGCTATATATATACTGTGGACAAGGGTCTGGCTATATACTACGGGGGGTCTGGCTATGTACTACGGGGGGGGCAGGCTGCCTATATACTACAGGGGGCCAGGCTGGCTGTATACTTCAGGGGGGCATGCTGGCTTGTAAGCCGTTGCCAGAAGGAGTCCACAGTAGTATTGCATGGGTCGGGAAGTTACCCTGGCCTGTGCAGTACTATTACATCCTGTGTCGGGAAGGGCTCAGGCAGCGGGAGAGGATAAATGTATATCATTATATGCATCATCTTATTGCATAAAACAAAGGTGTCCTGAAACAAAATATATAATACATTTATGTTGAACTAGAAATGTAATAGTTATTTGCAGTTATTTGCAGTTAAATAGGTCCATTGCTAAAACTGAAAAATTGGCAAAGTCTACACTTCGGTAATCAAATGGTTTATAAAGCAAGAGCTCAAGATTCATAATTAGTAAGGTGCAATAAGTAGTTATTTTGGTTGGAACCTGATTTTAATGGCTAGATTTGGATACATGGTCCAAGTGATACCTGTGTGGAGATTTCTCAAAAGTGCCTAAGTGCTAAACTGTTCTACTTGTTTATATCAACCAGACTAAGAAGCTACATACTCAGGCACCAAGGGAGGGGTTATTTTATTACCAATGACTGGCAAACACTGACTGGCAAAACCAGATGGTGTTAAATATTGTCCTCTTAAAACTTTGCAGAGAGGTCAGCAGGCCTTATAAAAACAAGCAGTAGAGGAATGTATGTGTCCTAGTAGAAGGAGAGGAATCACACTCCAGGAACATTGAGCCACCAATCATAAATTGCATGGGTTACAACATGTTTTAGATGTAGAGTTTACCTAGCTACAGTGTCTTGCGAAAGTATTCGGGCCCCCTTGAACTTTTTTACCCTTTGTCACATTTCATGCTTCAAACATAAAGATATAAAATTAGATTTTTTTTTGGTGAAGAATCAAGTGTAATACTATTGTGAAGTGGAATGACATTTTTTTGGATATTTTAAACTTTTGTAAAAAAAATGCTAAACTGATAAGTGAGGCGTGCAATACTATTTGGCCCACATAAGTTAATACTTTGTAGCGCCACATTTTGCTGCAATTACAGCTGCAAGTCGCTTGGGGTATGTCTCTATCAGTTTTGCACATTGAGAGACTGAAATTCTTGCCCATTCTTCCTTGGAAAACAGCTCGATCTCAGTGAGGTTGGATGGAGAGCGTTTGTGCACAGCAGTTTTTAGCAATTTCCACAGATTCTCGATTGGATTCAGGTCTGGGCTTTAACATGGCCATTCTAACATCTGGATACGTTTATGTGTGAACCTTTCCATTGTAGATTTTACTTTGTTTGGGATCATTGTCTTGTTGGAAGATAAATCTCCATCCTAGTCTCAGATCTTTAGCAAACTCCAACATTTTTTTTTTCCAGAATGGTCCTGTATTTGGCTCAATCCATCTTCCCATAAATTTTAACCATCTTCCCTGTCCCGGATGTAGAAAAGTAGGCCCAAACCATAATGCTGCTACCACCATGTGTGACAATGTTGATGTTGAGTTCAGGGTGATGAGCTGTGTTGCTTTTACAATATATCATTTGGCAATGTGGCCAAAAAGTTTGATTTTGGTTTTATCAGACCAGAGCACCTTCTTCCCCATGTTTGGTGTGTCTCCCAGGTGACTGGTGGCAAATTTTAAATTAAACTTTTATAGATATCTTTAAGAAATGGCTTTCTTCTTGCCACTCTTCCATTAAGGCCAGATTCTTTACACATATTGTTCTTCACATACTATCAGGGCCGGCTCCAGCACCCGGCATACACGGGCAAGTGCCGGGGCCCACAGCTGCTGGGAAGGCCCACTTGAGGTGGGGGAGTTCAATGAAATCACTCTGCAGAGAGCAGTGCCTGTGATGTAGCGTTGGAATGTTCCATTTGCTGATTTTACCTCCCATTAGCTGCTTCCTCCTTTCACGGTGGAGGCCCCGCCCACCAGCCTGGGCCATCTGTGCAGCTGCCAGGAATGGCCTGTCCTCTGCTCTTCCTGGCAGCATAAGGCCTGGAGCATGTGTGACAGGCCCTGTGCCTGCAATGGGACACCAGGAACCAGCTGTCTGGAGGTGAGAAAGCAGCAGTGCAGTGACCCAGGTGCTGGAGTAGCTTTGAATCTGCTGGTTCTTCTCCTGGGAAGCTTGTCAACTGGAGAGGTAAGTATGTGACTGCACTTGTATGTTTACATGTTGTGTATATGTGTGTGATGTGAGCAAATATACATGTGTGACTGTACATTATATCTGTATGTGTGTGTTTACAGCCTGTTATCTGAGTAATGTCTGCTATATATACATCATGTGTTTGTGTGAAGAGGATAAGTGTATGAGTGATGTTTATTATGTGTAATAGATGTCTGTAACCTGTACCTGTTTGTTACCTGTACTATGTACGTGTGTCTATATTATACATATGTGTAATAGGTATATGCTGCATCTATGTGAGTATATATTATATGCATTCTTAATAGCTATATGCTGTATGTAATGTATGTATGTGAGTATATATTATATGCATGTGTAATAGGTATATGCTTTATTTGAGTATATATATCATATACTTGTGTAATAGGTATATGCTATATCTATGTGATTACATATTATATACATGTATAATAGGTATATCCTGTATGTAATGTATGTATGTGATTACATATTATATACGTGCGTAATAGGTATGTGCTGTATGCAGGGCAGCTTCTGTATTTTATAGTGGAAAAAACAAGACTGCTGGCATGACAGAAGCTGACAAACTTAGCTGCAGGTGTAACCTTTATATTGTAGGAGACCCCAACCTCAGTTATGCTACTATTTGTGGATTAAAAGCAGCCTCAGAAAGCAGGACATGACTCTGCAGCCTGCACAGTACAGCACGTGTAATTCACATGCTACGCGAGCCTAGACACAGAGCTGGTATCACAATGTGAGGGGGAGGTTGGAGGCACTAATGGGGGTATACTATGTAGGAAGGAATTTCTCTGCCGCAAAATTTGGGAGGTAA
This sequence comes from Engystomops pustulosus, assembly GCA_019512145.1. Lineage (NCBI taxonomy): Eukaryota > Metazoa > Chordata > Amphibia > Anura > Leptodactylidae > Engystomops > Engystomops pustulosus. Next base: position 172,850,147 of record CM033641.1, read on the forward strand.
GGAGCACAGGGGCCCGCTGAGACTGTCGCCCAGGGGCCTCCTTAAACCTGGAGCCGGCCCTGCATACTATTGTGAAGAACACCGTTTTGCACTAATGTCTTCTGATAAGTTAGCAGATGTACGGAAACATCTGCAATGTGTTCTTCACTGTGTTCACTGTGTTCTTCACTTAAATGATCCTTAATGATCTTTAAATCAGCGGTTCTCAACCTGTGGGTCGTGACCCCAGCGGGGGTCGAACGACCAAAACACGGGGGTCACCTAAAGCCATCAAAGACCACGATTTTATTGCGTTTTTGCAGAGAATCACATGGTTTGGGGTCACCGCAACATGAGGAACTGTATTGCGGGGTCACAGTATTACAAAGGTTGAGAACCACTGCTTTAAATGATCCTGTGCATCAAGCTCGGACAAGTATGCTCACTCATCTCTATGTCCCACGTGTTGTTGACTCGTCACCAAAAACTACAATTTTATATCTTTATGCTTGAAGGATGAAATGTGTCAAAAGGTAGAAAAGTTCAAGGGGCCAAATAGTTTTGCAAGGCACTATATATTAACCCTTTATTATGCCACATCATATTAAAAAAAGAAATGCATATTAATAGTTTCAGATAGATACAGTTCAGAACAGGCCTTTAGACCTTTTTTTTTTAAATATATTTTTCTGTAATCTTCTTAAAATTGTACATTTTATCACCAGCTGCTCTAATCTGTTCCAGTACTTAGTATTTCCCTATTTATTTTCTACCCTGCAATTTTGATGACTCATTCACATTAATGTCTTTAGAAAGCGAGATTTGTAAACATAGCCATTGACGTAACTTGGAAAAATTCTGAACATTGCACAAAAGAAACAAAGTTCATCAAATAATCAATTTATGGGGCGGAAATAAATTGTAGTCATAGTGAAGGATTTGAAATGAAGACATTTATTATTGAGTAGTTATACATGTCATTTCATCATTTATCTTTCAACCAAAGCTTTATATGCGTATAAACTTCATGTATCTATAAAGGTTATTTGGTTTGCACGGTATTACCTTTACATTATATCTAGACAGGCCACAATGTCAAATGTTTTGCATACAGCAGTAACCATATGAAGCCATATGGGGAGTGTTCAAGGAGAAATATATTGACCAAAGCTTTGTACAAACATCCTATTGAGTTTTAATGTATATAACAGTGATGGCGAACCTTTTAGAGACCGGGTGCCCAAACTACAACCAAAACCCACTTATTTATTGCAAAGTGCCAGCACGGAAATTTAAGTAGTAATTTATTGCTACCTGTTCAATCATATTGGCCAACAAAACAGTTGAAAGAATAAGGGCACATTTTGACTAATGTTGTAGCATCTCGCTATGGTTCCCCTGTACAGTAAGAAATGTGGGGCCTAGAGGAGCTCTAATCCTCACTTTTCCACATGGTCTACCTCCTCCTGCAGTCCCAAGCCATCAAGAATATGTTTCTTTAAAATAGCACTGAGAGCATCATCTCTTGAGTCTCCTGGGACTGCAGGCTGATTCTTTGAATTCTATGTTGATGGCTTGGGTGCCCAAAAAGAGGGCTCCGAGTGCCACCTCTGGCACCCGTGCCATAGGTTCGCCATCACTGGATATAACAATACTCTTTATATAGAGAATGAAAGTAACAGGAAGACCAACTGCTCAAAAATTATTGCTAAGCAATTAAAAAGGAAAATGTGTCATCAATTCTATATATAACATGATCCTTAGTTCAAAGTTCTGACTTCAACTCAGCTCTTGACCTTATTATCAAACACATCAGAGGAATTTACAATGATAACTATGGTAAAGCTTAGAAATATTTGAAATTTTTATGGTCAGAGAGCTATCCACCATACAGAGACTCAACCCGATCAGCACAGTGACAGCTTAGAGCCTATAAAAACTCCCATATCTGTCATTAGCAATTCTATATTACAGTGTGAATGAAAAAGTTATTGGTGTCAGAATATGGCAATGCAAGGCATTTTTAAGGCACAACTATTTTTTTTTTTGCAAATTCCACCACCTTTGAAATAGTTCTCCAGCTTCCCAGTACATGGCACAGAATACTAAATGCTGCAACCTGAAAATAAAATTTGTCTTACATATAACAAGCCAACATTTAGCTTTGTAATAACAAAATCAAAAAGTTATGGCTTGTGGAAGGAGAGGAGTTAAAAACGGAAACAAAAAACATGGTCTTGAAGCGTATATATTCTCAAAAAGAATACTTGGCACTCCTTGTTCGTTTTCATTTGAACATGATAAATTTTTTTATTTATTACAAGTGGAGGTTTAGAATGGCAATCCAATTCAAAAATGCAACGTTTCGGCCTACGCAGAGACCTTCATCAGGCACGGATTGCATGGTATATTGAGAAAGAGACAGGTGGATAGATGTGCGGTGCTATGACCGCTAGAGCGCTGGGGAGTGTAGCAGCGGACACATCCGCTCAGGAGGAAGGCGCTTGAAGCGTATATATACTCGAGCATAAGCTGACCCAAATATAAGCCGAGACACCTAATTTTAACTGAAAAAAACTGAAAAAACCTATTGACTCGAGTATAAGCAGAGGATAGGCCCCAGTATATAGCCTGCCAGCCCCTGTAGTACACAGCCAACGCCCTGTAGTATATAGCCTGCCAGTTCCCTGTGGTATATAGCCTGGCAGCCCCCTGTAGTATACTGCCGGCCAGCCCCCTGTAGTTTATAGCCTGCCAGCCCCCTGTAGTATATTGCCTGCCTGCCTGCCCCCCTGTTGTATATTTCCTGCCAGCCTCCTGTAGTATATTGCCTGCCAGCCCCCTGTAGTATATAGCCTGCCAGCCCCCTATAGTATATAGCCAGGCCGTAAAAAAAATAAACTCTGTACTCACTATTCCGACGGCCTTGGCAGCTCCTCTTCTATCTCCATGTTCGCGGCAGGTCCTCTTCTATCTCCATGTTCGCGGCAGCTCCTCCTCTATTTCCATGTTTGTGGCAAGTCCGGGACAGTGCCCCTTCTTTCTTCAGACCAGCGCCAGGTCTCCAAGAGCTCCGTGCGCACGGCCCAGCCGGGTGAACTACTGTGGTGTCAGCTGCTGCTGACATCCCAGAGTGATGAAAAACTTGGCTTATACACGAGTATATACTGTGCTTAAAGTGATATTATATTTTGGTTGGCGTTCTAAACTACTTTCTTTTGACTGTGTATAAGAAAGTCAGAACCAAGCCTTGAACCGTTGCAGCAACACTGGATATACTTTGGAATGAGATCTTGTCCACTGACACAGACAATTTTAAGTGCTCATTGATTCAAAATGGTTTCCATCAGGCTGCTTAGATTCTCTAATGCATTCCTTTTCTGAACCTTTGCACAAGGGGTAAGTGGTTTCATTACTTAAAGAGGTCAATGTATGCATAAAGATTAGTTCTGGAACTAGTTTTGATGCTATAATTATGCTATCAGTTTGGTTCTGGTCTCTTATTTCTTTTTATAGCCTAATTGTGGTGCTGTATTAATGTACTGTGCTTGGTGCTGGTAATATATCAATGGAGTGCCACAGGGGTCAGTATTGGGGCCACTTCTTTTTAATATTTTTATTAATGACCTTGTAGTGGGTTTAGAGTCAAGTTTCAATATTTGCAGATGATACTAAGCTGTGTAAAGTAATAAATACTGAGGTCGATAGTTTAGCATTACAGAGGGATTTGTGGAAGCTTGGGCAGAGAATCATTTCAGGGTGTACCACTGGAATCCCCACCAATTAGCAAATTTTCCCCTATCCTGTGGAAAAATGCCAATGGACGTGACAACACAGGCCTGTAACTGCTTCAAACAGATGAACTTCCAAGTGTATTTTTGTCCTTAGTTACCTGCTATGGTTTCATCCATGTTTCCTAAAGTTTTAACAAGTTTTTGCTTGACCAAGCAAATTTCATATGATAAAAATGTGTATTCTCTTTTTATCCAAAATGCAAGTCATTGGACTAAACAAGTCCAATGACTTATTATTGAAAAATATATGAGAGAATGAGTATATCTTTTTGCTTTACTATATGATGTATAGAATTCTCTGCTTTCCATTACATAGAAAGTACACAATGAACAGTTATAGAATAGGGTCACTAGGTCCCATAGGAACTTAAAGCAGTAACTTTCAAAAAGCTTACTATGTCTTTGGTTCCTCCTGAGTGTGACAACAGTGTTCAGGATTCCCTGTGGAGAGCTAACAAGAAGCAAATTAGTGCAATGAAGAAAAACAAGTTCACTTACTTTCTCAATATAGCAACAACTTACATTTACAGCAGTTCTCATTTTATGATTAGGTATATTGTATTTATTCTATTGTATATCTTTTTCACTAAAGGCTTGCTGGTATTTATTTTTATGATAATTCAATTTTAATTACACCTTTTAAACGAAGTTATACTTTGCTTTTGTGGTTTGTAATAATATATGCTTAACTATGTATACATTGTATTTTCTGACTTCTTCACACTGAAACATTGGGGCTTATTTATTAAGGGTCTGCGGCCGCACTTGAGTCGGATGTTCCAACATTTTCGGGGATTGCACGGCTGTGACAGGTATTTAGCAGGCGATTGTGCCGCACCTGATCAGATTTTGGCGCAGCTGTGCTTTTTTCCATGTGGCCGAAATTGGGGGGCGGAGCGTCGGACAATCCGACTGATTCGGACTGAGCGTGGGATTTAACATTCAAATTGTGTCGCAATCCAATTCACTTACATGAATCGGGAAGAAGAAGGTAAACTCTGGCGGACCTGAGCGGGGAAGCAACACATGCAGGATATCAGGCGCACGATCTTAGTGAATCGCCGCACGGTGCATTATCTTTGGACAATGCACTTTCTGTGAACAACTCTGGATGTGTAAGTAAATGTGCCCCATTTTATTTAATGTACATTTGTGACATATTGTACGTCATGTTAATGGTAAATTTTGATATGTTTTGCATTTATTTTCTGAAAAAATTTAATTTGGCAAAATTCTAAATTCTGAATAGTAACTAACTTGGGTTCATAACATTTCTAACATTTCCCATATGTTTTCATTATATTTAAAATGTCTTTATATTTGACTAGCTGTAGCCCCTGCCATTGCCCAGGATAGTAAATAACCCATTTTATTCTGTTATAGCTAAGAACAGTTAACAAAAATGTTTTTATATCTATCTGCAACACCCCTGCCAATGCATAGGCAAGGTGGTTGTTGGGAATAGTGCCCTTCCCATGTTAGGAGCTGTAAGGGAGACTTATAACCTCTCTATGAGATCTCTAAATTCTGGAGAACTTTGAAATTGCAGCTGTAGCCACTGCCTGGTAAGGCAAGAGTTAAGCATGTCAAATGTTATTGTCCAATGATATATTTTGTTATATTGTAAAAAAAATCTGGAAGCTGGTTGGAGCGTGCTACCTCCTGACCATGGGGAGTATTAAAACCCCTGGTGGACAGGAGCACATGGTCAGAGTGCAGCATATGTCAATGCCTCAAGGTCCTGCAGTTAAGTCTTGGATTCTAGTCAGTCTCTATCTATTGCTTTAATCGCTCCATACGGTTTGCACACACCGCCTGCTGGAGACCTGCCAGGCTGTAGGCCTGTCCTCCGGTCCCAATACACCAGCCACTAAGCCAGCCACTCCAGTATTCTGGGCCCCAGCTGTCTACAGGCCCGATGGGGGATGTTGCATATCTATCTATCGCTATCTATGGGTCTCTATGTATCTTTCCATTTCTATCTATGACTCTCTATCTATATGTGTTAGGCTAGGCAGATGGAGAAACCCTTTCTTAAGTTCTGCACACGTCCTACGTGTAGGGAAGAGCAGTGATCCGGCTGTCATATGATAGTGCATAAATAGTGCAAATGCATTTTTGCAGTTTATTTTTCAACTTCCCAGTACACGGCATGAGATGTAAAACACTGTCAATTGGAAGAACCATTTGTTATCCAGAAAAGAAGCCCTTATACAGCTATATATACAGAAAAATTAAAAAAATAGGAATTTTCAAAACTGGGTAGCAATAAACAGGAAATAAAATGGAAAAAGCACATCCGTGGCAAGGGGTTAAAATGCCCCCTATACCAGTGGTGGTGATCTGCTCTCTGCACTCAGGCCATAAATCTTCCTGCAGTCCCAGGCAACTTAAGAGATATTGCTGTCAGCGCTATTTTAAAGCGACACTTCATTGGCTGTTTGGAACTGCGGGAAAAGTAAGAAGATTTTGGCAGAACTGGATTGTCTGTGAAGGTCATCCTGTTGGACCCACCATTCTTCCTGTACAGGAGAGACCCCGGAGAGAAGTTACAATGATAGTCCGAATCGTCCTCCTTCTTTCAACTGTATTGGTGGCCTCAGTGGGGCAATACGATTGAAAGTTGTGGAAGAACAGGTAGCAACAAGTTACTGCTAAAAATTCCATGGACTTTCCGGTAAATATATGGATTTTGGTTGTAGTTTGGGCACTTGGTCTCTAAAAGGTTTGCCATTACTGTTATATAGTTATTACAGTGAGCTATATATAGTTATAGAGGACCATATATAATTATTATAGTGTATAAAGTTATTACAAGGGGCTGGATCTTGCCCACACTTAATCTACCATAATGGACCACAAGGTGATCATGTTAAATCATGACCGCTACAAGGCCAAGACTTTACTCTGCTTATTGCTTGTACCACGCTTGTTCCTATTGAGTAAACAGCAGTAGTCATCTGATAAAGAAGAAGCTACCTGCAAGGTATTCCATATGTATCAGTCCATGGCACCCAAAGCTACTCAAACCTCACCAAAACACCTTTTTCCAAATTTAGTAACCTCTTTAATTTAGCAATATGTTCAGTTCAAGTTGTAGTAGGGCACTTGTCCCCTTTCACATATACCAAAATGCTAAGGGGAGAGAGTAACATGAACAGGGTAAACAGATTTCATAATGTAGCAGTAAGTTACTGCTTCAAATTCCATGTTGGCAATTTTAATAAGTGGGTTTTGGTTGTAGTTTGGGCACTCAGTCTCTAAAAGGTTTGCCACCACTGCCCTATACCATATGAAAAATAGTTTGCAAAATGGAGTATTTCTCTGGGAAAACAGGTTCATGGTACCTGAGGCCACTTCCACAGATGGGATAAGGGTTGCGTTTTGAAACTAAATCCAAAGGCTTCACCCGTGATCACATATTCAGGTAACATTACGTTTCCAGCGTGTTAACTAAATGTGAAGGAAATGCAATATTACTACAACATGTGATCGCAGGTGGAGCCTTTGGATTGCAACCGAAATGCCACATTTGAATGTCTGCCTTGCAAAAGTTTGATGGTGCTCCTTCCCTTCTGCACCCTGCCATGTGACCAGACAGCAGGTTACATCCACATGTGTGGTGTCCTCATTGTCACGGGTGGGATATGGGTCGCGGGCTCACCCGTGCTGCCCAGCCCCCGCCAGCGCGTCTCACCTGGCCCGGCTCCCGGCTCGCTTCCCTCCGCGGTCCTCGCGCGTCCCCGACTGCTAGGGCGCGCGCGCGGCTCCTTCTCAAGATTTAAAGGGCCAGCGCGCCATTAATTGGCGTTGGCCATATTGCAAATCTATGTAAGCCTGCCTCTTCCTGCAAGCCCTGCCGGATCTTTGTGCCTCACAGCCTGAGAGAAAGCTTTACTGCGATTAGCCTGCGTTCCTGAGTCTCCTGCGTTCCTGTGTCTCCTGCGTTCCTGTGTCCCTCCGTGTTCCTGTGTTACCTGAGCTCCTCTGTGTTTCCGTTTACCTGTGTTCCTCCGTGCTGCTGTTCTGTGTTCCCGTACCCCCTGCTTGGACCTCCTGTTGCTGACCTCGGATTGAACCCTGACGCTGCATCTCTGCCGCCTGCCTTGACCCTGAGCCTGGACTTTGACCACGAGATTGATTGCCGTTTTTGTACCTCAACCTTGGCCGCCACTGCAGACAAGTCACGCCTGAGGAACGACCTGGTGGTACCACGCCGCAGCTTGTCTAACCCGCTTTGCGGCGGGCTCTGGTGAAAACCGGGTACCACTTAGACTCCGGTCCGAGGTAGTGGCTTGAGTCATCGTCTGCAGTGGTCCAGTGGATCCACAACCCGTAAGCCTGACACTCATAGTCAGAAAAAAGACATAATGTACTTGTGGATACATTTTCTATTTTTATTAAGCTTAAGTGGGTAAATTTGGGGGCAAAATGAATGTATATGAAATAAGTTATTCTAAATCAACCCTTCTTTTTTGTTTGAAGTTCTGTAAAATAGTTAACAAGCTTCCTGGGCTGTGATCTGAGGAGATAGCTTGCGGAGTTCCTGCACACCGGCCACCAGAAAACCTGCAAGAAGAACCCGGCGGGGGTTTTGAGCCCCGCTATTGTCGCCACCAAAAACCGCCACCTCACCTGTAGTGTCAGGGGCTGCGTCCCTTTTCCGAGGCGGGCAGGAGCAGGAACATCGGAGCTCAGCGTGGGAGTATGAGCCACACAGAGGATCGTGGGTCACTCAGGCACACGTGCGCACCAGAAGAGTCACGGACCGTTACATACTCCGGAAACCCCAGCATCTAGCTCCCTCTGCAGTGAGGAGAAGGGACGGGAGCGGCCAAAGTGCGGTGCCATCTTGCAGTATTAAGTCGCCCTGGCGCCAGAAGTTAGGCCTCACACCAGCCTCTGCCCACACTATTCCACCACGCCAGGCGTGGAGACCACTCACTTATAGTGTCTTTGCACTCTCCCAAGGAGATATGATTTCCCAAGGCCCTCTCTCACAAGCAAAACTCTTGAGAAAAGGGATAAAGACAGAGAGGCAGCAAACTTCCAGCGCAGAAGAGGGCCCTCCCTACAACCACTGCTGTAGCACACTGCTTTAGGCCATAAGCTCATGGCAAGGACCTCAAAGGTAGTTTTCTCCGAAATACTATCTGTACCACGTGCCACACCAGAAAGGCAGCGGGAGATCAGGGAGGTAAATAAGTGGCTCAAAAGTTGATGTAGGAAGGAGGGTTTTGGGTTCATGGAGAACTGGGCTGACTTTTCTGTCGGCTACAGGCTCTACAGTAGGGATGGGCTGCATCTCAATGGGGAGGGTGCAGCTGTTTTGGGGGGAAAAATGGCTAGAAGGTTGGAGGAGTGTTTAAACTGGAGACCTGGGGAGAGGGCAACTACACTTGTGCAGAGCAAATAGACAATGTAGATAGAGAGCTGGGAAGAGTCATAGTCCATGGGGGAGGAAGGGGGGCTGGAATGAGATTGGCGAATAAGAACAAAATGAATAGGGATAGGGAAAACCATATAAAGTGTATGCACACAAATTCCAGAAGCCTCACAAACAAAATGGAGGAACTGGAACTCTTGATGTTGGAGCGGAAATATGATATAGTGGGTATCAGCGAGACATGGCTGGACAGTAGCTATGACTGGGCTGTTACTATAGATGGTTATAGTCTTTTTAGAAAGGATCGTATAAATAAAAAAGGGGGAGGGGTTTGTTTATATGTGAATTCTTGCCTCAAGCCTGTCTTGCGCGATGACATCAGTAATGCAAATGTGGGGTCCCTATGGGTGTAGATAAGAGGAGGGAAAAAGAATTAGAAAATATTACTAGGGGTTTGTTATAAGGCTCCAAATATAATGGAGGCAGCAGAGGAAATGCTGATAAGTGAAATGGATGCGGCTTCAAAGCATGGTGAAGTACTTATCATGGGTGACTTCAATTACCCAGATATTGACTGGGGGGCAGAAACCTGCAGGTCCTTCAAATGCGGCAGGTTCTTGTCAACAACAAAAGACAATTACCTGTCTGAACTAGTCCTGGAGCCAACAAGAGGGGGAACCTACAGGTTGGGGGGACCCTGGGTAATAGTGATCATAATATCATTGATTTTGTATTACGCTTTACTAAGAGCGTTAGGGAAGGGGCAACCAACACTCTAAACTTCAGGAGGGCAAATTTTCAGCAACTAAGGGAAGACCTTAAAGGGAAGGCTGGAAAGAGGGAGGCTGAGACGTTGATACCGTAGCCTTGAGTCTAGAGCCAACTCTTCAGAGCTGAGCCAAACCTACCCACCTCCGTCCAGAGGAGACTGAAGTGATCTCCTGGTCCATTGACCCGTGGATCGGGTAAGGGGCTGAGGGCCCGCCTTGGACACATGTAAAAAAAAAATTTCTGTATGTTTTGAGCAATGTATGTATGTAACTAGTCAGATGGGTTCTGAGAACGCTCTAAAGCAAGGGGCCCTGGAGAGTAGGTCAGCCATAGTTGAGGGGAGGGAACTAGAACAATAGTCCAGATCTCTCAAAGGGTGGCGAGGGCGCATGATCTACTTACCACCCCTTGCCAGTCTTACCTGTAGTGTCAGGGGCTGCGTCCCGTCTCTGGGGCCGGCAGGAGCAGTAACATCGGAGCGCAGCAGCCGGCTGGAGCAGTGCGGGAGCACAAGCTGCATGGAGGATCACGGGTCACTCACGTGCACGTGCACGCCAGAGATGTCACAGGCCACTACATATTCCAGAAACACCGGCATCTAGCGCCCTCTGCAGTGAGGAGAAGGGGCAGGAACGGAACTTGTGGCAGCACTGACAGCCCCAAATGACTTACTGACACTCTTGCATTTAAGTCGTGCCAAATGGCCTATGGTGGCAAATCAGTCATTAGTCTTACGAGACTGGCTTGGAAGGAGGTAAGGAAATTATATGGACAACCCTTTCAGATCTCTAGGTATATGCCACTTTTGAAACACAAGGAATTCACTCCTGTGAAAGAGAGCACCCTAGACATCCCATGGAAAGTAGAGGGATAAAGACAGTGGGTGACCTCCTACATGAATCTGAACCCCGTTGGCGCACTGAGGCAGAGCTTCAGAGTAGGTATACACTGACAAGCTGTGTATCCTTCACTTACATGAAAATGAACAATTTCTTGCGATTTATAGGGCGAGGCATCAGAAATGTCATTTACCTCGCTCCTGGGAACAGCGCAAATCACACATAATATATTAATCCTGTAGATGGGACATTAAACAAAAGCTACTGAAGGGTACGCATAACATGGTGGGAAAATGTTGGGCTCGCAAGTTCCCTGGCTGTGACGCGCAAACAGGGATCATGAGAGGGTGGGCGAGTATGAAAAAATGTGTAATTAGTGAACAGAGGAGGGAGACATATACTTCAAGATAGTGCACCATGCATATTATGGGTTCAATCTCCCTAGAACTGCAGCAAACCCCGAAAGACTGATAGCATGCCCAAAATGCTTGGCCCTGAACACCGACCTATGGCACGGGCTTTGGTCCTGCACACATAGCCAGGGGTACTGGAACCATGTCAGACAGCACATTCAAGAAAAGTGGAACATTAACCTACCCTTAGACCCACTGCTCCTCATTTTCCATGATGTAGAAGGAGACGGTAGTCAGGAAGAAAGACCGGTAATGAGTTCAGATCTGCATGCACTCTTACTAGTAGCCAAGAGATGTATCATGAATCACTGGATAAAGCTGTCAGTGCCGACTGTTACTGAAGTCATAGCTCATTGAAGACACCTCATACACATTTACAGACTGGAAACAATGAGATCTAAAAAGAAAAAAAACAAAAGGTTTCTTTAAGAAATGGAAGAATTTCACTACTGCACACATGGACAGGGAAAAAAAAGTGGAGTTAGTGACCCCATTCAAATTGACGATGTGGTACAACACAGGCGTTGTTCAGGGCTCTCTTGGGGCCCTCCAAGCCGGAGTTGAAAGAGAAAGGGACCCCAAGCTATGAGAAGAGATAATAGTTTAATAGAGGGAGTGATGCAGAATAGCGCCGGATGTCCCCCAGTTGGGCAGTGGGTCAACATTAATTGTATATCAAGCTGTAAGCCCCTATAGAAATAAAATTGTCCCTAAAATAATTAACTAAAATTTTCTCACAAAAATTTTAATTATACAAACACAAAGCTAAGATGTATTAAATGATAGTATTTAGTTAGGGTATTGCCGTCTATGGGGATCGCATATGCAGCCGCAAATTTGCGGAGGCATATACATCCCCACAGACGGCTGTCTGAATGTACCCTTACACTGGAGTTCCTGACGCTGACCATTACTGAACTTTTGAAATAAAACTCTTGGTGTCTACTCTACTATGATTTTAATTTATTAACTAACATTAATGTAGTGACAATCTATTGTCCTCATAAGGCAAAACTGTCTGCTACTTAGGCTGTAAAATTAAACAGCATATTGCACACACTTTGGTGTGTATCTACATATTGCCTCAATGAGACTTCGTGTGTGTCTTCTACACTTCACTATACTTATACTACACAGTTGACACGCTTTGTGCATAGTATATCTGTACAATAATAACCTACAGCAGTGATGGCAGCCTTTTAGCGGCCGAGTGCCCAAACTGAAACCCACCCCCAAATTTTATTGTGAGGTGCCAACCAAAAATTAAAGCAATAACTTATTGCTCCCTGTTCTTCAATAACTTTCAATCATATTGGCCTCCTGAGGACAAGATGCACCATTTTAGCTTCTTTACAGTGGCCCAATATACGCAGAGAATTGTGGGGCCAGCAGAAGGTCCTCCAGAGATAATTTGGTCCTGTCTACACAGGTACTCCAGAGATAATTTGGTCCTGTCTACACATTGTCCCTCTTTCTACAGTCACAAGTAGTAAAATAAGTATAACATTAATATATGACTGAAAGCAGCATATTTTAAGTTGCTTTGAACTGCAGAAAGATTCTTTTAGTTCTGTCTGGTGTGCTTGGGAGATGGCCATAGGTTCGCCACCACTGACCTACAGTATATATATACATATATATATATATATACATGTATATATATATACATAGTCAATAGTAGAGGATTTTAGACGAAGTTAGACATACAACATTGGCTGCAGAAGGGCATCCAGACAGTGTATAATAAAATGTGGAAACCTTGGCTAAAAGTTTTCCCTAGGCTAGACCCAAGCATAACAGGTCTTTCAAACTAAGGAAGATTAGAAGAACCAACAATCAGTTGACTATTTGACTACTATAGACCATAATGGAATAACCACTGATTCCTGAATATAAACACAAGCATAAGCATGAAACATTTGAGTATAATATTAAGATTCTCCTCCCTCAGTACAGAAGAGAAATTTTAATTAGACCCTTTGTTACCAATTTAGTTGGACTAAGTTAGTCGTTGAAACCCCGGTTAGGGATAAGTTGTAGAGTTTTTTAGTTTTACAGAGTTAAGGAAATGAGATGCAATCTGCAAAAGAAAGCTAAAGCAGTAAATTAAAACTGAAATAGTTAGTTATTACAGCACCCTCCGTGGGATTAGTCAGGAAGATAGAGCTGATACAAAAATTAAAGAGGATGTGTACATTACAAGAAATGTCATGCTGTCAGTAAATAAGAAGTTCAAACTATTGTCTAGAATAAGTATTACTATAACATGCCTGCATTTTCAGACAAATGTACATATATACAACTCAAATGTATCCTTTATACTCTGTATATGTTAAATTATAAATAAAAATTTATATATTAAAAAAAAAAAATCAAGTTTTAAAATTATGCTAATGAGCCAGAAGGGCTTTGGTGGTGTTAGTAGAGTTAGTGCTGAAGATTCACTGGCTGTTACAATGAGCAGAACATGTCTTACCCTCCCCTTTATCTCTCCCTCCTTCACCTGTCTGTATTATTTAGCAGCAAGTCCTGGGAGAGTAGAGACCTGCTCAGCTCACTGTAATAGCCTGTGAAGCTGCAGTAAAGAGGGGTCCTGGAAACATCCAATAGGGTCCTTCAGGCTCATTAGCATAATTTTAAGAGTTGATTTTAGAAGAAGGGAGGCCATTGATAAAAAATGCAAGAATATTACCATGGTAACAGTGCTTGGATTTATGAGTAAGTGTCCTTGGTTTATGATGCTTGATTTTGATGTAAATGTGGGTAAATGGTAATTTCCTTTAAGTTAAAACTAGCTCACTGGTCAGGGTCCGACTGCTGGGACTCCCACAATCATGAGAATGGGGCCCTGCCACTCTACTGTGTAGCCTCGTGCCGGCTACTCCACGCCCCAGTAGCCGCATAACTAAATTTACATATTAGGTTAATAAAGTTTCCCAAAACTTAGCGGGGACGTGAGGATTAGCTCTAAAAAGAGCTCTCCTCACGTCCCTTACATCCACCTACCACCTGATCTACCTTTATAGGCGGTCCCCTACTTAAGAACACTCGACTTACATATGACCCTTAGTTACAAACGGACCACTGGATATTGGTAATTTATTGTACTTTAGTCCTAGGCTACAATAAACAGCTGTAACAGTTATCACAGATGTCTGTAATGAAGGTTTATTGTTAATCCTGGTTCTTATGACAACCCAACATTTTTAAAATCCAATTGTCACAGAGACCAAAAAAGTTCTGGCTGGGATTACAATGATAAAATATACAGTTCCGACTTACATACAAATTCAATTTAAGAACAAACCTACAGACCCTATCTTGTATGTAACCCTGGGACTGCCTGTACTCCTTCCTTCTAAAATCAAAATGTAAAAATTATGCTAGAGAGACAATATGGCTCTGGGAGCATTACCAGAGCCCATCCATGCTGTAAATTCACAGTCTGTTACACTGTGAGGAGCACTTCCCCCTAATAACAATAATTCCTTTATGTATATAGCACACACAGATTACGCAGCGCTGCACAGAGCTTACCAAATCAGTCCCTGTCCCCAATGGGGTTCACAATCTAATGAACCTACCAGTATGTTTTTGGAGAGTGGGAGGAAACCCACGCAAACACAGAGAGAACATACAAACTCTTTGCAGATGTTGACCCTGGGACATGAACCCAGGTCTACAACGCTGCAAGGCTGTAATGCTTACCACTAAGCCACCGTGCTGCCTATTTACCCTTCCTACTACGTGAGATTACAGCAGGTAGAGGGAGTGAGATATGCAAGGGGAACAAGGGAGAGGGCAGAGAGTTTAACATTGTGTGAAGCTATAACAAGGAGGGGCTCTGGTAAAGCCCCCCAGAGATCCTTTTGGCACATCAGCATAATTGTAAAAATTGTTTTTTTAAAAGTTAGGAGGCCATGAATAACAAATATAAGAAGCTTACCACAGTCATAGTAGCTGGATCTATGAGTAAGTGTTTGGGGGCATAACTAGGAAAGGCATGGCCCCACAGCAGACTGGGAGCCCCCCTTAAAAAAATATACATATTTGTATACTCATACTGTATATGTGAGTTACAATCACACCCCGTATATACAAACCATGTATACATATATATATATACAGCACTATATACATCCATGCATCATTTATACATCACATATGCACACACATACAGCAAATACACACATACATACAATACCATATACAGACATACAGCATATACACACATACAGTATATACACACACCACACAGACATAGAGCATATACACACCCAATACTCCAGATGCTAGGGCTCCTTGACACTGTGGGCCCCATAGAAGATGCTATGGCGGCTAGCCCTGCAGTTACACTCCTGCAAGTGTCCCTGGTTTATCATGCTTGAATTTGATGGTAGAGACAAAATCGGTAACTGACAGACAGGTGATTATACACACAATAAAAGGACAGATGTATAAAGAAATACTACAGAGCTACAAGGAAGTTTAAGAACCAGAGGAGGTCCTTGCCCTTAGTGGTATTCTTAGATATTTATTCTAAAAGTCTACCTTTCTAACATTAATTGATGCTCATTTTCTGCCATTGAGACAGGCAGACAAAGATTTCTTGTGATTTTGTATTCATCCTAGGGTGTGAAGCTGCCAACCAGTGAGAATGTATAGTGGTATATTATGATAAGTGGTCTTTCCAGCGGGCTGTGATTAATGATGGAGATATTAGATATGTCTGTCCCAAAGCTAACACTATTCTGTTCTTTCTCCCTCATCCATTTGTTAACAAAGAAAAAGTACAGCCCTGTCTGATTATAATTTGTTATCTTACTCCCCGTATCTTGTTTTATGCTCTCTGTGTCAACTTGGTGTATGAATACTTACAAGTAAGAATAGATTGCAGTCAAATATTCAATACACATGTATGCTAATGTCAAAATCTTAAACTGACCGTGCTTTAATAGTTTGCAGTTATAACCATAGAAAAAAAATAGAAGTAAATGTTATATATAAAAGTAAAATATAAATTATGTTTTTTTTTGAATGAGAAAGAAAGATCTGGCTAAAAATATATCAGAAGGATATATATGGGTACCTGGCAGATTTGAAATCAGTCGGCACAGCCTATTCAGAGCACAGAGTAAAAACTGTTGGTTCCTTTCTCTCTGCAGTGGCTAGAAGCCATAATTCTGCAGGGTCTCATTTACTTCATTGGGAGCCATGGCTATAGATAAAGCTTGTACCACAGATCATAGGTGTACTGGGTATCTGCCATCACCTTTAATCCAAGACTGATATAAATGGGTTGATCCCTTTACACCATAATAAGCATTGTAACAGTTTTCTACATAAATCAGCAGTACAGGCAGGGCCGTATATGGACAAGCTCTATCACAGCGCTAAAAATAGGGCCTCCCTCTGCTGTCTTAAACTACTAGAGGTTTTAATATCACTTATACTGGTGTCTTTCAGGCATCGGTGCAGCTGGTAATGTTTGGAAGTCACACAAGACACAAATCACTTGAAGCAGAAGCAGATGGGTTTGCCGAACGGTAAGTGGTTTTATTATTTTATTTTGGGACCAAGTAATAAGTAAAATACAAAAAGTATATAGCAGTTAAAAATCTGGCTGGGGTGGCCCATAACTCCACATCTGGCATATGAAATTATTGCCCATATATCCATTGAACTTTTGGTGGGAAAAGACTGTAGTGCCAATGGGTCAAGTCCCCCTTTGTGAAGTGTGAAGTCCCCCTTTGAAGTAGTAATATTTGCGTCATACAGTGATATCTTTCAGCACCAATCTTAGGACTATTTACAGCAAACTTTTAACTGCCCCCGCGTATTTCTCAGTTGCAGTGTCAGTGTTCATTATATCCGTTAATATTTAAAACACAGTGGCAGTGACAGTACTAATTACATCTATATTCTCATATGGTCATGACAGAGTTACTGGAGATAGGGTATAGGTATATACTGAGATGCTGCTATGATACAGGGCCACCATCTGTATCCTCATATGGTATAGTACGGCAGTGGCAATACCTGCATTTCTACACTTATACCATCCAATAGAGAAGTGATTATAGATGCATTTTTTTTTTACTGAAATATTCTTTATTCAAATAATGAAACAATCAAAATGTACAAAGCCTTAGATTTTGACTTTATTAAAGGCATTTTTACTGCAGAGTCAGTTAAAATCTGCAGCCTTTGTTCATACGTCTTTCTTGTCCTTTATGGTTCACCTGGTTCACCGAAAACGGTGCCGGGGGGGGGGGGTCAATCGTGGGGGAAAGACCCCCCAAAGGCAAGTTAAATGCTACGGTTGCACTGACCGCGGGTGTTACACTGCGGTGTCGGCTATCAGTCAAAGCCGGCACCCCGTGTTTCCCGATGCTGGTTCGGCTCAGATCTTGAGCTGAACCGGCATCAGTTGGCGTCCAATATATCGGACGTTAGCGCTAAGTCACTGCGCTCAGCGTCATATATATTGGACGCAGAGTGAGAAGGGGTTAAACAGGGTAGGCCTCTGCTGGACATGTTATTAGTGAGGGAAAGCCACTGCTGGACATTTTATTAATGAAGGGAGGATGCTGGACATGTTATTAGTGAAGGGAGGCCACTGTTGGACATTTTATTAGTAAAGGGAGGCTTCTGCTGTGCATTTTATTAGTAAAGGGAGATCACTTCTAGACATTTAATGAAACAGTAGTAGCTGCATTTCCCACCCTGGGCTTATACACGAGTTAATAATTTTCCATATTTATTTGTGGCAAAATTAGATTCCTTGGGATATATGTGTGCGTGTATGTGCATGTAGATATATATATATATATATATATATATCTGTATGTGTATTATCTGATGCCTTTTCTTTATTTATAACTAGCTGTTGATCCCGGCATTGTCCAGCATAGTAAATAACTGCTCTTAGCTAGAATCGATCGTATCTATCTCTCTCTGACTGTCTCTGAACGTTTCTGTCTCTCTACCTGTCTCTGTTTCTGTCTGTCTCTGACTGTCTCGGTCTCTGACTCTGGGTTTCTCAGTCTGTCTCTGCCTGTTTTTGCCTCTGACTGTCTCTGTGCCGAACTGTCTCCATCTCTGACTTTCTCCGACTGACTGTCTCTGACTGTCTATAATTGTCTCTGTCTCTGACTATATTTGTCTCTGACACAGACTGTCTTGGTCTGTCTCTGACCATCTATGTATTTGTCTCAGGCTGTCACTTTGTCTATGGGAAGTGTCTGATAGCAGAACTGTTCTAGTTGCCCATGGCAAACAATCAGAGCTCAAGTTTCATTTTCCCACAGCTGTTTTTAAAATTACAACTGATCTCTGGTTCCATGGGCAACTGGAACAGTTTTACTTCAGACATTTCTGATAAATCTTCCCCTATCTCTCTATCTCTCTCCATCATACTTCATACATAAGCTGTCTTATACTCATTTCCTATAGTAATCAATCAAAGCTCAGAGCTCGTATTAATGACCTGTGGCAAAATAGCAGCCAGTCGTTGCTCAGCTTCTAACTGCCACAGCAGCAGACAATGGCTCCTGTATATGGTGGTTAATAAGTGTATTTTGAAAAGAGTGGGGTTAAAATTTCAGTTCCTTTAGCAGATATACATACATACGTACATACACACACTCAGCTTTATATATTAGATTTATGTTTTTCAGATGAGGATATGCTGATTCATACTTCGCCTGATTGGGTGGACAACATAGAAGAGCTGGATTCTTTTTTGAATAAGAAGGGGGTTTTGGGGAGTTTTAATTTTAATAAAATATATTTCTTTTAAAAAATTGCCGTTTTTTTTTTACTCAAAACTTGCCTTGGTAATAGTGATGTCTTATAGACGGCACCCATTACTAGGAGAGGGGCCTAGGGTTAGCCTGTAAAAAAGGTTAATACCAACCAGATTATTATTTCCCCCGTACCCACCCCCATAAGGAGTGCCGGGAAGTGCTGGGTACAATCCAGTACCTGACCGTCTATAGATGATTAGGTACTGGGGTGACTGCAGGCTGGTATTATTGGGCTGTAATGTTTTAATTAATTATTTTACAAAAAGGGTGTGGGACCCCCATTTTCTATAACCAGCCAGACACCATACAGCTGCAGCAGCCTGACATTACTGGAATTTGAGCACCCACTGTTTTGGGCTATCACAGTTCAATTATACCAGCCTGCAGCCACCCCAGTACCTAATCAGCTATAGACGGTCAGGTACTGGATTGTACCCAGCTCTTCCCGGCACTTGAATGTATCTTGAATGAATCTTGAATGTGGCTGTAAACAAGTAGTGTGACCAATGAACAAGTAGTCACAGTCCGGAATGGTTCACAAGCTCTTCTGTTGCTTGAAAGAGCTTATTGTTAACAGTAATGTCATCAAACCCCATGTAGCATGTAATGTTCACATCGGGCTGAAAACTGGTTTCTACTTGCAGATACTACTTTATTTTGGTATTTATGCAAGGCAGTGTAACATTGTTCTATTTGCCGTGCACTTCTTCTAAAAAAGGAAGAGAACTTGAAGAGTCAAAAAAATGCAGAAAAATAGTAGCCTTTTTTGTGGCCCCTAAACCTGTGGGTGAAAGCAGTACTACATCTACCACTGTAGCAGTTGTAGAGGAGGCAAGTTCAGAAAATGATCCAATTCAAATATTACCACAACGGAGGTGGAAGAGTGTGCCCAGACTAGTAGTGAGGAAAGGATTGAGGATGAGTGTGGTAGAGATATGAGCCCAATACAAGCAATTACTCCCACCTCAAATCAGCGAATCAATTCCACTGCTACCAGTGAAACTGCAAGCACATCTACCAGCAGAATTTTACAAAGTGCTACTTCTTCTCAGTATGTCACTGATAGGGCTAATTATCCTGTAACAATTGCTGACCCAAAGGTTAAAAGAGTCATTATTTCCCAGATCCCCTAGTCTGTTCCCCAGAGATAATGATAAGGATAAAAGATTCTTTTCTAAAAAATGTTATGAGCGAATCAAACAAACTGTGCTCAAACTTCCTATCACATGGTTTTGTTATTCTCACAAGCTGAATGCTGTGTACCAAAACCATGCTGGCTGTTTGGGGATTGCAAAAAGCAGGGTTTTGAACCAGTTTGGGCAAAAGGAATCAATAAATGTAGGAGCTTAACCACAAAAATACAAGATCATTTAAAGCTAAAATGCTCATGTTGATTCATGTGTCGTATATATGAACAATGGAGGAAGAAAGGCACAATAGATGAGGAAACTGAAAAGAACCTGAGGGAGAGAAGAACTTTTGGAGGCAAGCTCTATAAATGACTCTTAATGTGACATTAACTATGGCAATGGCCAATCTGCATTCCGTGGTCAACAAGAACATTTTATTATTAATGGAATTTTTTTCTCCATAATCCAACTAAAAGATCTGCTGCATTAATAGAAAATTAAATTATTACCTGTGTAGAGATCAAAGGCCTGAAATTAAATAAGTGTCCCGGCCAGGGGTATGATGGAGCTGCAACCATGAGTTGCATGTACTCTGGAGGATTTTAGAAAAAAGAACAAAATGCTCTTTATTAACATTGTGCAGCACACAATCTTAACTTGGTTCTACAAAATGCAATGGCCAATATGAAGTAAGTTGCAGGGTTTTTGACATAGTACACTGAATTTGTACACATTTGACATAAATCCACCTTGACATTGAAGAAGTTGTGATCTACACATTGGGGCTCACTCTATGAATTCATGCTTGCTTTACTTTTTAGTTTTATTAATATATTGCAACAACTTTCTAAGATTATCCTTACCTCTTCAAAAACAAAAGAAAGAGAGGAGTCTTTTAAATTCACAATATTTGTTCTGTAGACTACAGTTGATTTATGGGAATGGACAAGGTTTATGGTTGTTTAAATATTATTCAGCCTGCAATGCTTTCCAAGCTGCATCAAATCTCTGAGAAATCTACCAGGAAGATTTACCATCCAATTTTCCTGGTCAACTGCTCAATTTATGGTCTGCACTAGGGGAAGACAGTCAGAAGTCATCCTCTGGTAGTGATATGGCTCTCCTCCTGCTGGTAGACAACAGTGTCCTTTCTTCTACACTGCCAGATGTGTTTGTAGCCTTGCTACTTTTCTTAACATGGACAGTAGCTACTACTGAAAGATCATTTTCTAAGCTTAAATTACCGTAATAAAAAACTACTTACGGAGCACCATGTCAGAACAAAGGCTTTCTGGGCTTGCGGTGTTGAGCATAAAAAATGAGCAAGCTAGGAAACTAGTCAGAGACAGCATAGTGGACACATTTACTGAAGGTAAAGTTGGAAAGTTTTCTGTAAACTGTAAACTAACAAACAGCTTTACTAACACAGTTTCATGCATGCTTTGTTTTAAGTGACACTTATTGTCAATTTTTGTACTATGCCAGGAATGGATAAAAGCAGTGAAACCTTGTAAAGATGACAGGCCAAAGGGAGCATTGATCCTATAGCGGTTGAGCACAACTGTTTTCCAGATGACAGGCCACTATTACATTGAAAAGTGATCACCCAGGGTTGGTCTTCTTAAAGGTTATAAACAATATATGGAAACATGATTAAAAAAAATAAAAAAAGAAAGGACTTAAAGGGAGCCTGTCAACAGGGACCTCATTTTCACTAAAGACAGGTTGCAGAAGCTTATTACACCTGCAATACAAACATGCTTCTCTGCCTTTTCTAAGCATTTGCATACATGTTATAACTTACCTTGCATTCTGACAATATCCTGGGATAGTCATAGGGGCTGGGTTTTGGTTTGGATGCATTTCAAAAAACAACATGTGACTTGTCTGTGTTACTTACTCCTCAGATTTGTACAGCTCCTTCTCCAGGTCACAGCCTGGTCAGATGACATCAACGGGAGAGGGAGGAGCTGTAAATCAGCACAAAGGTCATCAAGTATTGACACCAAATGACATAAACATTCCCATTTAAAACACAATCTAAAAGCATCCAAAAAATATAGGCAGTCTGACATGATTTTGCCCAAACAGAGACAAATCTATACGTAAACATAATGTAACATCATATAATTGCCTCTATATGACAAAGTCAGTGGTCAGATGTAACAATTAATGTGAATGGACACTGATTAATAAATACCAACCATAAAGTGCAAGAAAGAGTTCATTATGTCAGTAACGTCTATCACTCCAACAAATGGCCTACATCCTATGCGTCACAACAACTATCAATAATAAGCAGGACTACAAGTGCCATGTACAAGGGAAATTCCGCATACTTACCACTGACCGTCATGCAACAACATCAGAATGTCACACAGCCCAGCACCCCAATGCACGTTTCGCACCCAGCTTCGTCAGGGAGTGATTTGCTTGCCTACTTCTTTAACAATTAATACAGCTGAAGTAAAACCTCAAATAAATATATTTTTTTGTTGATTTCTCTAGATTGATCAACCCTTGAAAGTTCTGGTTTTGTTAATGTAAGTTAGAAAACTTGAAATGTATTTTATAATCATGACTGATTGGAGAAACCTGAATAGAATTTGGATTTGGGTTATTTATATATTTTTTTCAGGTTGTTTTTCATATATTTAATATGTTCGAAAATACAACATATCTTTAATCTTATACCGTTCTATAATTACAAATAAATCATATAGCAAGATGTTTTAAAAGCCAAAATCTTGCTAAGGGGCCCACTCGTTCCTAGTTTCGCCACTGATGCTGAGCCATCAATGTCAGATGTGAACTCTACCACTAGTGAATTCTTTTATTTTTGTATCATGAGCTCCAGTGGTGGAATCAGAGATTTTATTTTGTCTTAATAGTGTCGATTAAATAAAGGACCTCCCAGTAATCGACACTGATGGCTATGGGAAAAACCTGACCCTTCCTCTTACGTCTTAAAAGACACAGTGGGAAAAACCTGGCCCTTTCTCTCACCGCCTTAAAAGTTACAATGGAAAAAACATGTCCCGCCGCCTCACTTACCAGATGCAAGGATAAGCTGTTCTTTTTGGGAGTTGCCTCCTCCCCCTTCACATCTCCCAGCTATCCTCCAGTTATGCTTGTGAGCTTCACTGGGTTTCCTCCTACTCCAAAAATGTAGACAGTGGAGTACCTGGCCAATCTTGGACCAGAAACCCAGCCTTCAAGCCGTGTGTTGACTGGCCTGACATCTCTTCCTCCTTTGCTTTCTTCTGTACCACCATTAAATCCTTCATCATGGTTTAAAGTGTTTTATAGCAGGAAAAAGAATGAGGAGAAGAGGAAACAGGAGAACAGGAATAAGGCCCTTTCCACACTTGCGAGTGTGATGCGATGAACTCGCATCAGACTTGCAACGCATGCTGCCTGGATCGCGCGGCCCGAACACTGCGAACAGGGACTGAACTGACATGCTGAGCCACTGGTGGTTACTGGAAAAACCTTCCTCTTATTGTCATCAAAGACATAATGAGAAAAACCTGGCTCTTCCTCTCACTGCCATGGATGCAATAAGAAAAACCTGTCCCTTCCTCTAACTGCCATTAAAAATACAATGGGAAAAATCTAGCTGTTCTTTCCACTGCCAAAAAATACGCAATGGGTAATCAGACACATTTTTGGTCTGCTCATCACTAAACAGGGCAGTTGTCCTGCAAAAAGTTTATTTTTCTACAAAGTTTTGGTTTTAATTTCTTCTCAAAATGTTTTAGTTTTTTTACATTTGATCCAGGGAGTTCAGGAGGGTATTTTTCCCTACTTTGGGTGGTGTGTGGTCTTTTTCCCAGACAGATAAGTTTCAACATGGAATGCTGTGTTTCAATGGTTGTGCTGAAACTGTTAGTGTCAACCTTGACTGGATGAGGAGGCAGGAGAAGGAAAGCAGAGTTGGAGAAAGAGGCAAACAGATACAAGGAGTGATGTCCTGCAATCCTCAGTGTTGGAAGTGTCAGGTACCCACTGGACCACCACGTGGTGACGTGGTGCACCTAGAATTTGCAGTTGTAAGTCACAATTACACACTGCATGTTTTCTTTTGCAGCATTAGGATGAGATCTGTATATATTCAATCCACTATTTTGTCATTTTGAATTGCTGCATAGTACCTAACCTGCAGTCATTAAGCAGTGTGTGTTCCCAGTCTATTGAAGCAAAGTCGCTTGTCTTTATAAAATTTTGAAGTTACATTAATCTAATCAGAATATAACAGTGTGAGATACACGAACACTGAATAATAACTTTTACTTGAATGCTCAACACCTATAATAAATACAAACACATGTACTATAAATTTGTCTTGTAATATTTCCGCTTGTGGAGCACATTTTACATCACTGCACTAAAAGAATTGTAGGTTTTGACTGTTGTGTCTTACAAATGTAAATGTGCAGAGTTCTGCTTCATAAATATGGTTTATTTCAAGCTCGGTAATCATGTTTCTCAGATTTGCTCTTGCTTCCATGGGTTATTAAATAATAACTATAGGTTGCTCCAGCACTGCTAGCAGAGAAATGTCAGTAGTTGATAAAGTTGATTTACTGTGAGAAAATGCTGAAAACAGGAATTGTCATATTTAGACTTATGGTCATATTTAAATATGATTTTCCAATTTAGCAGCCGTATATAGTATATACTCTGGGTTGTAATAGCCCAAAAGTCACAACAAAAAAATTAGGTACACTTGCCCCATTCATTTACTGTAAAGTTAATCTCATCCCGCAAAAAAAGAGATAAAAAATACAAAGATTCTAGCTTGTTTATGCACCTATAAAACCCCCCCAAATTGCTACTTTCTATAAAGCAAAACTGGCTGTGGAGAGGAATGTATAAATTGTGCGAGACTACTTAATGGTATATTCATGGGTAAAAAGAAACCACACTTAACCCCTTAAAATACCTCCCCTCTCTACCACAACTAGAAGTCAGTGGCAAAACAGTTGGGGTTATATCTCAAACGTACTAAATTTGCCATGGCACTGAAAATCTAGTACTGCAAAATTCTTGCTCTTTGTCTTCTGGAGCTATAAAGTGACATCCACGTGTGTGGTATTGCCAAATTACAGAACAAAATCTGAGATATAGAAAATACATACGAAAAGGAGGGTGGTGTATACCCCCTCCTAAACCCCACTTGGTAGGTATAACAAAGAGTACAAGGAAAGTGGAGGACCAATATAAAACTTAGCTTTTAATGCAAAATATCCTTAAAAATGTTAAATACAAAAATAGATGTGTCAGTTACCAGTGTTCGTGAGGATGATGCCGTATAATGGGTGTAGGCACCGATGATGCAGAGTGGCACTCGAGCGTAACGGCATGACGTAGGTACGTCGAGCTGCACGACCCGCCCACCGCCCATCCCCGCTCCCCGTGCTGACCACGCGATGGAAGCCGGAGGCTGCTGACTGCCGCTGAACGCCGAGGGCTGTCGCATGGGTGCCCGGGAGGGGAGCACTTCTGACCGGCCGAATCAGAGCCGCATTTGCCCTGCGGTGCCGCGGGCGTCCCGTTGCCTCAGCGCTTAGCGCTTGCCAGAGGAGACAGTCTGTCGGCGGCTCAGCCCTGGCTCTGGTCCGGAGGTTCTCCATGAGGACGGAAATTGGAGCAGCTCGAGGGGCGAGGCGGCTCTGTTGTGGCTTGCTGTGGCGTGGTACCGGATGTGCCCTGACCCGGAGTAGGTGATCGGGGCTGGCGGTCAAGACGGCGCAGCTGGAGCGCTGCCCACGAAGTTGGCATGACCGGATGCAGAGCTACGGTGATTCCCTGATGTCTGTTCCCTGCTTCTACGTGCCTTGAGAAAACGGAGGTCTGGAGCCGTTTGACCGGTCGGATGATAAGTATTTGGCCCTATTACCTCCTTTCTCACGTATTAAACTGCCTACATTTGATATCAACTTCAACTTTCTTCTAATCAACCTAACATGTGCCTCGTGTCTGCTTGCTATTGACCTGATATCTGTTCGCTATGTGCCTGCAACTGTGTCTCCTAAGCTATCCAACTGAATGACAATTACGAGACATTAGTTAAAAACTATCTCTGCTTTGAACATCTCACTAACTCAATGTTGCGTTGGGTGGAGCGGGCGGAATTTTGGATTAACCTGCTATTTGTCATTTTCCATCTATGTATGCAGCCATTCTTATCCCTGTAACCCTCTCAGTCAGGGCTTACTATTGGCTTGTCATCTGACACCCGCCCGCACTGTTTAATTCAGTTAATCCAACAGGGTGGATGGTAAGAGATTCTGTTGTTACCGCATTGCCCATGTTGTAAGCTGTCTACAATTGATACCAACTTTGACTTTTTTCCAATCAACCTAACATGTGCTTCTTGACTGCTTGCTATTGACCTGATACCTGCTTGCCATTTGTCTACAACTCTGTCTTCTAGCGATCCAACGGAATAACAATCTCGGGACATTAGCTAAATACTAACTGTGTTCAGAACTTCTCACTAACTCAGAGTTGTGCCAGGCGCAAGACTGGTTTAACCCACTATGTGTCATTTTCCATCTATGCACGCATTGTATTTCATTTAATCTAATATAGTGGATGGTAAAACATTCTGTTGTAAGCTCTGAGATAACAGCTATGTATTAATCCTATATACTGTCCAAATTTTGGGTCTGCGGTTTCTGACTTGCAAGCAAAGTATCTGTGATAAAGGGGTACATATATCGGTTTGTGACCGAATTCAGCAATGCCTCCTAAAAATGCCTCAAGGAAGTCTGTGGGGGCCTCCTCCCCTAAAGAGAAAGAGAAAGGAGGGGCTAAAGGGGATAATGTTACAAAATTGGACAAATTATGGAAGTCCCCCCCAGCTAAAACACGTACTGGCTTGCTTACGCAGAAAAACTCGGAAAATGAGGGTCAAGACCCTAAGTTACAGGGTTCAAGATTTGCAAGGTTGGAGGGAGAGGAACAGGATGGGGAGGATGCAAATGTTGGTGGAGATAACGCTATGTTAAAAGAGATTTTAGACTCCATAAAAAATTGCAATTCAGCTATATTGGGCCTTACAGATCAGGTGGGAGCATTGAGAGGCGATGTCTCCCTCTTGAGAGAGGAGTTGAATAGAGTAAGAGACAAACAGAACATTACAGAGGATAAAATGTCCAATATTGAGAAGGAGGTGGGCATTCTCAAGAAAATTACTTCCTCGTTGGAGGTTGAGAATAAGGCCCTAAAAGGGAAAATTGCGGATATGGAGGACCGCTCAAGAAGATCCAATTTAAGATTAATAGGGATACCAGAAAAAGCAGAGGGGGAGAACTCCGTAACTTTCATTAAAGAGTGGCTCCTAAAGGTAATGGGGAAGGAGCATCTCTCCCCGAATTTTGATATAGAGCGAGCACATAGAATTCCGGCGGGTCCTCATATCCCGGGGAATACCCCCCGTACCCTTATATGTAAAATCTTACTTTCGAGAGACAGGGATATGATATTGAAACGAGCACGGGAGTTGAAGGAGCTGTCAATCCAAGGTACTAAAGTCGCAATATATCCGGATTTTTCTAAGGACACGCTTCAGAGAAGGAGAAGTTTTCTGGAGGTTAAAAAAAGGCTTAGAGATAAGGGTATTATCTATTCATTGATGTTTCCGGCAAAATTAAAAATTATATTCCAGGGTCAGTCCCAGTTCTTTAATACGCCAGAACAGGCCTCGGACTGGCTAGATCTGAAGGGACTATGAATGTATATATATCTTTCACTTCATCCTTGCACAGGTCAGCGACTGGGGTGGCGGTGTTGGGGGGGGGCGGATAAGTGGCTGAAGTAGGAAGAGTTCTACCATGGTAGGACAGGACGGGGGGCTTTGGGGGGGAGGGATAGTTCGATGCTGGGGTTGTGGCCAGGTTATGGGATGCTGTTTAGGTCTGTCTGCTGTACCCCTTTTTTTTTTTTTTTTCCTTCTCTATAAATATGGGTACTAGGTTTATATCGTGGAATATAAGAGGTCACCAAAGAATAAAGTAGGCGTGTTATTTGGAGCGAAGAGTGAAAGTCGTAAAAACTGAGCCCACAATTTTTCCACATTTGGAATTTTTTTTCAGCTTCGCAGTACACGGCATGTTAAAATAAATAACATTACGGGAAAGTAAAATTTGTTACGCACAAAATAAGCCCTCACACAGGTCTGTACACGTAATAATGAAAAAGTTATGGATTTTTGAAGTTGGAGAGCGAGAAATGAGCCGAAAAACCCTGTGTCCTTAAGGGGTTAATAGAGAGCTGCCAATTATAATCCTATATCTCAGTTTCTGCACCTCCAGATAATTGTCTGCAGGCTTTATGTCTCTATCACATTAGTTCTGGTAGCCAAGTCCTTAGTCTCTCCCACTATTTAAATCCTTATCAAGTTTCACCAGTTTTCTGGAGGCGATAGGGTCTAGGGTCTAGTAGCAATCAGATTAGCAATGTGAGTTCCCGCTGATAGTAAAGCTATTTGAAGAGCATGCTCCACCCCTGTCAGAACAAGCTTCCCAAGACCACCAATCACAAGATGTGACATCATACTGGGGGGAAAGAACACTCCCTTCAGTACTTTGTGTCTGTATGGGAGGAATGGTGGGCGGAGATTGCATTCAATCATCATAGAGGACTGTCAGCGCACCCCCATTTTGCTGTCCCCTGAGGCCGCTGTCACACGATCCGCTAGGCATCCGTTCATAACGCGACGCTCGCGCACAAGGGGAGGTCCTTGGACCGAACGCACATGCGTTAACAGGGAAACGCATGCGATTGATAAGCCGATCGCATGCGTTTCCCTGGAAACGCATGTGCGTTGGGGCCGAGGACCTCCCCCTGTGCGCTAGCGGCGCGTTATGAATGGACGCCTAGCGGATCGTGTGACCGCGGCCTGAGGGCACGTTCACACGTTGTGTTTTGGCCTGCGTTTTCATTACATTTGAAATGCATTACAACAGCTGATGAGAGGTGATTTGCCTAATTACATTACCTTTACGTTTGTTAACACAATGTTAACGCATGTGTTAACAAAACGTGCACGATAACGCGTTGTTAAAACATGCGTTAACACTGCGTTTGCGATGTGTTTTATAAATGGAAATGTTAACAGTAATGTCATTAGGTAAATCCCCTCTTCTCAGCTGTTGTAATGTGTTTCAAACGCAATGAAAACGCAGGCCAAAATGTAACATGTGAACGCGACCTCATGGGACAAGTCTTAGTTATTGTAAGTGAGAGTAAGGAGTGATAGTTGTAGTTTCCCTATACATAAGGTTGCTGCACTGAATTCTCAGAGATCGCTGGCATCATTATTATTATGGCTGTAGTCTGCAGACTGTATTCTCTATATATGATGACCCTGAACACATTGGGTCCCTCAGTCTACAGTCAGTCTTTGCTAAATAGCAAATACATGTTGAACATACCCATATATTAAGGGCAATACATATTACATGACTCTAACTTAAAGCCAATGGAGCTCAACTGTTCATATTACATAGCTGGTATATCATGAAGCAAACTCAAATTTTCATTAATCCAAAGTGACTTGCTTACACATTTCATCCTATGTATCCACCTACATTCTGAAGTATTGTTCTATCCCAGTTTCTTCCTCTTGGAGGTGGGGGAATCAGTTGAATGCCAACAAATCAATTTGCCTAAGGCCCCTTCCACACTAGCGTTACATTTCACGTCAGGGTGCAATGCGTGAAAAACTTAAGGTTTTTGCTGCGTTTTTGTTCCATTTTTCCTTGGAGTCATTAGCGTTTTTGTGTTTTTCACGCGCGTGTTGTTCGAGGTTTTTTGCGTTTTCGGTGCGTTTTTCACGCGCGTTTTTTTAAGTCAATGGGACTTTTTCAAAGGGACTAAGGTTCGGGAATAAAATGTTTTATTTAATTGAAAAAGAATGTCTTCTGATAAGTTAGCAGATGTATGCAAACATCTACAATCTTTTCTTCACTGTTCCGCGCGTATATTATCTCCTGACAAGTTAGCAGATGTGAAGAACAGTGAAGAATAGAATAAAAACAGTGAACACAGTGAACACAGGATCATTTAAGTGAAAAACACAGTAAAGAACACAGTGAAGAATAGATTACAGATGTTCAGCACATCTGCTTACAAAATAGTATGTGAAGAACAATATATATGTGTGAAGAAGACATTGCAGATGTATGGAAACATCTGCAATGTGTTCTTTACACACATATATATTGTTCTTCACATGCTATTTTGTTCGCACCGTTCCGCGCGTATCTCCCGACAAGTAAGCAGATGTGCCGAACATCTGTAATCTATTCTTCACTGTGTTCTTTACTGTGTTTTTCACTTAAATGATCCTGTGTTCACTGTGTTCACTGTTTTTATTCAATTCTTCACTGTTCTTCACTGTGTTTTTTAAATTAAATGCTCGATCTCGAGCAGGGGAATTATTCATGTCACCTAGCAACCCATCCATTTAAAACGCATTGCACTCGCATTGCACTTGCATTGCTTGTGAGTGCAATGCATTTTTGATGCGTCTCCATAGACTTGAATGGGGAGGGAAAAACGCGCGTGAAACGCAAAAGTAGAGCATGCTGCGATTTTGACGCGCGTAAAATCAAACGCAAGCACGCGCGTGAAAAACAACGCAAATGAGCAAAGACCCATTGGAAACAATGGGACAGGGTGCAATGCAAGTTCTGCGCGTCAAAAGCACGCGCAGTACTCGCGCGTGAAAAACGCTAGTGTGGAAGGGGCCTTAATGTTCCCAGCGTGTTTTATACACATATGAGGCGCAAGTGTCATGATTGTCGGATTGTCCTAATTTTTCACGATTGTGGTCCCTCTCCCTTCTGCGTAATTCCCCATAGGTTTTGCCTACGCAGCCCAGGGGGCAGTCACACCTAGCCAGATAGACTAGCCCTATGGATTTGCAATTAATGAAATCTTTGATACAGAAATTCTTCAATGTTTCCACACTTGAGAAATGCTTTATTTGCAACATGTGATCGCAGGCAACACACTCTTAATGACTGCTAACAATTTGGTCGTCTCCTAGACTCTGTCCCCTTCTGAACGTAATTTCAGATTGGGGCCTCAGACATTGTTTACAATCTGTATCCTTTAACAAAATACCCCAATAATCATTAAGATGTTCCGTACATCTTTGTGAGCTACATCAAACGTACCTATAATTCTGATAGTTTTCTTGTTATCTGGCTCTTTCTTTTTTGGAATGAGTAAAGTTTACATTCTCTTTCCACTGAATTTTTGATAGCATGGTGGAGGATACAATCAGGATATCCTCTGTTTGGATATTTTGAGCAGTTCCTCCGTATCCTGGCTGAGTGAGGGCGCGTTCACACGTTGCGTTTTGACCTGCAGTTTCATTGCGTTTGAAACGTATATAAAACAGCTGAGGAGAGGTGATTTGCCTAATTACATCACTGTTAACATTTCCATTTACAAAACGCATAGTAAACATGATGTTAATAAAGTGTTAACGCATGTGTTAACATTGAGTTTACAAACGTAAACGATAATGTAATTAGACAAATTACCTCTCATCAGCTGTTGTATATGTGTTTCAAACGCAATGAAAACGCAACCAAAACGCAACGTGTGAACGTGCCCTGAGAGTTATGTGAACTTTGTGTATAACCTTGGATACAAAGACCAGCAGGCAGTTACAAAACAACTGCAGATGCAAGGTACGATGGGGTTAATGCAAGTACTCTTTACTATCTTGCTTTAATACAGGTTATTGCATTTATCGAGGTGTTTGTGATACCCCCCTAACCTGATCTGCACCAAGGTGGACATTGTTTGGGTTCTATCTGGCAGTTGACATCTTGAACCTTGTTCACAAATACACTTGATGGATCAGAAGGCTGGAAAGTGTGAACAGGGATGTAATAACTTTATCAAAAATTGTAGGTGCGAGTACTCTTTAATATCTGGTGGTCGACATCTTGAGCATTGTGGATAAACACTATTGCTGTTTTCTAAGGCAGACATTTATTCTCCTGCGGATAACGTCTTGAACTTGTGGACAATTAAACAGGCTAGATCAGAAGACGGAAAAAAAAAAATCTGCTTTATGGTAACTCAAGATATGTTTGCTATATTAAGCACTTGTGATCTAGGTGGTGGTAAACCAACTGAATTTATATCTTGGCTGGTATAGGTAATTCTTCCCGTCCTGGTCTGGATAAGACGTGTGTGTTTTTGTTTTTTTTTGGGGGGGGGACAATATGTCCTCAAGAAATAAAAATATGAAGGGGGTGCAAAAGGTAGACTGTCAATAGCCTGCCAAAAACTCATATAAGACAAATAATACGGATAAGTATCTGAATAAGTCTGCGCTGGAAAATTTGGGGGAGCTTGATAGGCCAGGTCTATCTGTCATTGGAGGACATATTGTCCCAAATTAAACAATGTTTTGAAGCCATTAGTGGGGTATTAGAGGTGAGCGAGTATACTCGTCCGAGCTTGATGCTCGTTCGAGTATTAAGGCATTCGAAACAGCTCGTTGCTCGGACGAGTATTTCCCCTGCTCGAGATCGAGCATTTAATTAAAAAAACACAGTGAAGAACAATGAAGAATAGAATAAAAACAGTGAACACAGGATCATTTAAGTGAAAAACACAGTGAAGAACACAGTGAAGAATAGATTACAGATGTTCGGCACATCTGCTTACTTGTCGGGAGATACGCGCGGAACGGTGCGAACAAAATAGTATGTGAAGAACACATTGAAGAACACGGTGAGCAGGACAGAGACATCGGGGAACAGGACAGAAACATCGGGGAGCAGGACAGAGACACCGGGGCAGCAGCATGGAGACACCGGGGCAGCAGCACGGAGAAACATCGGGGCAGCAGCACGGAGAGACATAGGGGCAGCAGCATGGAGAGACATCAGGGCAGCAGCACGGAGAGACATCTGGGCAGCAGCACGGAGAGACATCGGGACAGCAGCACGGAGAGACACCGGAGCAGCAGCACGGAGAGACATCGGGGCAGCAGCACGGAGACACCGGGGCAGCAGCATGGAGAGACATCAGGGCAGCAGCACGGAGAGACATCAGGGCAGCAGCACGGAGAGACATCGGGGCAGCAGCATGGAGACACCGGGGCAGCAGCATGGAGACACCGGGGCAGCAGCATGGAGACATCGTGGCAGCAGCACAGAGACACCGGGGCAGCAGCACGGAGACACCGGGGCAGCAGCATGGAGAGACATCGGGGCAGCAGCACGGAGAGACATCGGGGCAGCAGCATGGAGACACCGGGGCAGCAGCACGGAGACACCGGGGCAGCAGCATGGAGACACCGGGGCAGCAGCACGGAGACACCGGGGCAGCAGCACGGAGAGACATCGGGGCAGCAGCACGGAGAGACATTGGGGCAGCAGCAAGGAGAAACCGGGGCAGCAGCACGGAGACACTTGCGCAGCAGCACAGAGACACCAGGGCAGCAACACGGAGAGACATCAGGGCAGCAGCACGGAGAGACATCGGGGCAGCAGCACGGAGAGACATCGGAGCAGCAGCAATAGAGACACCGGGGCAGCAGCACGGAGAGACATTGGGGCAGCAGCAAGGAGACACCGGGGCAGCAGCATGGAGAGACATCGGGGCAGCAGCACGGAGAGACATCGGGGCAGCAGCATGGAGACACCGGGGCAGCAGCATGGAGACACCGGGGCAGCAGCACGGAGACACCGGGGCAGCAGCATGGAGACACCGGGGCAGCAGCATGGAGAGACATCGGGGCAGCAGCACGGAGAGACATTGGGGCAGCAGCAAGGAGAAACCGGGGCAGCAGCACGGAGACACTTGGGCAGCAGCACAGAGACACCAGGGCAGCAACACGGAGAGACATCGGGGCAGCAGCACGGAGAGACATCGGGGCAGCAGCACGGAGACACCGGGGCAGCAGCATGGAGACACTGGGGAGCAGCGCAGAGAGATCGGGGAGCAGCGCAGAGATCGGGGAGACTTCAGTGGAAGAAGAGGAGCGGATCCCGGGACAGCGTATCTCCGACAAGTAAGCAGATGTGCAGAACATCTGTAATCTATTCTTCACTGTGTTTTTCACTGCGTTTTTCAATTAAATGATCCTGTGTTCACTGTGTTCACAGTTTTTATTCTATTCTTCACTGTTCTTCACATCTGCTAACTTGTCGGGAGATAATATACGCGCGGAACAGTGAAGAATAGATTGCAGATGTTTGCATACATCTGCTAACTTGTCAGAAGACATTCTTTTTCAATTACATAACACATTTTATTCCCGAACCATGGTCCCTTTGAAAAATGCTCGAGTCTCCCATTGACTTCAATGGGGCTCGTTATTCGAGACGAGCACTCGAGCATTTTAGTGCTCGCTCATCTCTATAGGGTATCTATCCAAGTACGGGAGGTCAAAAATGAGATGTCATGCATGAGAAAGGAGGTGAATGGTATAGTCGAAAAGATAATGGAACTAGAGGGAAGGCTAGGTATGATAGCCCCACCGCTGCATATTCGCAGCAGGATACATCAAGAGGCTTCAGCCTCTTGATGTATCGGGGCGGGAGGCTGCGAAGCGTTTATCCAACGCAAGGCAGGGCCTGGCGTAGAAAAGAGCGCAGCCGGCAACTTTTCACATATGAAAAGTCGCCGGTGGGAGCAAGTGCACAGGCGCGGGGACAGTAACGCCCGCGCCGGCCCACTCCCGGCCGGCCTCGCCCTCTGCTCGGCCGCCCGCACCTCCCCCCCCCTTCACGTCCCACTGGCATGAAGGTGGCGGATTGGGGCAAATAATCACAAGTGCTAGCAATAAGCTAGCATTTGCGTTTATTTCAGGGCCACTGCGCCACTGACATGGCGCAGAGGTCCTGATAAATATGCCCCAATGAGTTATTAGGCCAGATGAAGGATATATCAAAATTAAATAAAGCCCTTGCTAACAAAGTTCTTGACCTGGAGAACAGGTCAAGAAGAAATAATTTGGGAGTAGTGGGAGTCCCTGAGAAGAAGAGGAACGGGAGGACCCCGTTGAATTTTTACTGAGGTTATTAAAAAATGGGTTGACCCAAGTAAACTGCTAGAAGTATTTCATATAGAAAGGGCTTATAGGGTTCCAATCACACCTAGACCAGTAGGGTTGCCTCCCAGACCAGTGTTAATTAGATTTCTATCTAGTAGGGATAAGGACACTGTATTGAAGGAAACATCTAGACAAGATCTTACATGGGGGAGCAATAAGATTATGTTGTTTCCAGACTACCCAGCTGAAATTCAAAAGAAGATTAGAAGTTAATTTTAGGGAGGTAAAAAAGAAATTGAATGAGAAAGAGTTGAAGTTCTCTATATTATACCCGGCTAGGATGAGAGTAATCTATAAAAAGAATACACACTTTTTTTCAAAACCAGAGGAGGTCTTGGCTTGGTTGCAAGACAAATAAAGGTTAATGTGTTTAATCTGGGGGGGAGGGGTGGTTGCCTAGTGAATTATGCTAGTTAAGGATCTACACTGGTAGATATGTTATCATGGGGGGGTTCTCATTGGAGTGTTCTTTTTTCCTCTATCTCCCTTTCTTCTGCACTCCTCTGTGAAAAGAAAGGCAACCAAAAAGGATAAACAGAACTGAACGCAGGCAGCTGAACCTTCTTTCCGGTAACGTTAGAGGCCTGGGAGACAGGTTAAAGAGAATTGCGTTTTTTAACTTATTAAAAAAAATTTCACCAGCAATTATTTGTTTACAAGAAACTCATTTAATATGCGACACTGTAAGGGTATTAAGGAGGGATGGATAGGTGTGGCTTATCATTCATTTCATACCTCCTATTCTACTATTCTGGTGTATCTATATTGGTGCATAAAATATCCCTTGTAGTAAGGAAAACATTGATAGACGTGGAAGGTAGAATTGTCATAATTCACGGGTCATTGTATGATAAGATGATTATTATAGCTTCAATTTATGTTCCTCCTCCAATTCACAGATTCTATATAAAATTCACAACTTTTTACTGCACAAGCGAGATGCTCTATGGTTTATACTGGGTGATTTTAATAATATTTTAGAACCAAGACTTGATAAATCTGGTAGATTTAGGGAAAGGGGTGGTCATGGTGTAAATAAATTTGCTATGCTATTACACGAATTTGGTTGGCTGGATACCTGGCGGGAATGTCATCCGGATAAACGGGAATTTTCATGTTTCTCACAAACTTTTGTTTTGGTAACAAGTCAAGTTTGGCCTTGATTCACAAAATTTGTTATGAAGCGAAAGGTATGTTAGATCATGCACCATTGTTAGTGATATGTGATTCTTCCAAGGGTGCACGAGAATAGGGTATATAAGATTAAGCATGGTTGGTTTCAAATTTTGGCTTCCATGGAAAGTGTGAGGGATAGATTGCGGACATGTATTACTATGCAACGATGAGATGGTCGAGTTCGAAACATGGGATGCCTTTAAAGCTTATTTTCGGTGGGGGGGTTAAGGAAATATGTGTTTTTGTTTAAAAAGATAACTCGAAGGAAAAGACACTTAGGGAACAAATAAAGCTAGCTGAACAAGAGGCCACTAAGTGGAAGGGACAAGGAGGGTTAAAGGAGTGGCAAAAAGCAGTGGATAATTATAAAATGAATATGATAGAAAAGACCCAATATGATCAGTGACTGTGTTGTTACCAGAACTTGGTTGAGGTTACAATTCCTGGGAAGAAATTGGCGAATGTCATAAGGAGTAAACAAGACCATAATTTCATAGGGTCAGTATTAGATAAGGAGGGTGAGCTAGTAGTAGGGATAGAAAGAATTAAAGGGGTCTTCTACTATTTTTCTGAAGTTTATGCAGCAGCTGGGACAACTGGCAACACAGCAAAACAGGAGTTTCTTGTGGCCTCAGGCCAGAATCGGCTGTATAAGGTGAAAAGGGCTTGGCTAGATTGTCCATTGGAGGAAGAAGAAGTGAGGTCGGCTGTAGCTGCATCTGGGGGTGGGAAGGCACCTGGTCTTGATGGCATTCCATTGGAGTCCTATGATAAATTTTCTGAATTATTGTTTTTTTACATTTGACTAAGGTATATAAAAGGGCGTTTGATAGTGGTAGGCTACCATCCTCTGAGGAAGGCCTTGATAATATTGATATTAAAAGAAGGTAAAACCCGATAGCAGTGGAATCATATAGGCCCATCTTCTTAATGACAACAGATGCAAAAATCTTGGCAAAAATTCTAGCAAAAAGATTCTAGTGTGATTGAAGAGTTGGTCCATGAGGACGCAGCCAGGGCTTTTGATTCCGTCGAATGGAAATATACGTGGAAGATGTTGGAGTATATGGGCTTTGGTCTGGCCTCTAGGAGGTGAATAGAAATTTTATATTATGGATCCTCTGCCAGACTCCTTGTCAATGGAAGTATAACTCAACCTTTTTTGTGAGTAAGGGCACACGCCAAGGTTGCCCTCTCTCTCCACTTTTATTTAATTTGATGGTAGAACCCTTGGCTAATTCGATTTGATCTTCCCCAGAGATACAGGGATTTAGGTTTGGTGAGAGGTGTGAGAAGATCTCTGTTTGCGGATGATATCCTTTTGTATTTGGGAAGTTATGACTCCATGGGGAAGGTCTTTGAGATCTTCAAAGATTTTAGAGAGATATTGGGAATTACTATTAACCGGCAGAAAGTGGTAGCTATATAATTGCGAATTGCCTCCAATTCCATTAAAAAAGATTGAACCACACCAATTCTTTAAATACCTTGGTATCAATATAACCTCAAATGTCAAAGATTTTCCTAAGTATAATATAATGCCGCTTATAAAAGAAACAAGACGTAAGATTCAGGTATGAAAGGGTTTGGGTCTGTCTATGGCTGCAAGAATTGCTTTAATTAAAATGATTATTTTGCCTAAGATTAATTTTATACTGTCTAACTCTCCAGTGTGGGTTGAGAAGAAAGTATTTAAGATAATAGATGCTCTTTTCAAAGATCTAATTTGGAGGGGGAAGCGTCCAAGGATTAAGCTGGTCTATATGACTAGAGGTCCGGACAAGGGAGGCATGGGTATGCCTTATTATCTACTGTAGCCTTCCAAGTAAATAAGATAGTGAACCTCGAAAAAATGAGTGGGTTAGGCAAACAATTTAGGTAGGGAGGTAGTAATTTGGAAAGGATATAGTTTGCATGAAATATTAGAAACATTTAAGAATAAAATCCCATCCCTATATATGTTTCACATGGTACATAACCACCTGAAAGAGATATTCCAGGTACAGGGGCTGTATGGTACTACACCACTATGGGCTAATGTTGAGTTGTGAGTTGTGAATTTTTGGGAGAGGTATGGAATCAATCAGTTTGGCCAGGTATATAGGGATGGAAATATTAGGGAATTTGATGATTTGAGAGAAGAATATGGAATGAAATCCGGAGATTTAATTAGATATATGCAATTAAAACATGTCATTGGGTCTAATTCTAGAATAAATAAAGAGGTGAATCCACTTGACTCTACCTCTTTTCCCCTTTACTAGAGAAAACATAGTGTCAGCCTTATACAAAAGTATTGTAAAAAAGATACTTTGTAAGAGAGATACAGTGGGAAAGTGAATTTGGCCCCATTGAAAAAGGAAAATGGAACAAGATAGTAATCATTGGGGCAGATTTATCAAGCAGTCTGAAAGTCAGAATTTTTCCAGTTGCCCATGGCAACCAATCACAGCTCAGCTTTCATTTCACCAGTGCTCATGAATATTTTAAAGGGGAGCTGTGATTGGTTGCCATGGGCAATTGGAAATATTCTGACTTTCAGACTGCTTGATAAATCTGCCCCAATATATTTAAAATCTCCTTTACAGCTCAGTTTCGGCTGGCTCAGTATTTTATCGTAAATATGCTTCATTATTCTCCTTTGTTATTGGCTAAAAGGTACAAGGATAAAAATTCTTCTTGTATTTAATTTGGAAATACTGGTGCGGACCTGGTCCATAGGTATTGGAGCTGTATAGAAATACAGAAATATTGGGATATAGTTCTAGTAAAAATCGAACAGGTGTACGAAGTACATATTGATAGGAATCCTCTAATTTGTGTCCTGGGGCATGATGACTATCCATGTAAAGTAAATAAGAAAAAAAGGCTATCAATAAATAATTGTATATTATATTATATGTATATTATAAATAAGAAAAAAAAGCTATCAATAAATTATTGTATAATATATTATATTATAAGTAGTAAACCATCAACCTTGGAGAGTTGGATTAGGCAAACAATAACAATGT
Organism: Engystomops pustulosus; assembly: GCA_019512145.1. Lineage (NCBI taxonomy): Eukaryota > Metazoa > Chordata > Amphibia > Anura > Leptodactylidae > Engystomops > Engystomops pustulosus. The sequence continues at coordinate 172,889,557 of CM033641.1, forward strand.
TACAATATGAAAAATGTAATAACGCTAAGAAGAGTAAGATGGATGTATTTTTATCCATCTGGTCAGTATGGCTGTCAGAGGTTGAGGGAGGAGAAAGGGAGAGATAGGATGTTTGTTTTTTTGGTGGCTCCAGTGGGTATGGATCAAGGGGATGGGGTTGGAAGGGGAGGGAGGAAAGGGAAAAATATATATTTATATATTTGTTGGGCATACTGTTTGAACTTTAATGTATTTGAGCAGACTTATCAATGCATCTGGATGTAATAAGTTGTAAGGAAAGTTGTAAGGCAGGTCTGCAATGAAGTTGAAATGTGTTTTCGGGGAAAAAGTTCATTTTCTAGGCAAATATTGACTTTGCAATTAATTGCTGTTTAAGCTGATCACTATTTATAACATTCTGGAGTATACGCAAATTGCCATTATAAAACCTGATGCAGTAGACATTGTAAAAATTAACATTTGTATCATTCTCAAAACGTTTGTCCATGACTGTACACACCTGATTGGTAGCCCTAGGCAAAACAGGCACAACTTTTCTTACAACCTCATCTTACGCGTTTTGGGTCCTTGCGACTTATAATCATGGTCTATGATTAAGAGTCGCAAGGACTTGAAACGCGTAAGATGTGTGGATCTACTACTCTCTGATGCTGGTTCATTTCAACAAGCTTTTCCTATTGTTTGTGTGCTGCCAGCACTTCAGCCTTTTGGAACCGTGCAACACCAGGTGAGCTGGATTGATTGAATAAGTTTCTTTTAAACAATGCCAAATGTTATTGTCCAATGATGTTCTTGTAAAGCAAGCTAGAAGCTGATTGGAGAAGTGCTACCATCTGACCAGGGGAGTATATAAACCTTTGGTGGACGGGTGCACCCGCTTTTGGTTCAGTCTAGTCAGAGTGAGAGACTCCATCTTAGAGCACATGTCAGCTCCAGCGAGCAGCAGATGTCAGTTGATTTACACAACATTGCCTTCATCTAATCCCTGGATACAGGCTGTTTACCACCACGGGCTTCTCCATCCAACACCAAGGGATTCATCCTACAGACACCTCAGGGGCTGCCATAAGGAGAAGCTATTGCATCAACCCCCCCCCCCACCTCCATATTTCTTGCACACACCACCTGCTTCCAGGCTGTATGTCAGCCCTCCGGTCCCTATACCAAGCACCGTGACCACAGCGTGCCCAAGGCCGCAATAGCCAGCCAGTCTGGTATTCTGGGCCCCGGTTGACTCCCGGCCACAAGAAAAGGCTAGGCCCCGGTGGGAATTGTTGCACAGTATCATACCAATAGAGCTGACTGGGACAAGCTGGGCTCCATCTAATGGAAGCACAATGTACAATGCACAATTGTAGAAAAATGACAACTTTCAATTTCATCACACATTACACCATAATTTTGGGGGGTTAAAATTCTCAGTGTAACTTTTTAATAAATTCCTTGAGAGGTGTAGCTTTCAAAATGGTGTAAATTGTTTTTTTAACACCTCAGGAGCTCTACAAATGCAGGAGTTCTGCAACTCTTTCCCCCCTGTGTCCTATTGTACCTGCACAACTGCTTTTATTCACATGCTGGCGTTTTCAGGATAAATGCTGCAACAAATGTTGCATTTTTTTCTTTTTTCTCCCTTGTGAATGTGTAAACTCTAGGTAAAAAGTTAAGAAATTAAAATATTAAACATTTCTGGGCCCCGGTTGACTCCCGGCCACAAGAAAAGGCTAGGCCCCGGTGGGAATTGTTGCACAGTATCATACCAATAGAGCTGACTGGGACAAGCTGGGCTCCATCTAATGGAAGATGAAGTGCACAATTGTAGAAAAATGACAACTTTTAATTTCATCACACATTACACCATAATTTTGGGGGGTTAAAATTCTCAGTGTAACTTTTTAATAAATTCCTTGAGTGGTGTAGCTTTCAAAATGGTGTAAATTGTTTGTTTAACACCTCAGGAGCTCTACAAATGCAGGAGTTCTGCAACTCTGTGTCCTATTGTACCTGCACAACTGCTTTTATTCACATGCTGGCGTTTTCAGGATAAATGCTGCAACAAATGTTGCATTTTTTTTCCTTTTTCTCCCTTGTGAATGTGTAAACTCTAGGTAAAAAGTTAAGAAATTAAAATATTAAACATTTCCAGTGTTTTAATTCATGTGAAATATTAAAAGGGTTAACAAACCTTAATATAGATGTTGTGCATAGTTTAAAGGGATTGAAATTGAATGATGATTCAATTGGGTTGATTTATGGTGGGTTTCTAATACATCCTTCAATACTATAATAGTCCATAAAAAAGCTTTTTTTCCGAATGTAATTAAAGATTAGAAAATTTGCTGTTAGGTTTTTAGGCCTTCTAACATCCGATAAAAATAAAAGAAAGTTTAAAAATGATGCCAGCATATAGCATTAAGGTGGTAAATTTTAGTTACCATATATACTCGAGTATAAGCCTAGTTTTTCAGCACACAAAATGTGCTGAAAAACCCTAACTCGGCTTATACTTGAGTCAAGGAAAAAAAAAAAGTGAACTCGCCTTCTGACACTCCTCGGCAGGCTATATACTCCAGGGGGCAGGCAGGCAGGCTATATACTCCAGGGGGCTGGGAGGCTATATACTCCAGGGGGCTGGCAGGCTATATACTCCAGGGGGCTGGCAGGCTATATACTGGGGAAGCTGTGACCAATGCATTTCCCACCCTTGGCTTATACTCAAGTCAATAGGTTTTTCCAGTTTTTTGTGTCAAAATTAGGGGTCTCGGCTTATACTCGGGTCGGCTTATACTCGAGTATATACGGTAGTTCTTTCTTTGGATGGTAAGATTATCCAATTTACCTGAACCAAAGAGAACATTTTGATAAAAGGCAAACCACTTCTGGTTTTGTAAAAACTCTTTGGCATTTATATGTTCTGTTTGTGTTCTTTGGAGTTACCTCCATATAGTCTGCCCCATAACAGATTATCCATGGCTTTCTGATCCTACCGGCTCATTTGATCAAAAATAAATTCACTGTGTTCTTCCTATATTATGGGCAAAATATATTATAATCCATAATCTACATCGCATATTTATCTAGCGTGTGCCTGTCTATTTTCCCAAGGAATGTTTCATTACTAAACAAAAATCAGCACTGCAATGTTCTTGGATTGCTAACAATGTTTTTCTTAGTTATTCAGGGAGAAAAAGTCTTAGCTTAAACAGATGGGTACTAAGTGTAAATATAAGACCCTAATTTGGGACAATGGAGTCATTAAAGTCTGGACGCCCCCTTAGTAATAACCACTCACATATCAATGGTTGGAGTGGTACGTCAAAGACATCTGCACACCAACCCCTTTAAGATGGTTTTTCTTCCATACACTGGTCATGCATGAAGTAATGACTTTTCCCATAGTGCCTGTTACTTACCTGTCTGTTTTGAGAAGTAAAAGAGAAGCCATGTAGTCATCACACTGAACTACACCATATGACACATGACTGACATGTCCCTCACTGTCTGACGTTAGCCTGATACCCTCCCATTTGCCCTTCATGTAATGCTGTAACTGGATTACTAGACAAAGGTGCACCCTGCCCATAGTGTTGAAAATTGCAAATCTTAAAACTAGATTTATCAAAACCAGAAAGCTGGTTGAGGGTCTCAATATAAAAGGTTATTGAGTCATCCTGCACATGCTGGTGCCAGTTTAGTGGAGATACAACTGACATGTTTAAGGTTGTGGAAGAGGATTTCTCAACCCATCCAAACAGAACCGATTTCTGGGTTGAAAGAAATAATATAAGTCAGATTGCTTAAAATTGAACAGTTTATTGCTCAAAAAACGTTTAAAATTTTAACATCACCAAGTACTTACTGGATTGGCCCAGCATGAAATACAGACATTTCAAAACACGAAAGTGATATACCTTGGTAAGTACTGAAAGCTGAACAAAGTCAGCTGTACTTAAAAAATGAAAGATTCCCTATATAAGGATGATGACCGATCACATTTTATTTTGTATCTTTATTTTGTTAAAAATAAAACCAATTTGGGAAGGTTACCAGGAATATCTGTCTAACCACCTTAGCTGTCCATAGTGACCAGCAAGTTTCCACATGAATACTTTAGAAGGATATGTTATGTTTTTATGCAGATTTTGACCTCTAAACATACCCTATGAAATTAAAGTTGCAGACCATGATTGTTTCTTATATGTTTTAAGTTTTTATGATTCTGTCCCGTTTTCTCCAGTCATCACACTTTTCAAAAACATAAATCCTGTAAATATCAGTCATGCTTGTGTAGTATTACAATATCCTGGGTATTCTTCAAAATTCCCATTTGAAGTAGTGAAAATTACTATTTTACAAAATGATTTTAACAAATATACATACAGCAAGCTTTATTTAGTAAAATGTCAGCAGAAAAGGCAGGCCATATGTAAGTAGGCAAATAACTAGTCAGTAGAAGCACCAACAATGTGTTCACAGCCATCAAGGTTCCTTAAGAGGCTTTGTATTCACACCAATAACAGCATACACCGTATAGCAGTTAATGGAAAAAAATGATTAATAACTCTGGGCAAATTTGTTAATATACACATGGGTCTGAATTCATTCTTTCTTTTTTTGGGCGAGGGTGGGGAGATGTAGCATTATTTCTACAAGATTTTAAAGGAAACCTACCATCAGGATTTCACATTTTCACCTAGTAACCTAGGTCCCCATAATGTTTAATGCTAATTCTAGCAGAGAGCCAGGTATACTTTTCACTACTTTTAAAAGTGAGTGAAAGCAGTAATATTAATTATAAGAGCAGAAATATTATTAAAAAGGCTATAAGAACCTGCCATTGGGTGAAAATGTGAAATCCTGATGACAGATTAAAGATTAAAGATAGATAAACATATCTAGTAAGAGAACTGGCTCTGAAATAGAGGCCCTGCTTACCCTGCCCACATAGAATGGCCCTGATTTATCATGCGTTGGGATGTATATGCGTTGGACGCAACAGTCTTAATACATTGGTCCCATAGAATGACGGCTTTTCAGTGTGCTTAACAGAAAGCAAGCATTCACATATTGCAGTTCTAAGCTTTGTTCTATATATTAAAGGAATTACACCATTGAATCTGGCCTCTTCTTTTACCTAGTAGTAAAGAATAGTCTTAGAGTTGTCACTTCAGATACAGTGAAATAATGATTGAGAAATAGGACTTCCTAAAATGAAATATGCTGAGCTCCTTCTATTACCAGAAATGCTCTATGATATATTCATGGCGCTTATAAATCTTGTAGGTAAGTAAAAGCAATACTCTACTGCTAAAATGCTTTAAAGGAAACCTCCAACAAATGAAAGTTATCATCTATCCACAGGAAAGGAAAAAAAGAGTCTGGTCTCTGGGGACCCAACCAGTGGGACCCACAGCAATCACAAGAACATGGGTTTGCAAGTCCTTTCTAGATCTTTGATACACACTAGCACTATATTCTATACCAGGCACTTCTAGAAGATTGCATGTCCCAGTTCACATTAATTGCTGGGGACCCTCTTGCAATCACTCACGTCTTCTCTGTGGATATCGGATTTGTGGGTGAACTCCTTTAAGATCTTTTTGACTTAGCAGCCATCAGTAGTGATAAGATTATGTTGTATTATTGCCTGAACATATAGGGCGGACTTACTAATCATGTGATATTTAGCCAGTTGACAGCATGAAGATGTGCCTAATTCATTACTTTTGATCACATTGTATGAGTAATGTGTTGCTTCATGTACTTAAGAGCATACATTGGTTGCCAAAATGCTGATACTTGTTTGTCTTACAGTGCTCACACATGGAACTGTTCCCCAGCTTAGCAACACTCCTTGCTGCTAAGATATTCCAGCAAAGACATACCTCCTTGTTAATAATGTAACCAGTGTGAACAGTACCTAAGTTGTCTTTTATAGCCATGAACTGCACTGCATATAAAACATAAGCATTGCTTGGTTTGCCATGAAAAAGATGACCAATTGAATTGAATATGATTAATATTATCACTAAATAATGGGAAAATGTTTCTGTATAAGTAATTACAAGAAACCTTTCAGATGCTATTAGTCACTGCTAAAATGAAATCTATTATATAGTAAATGGAGCGTATTACTTGGAATTTGATAAAGACTCGTTCCCACTTCTGTACACACTTCAAGTATAAAATTCTTCTGTTTTGAAAAAGAAAAATTAAAGTGTGTGATAGCATTTTCATTTACACAGCAGTTTAATGCTTATAAAATAATACAAAAAGTTGTATACAAACATCCATAACAATGACAAAAGGATGGTCCTCTCTTATTAGTGCACCATATACCATAACAGGAGAAAAAACTTGCTTATGGCATAAAAATGGGATGGTGAATGTTGACACTACAATAGAAAAGAATATCAGGGCAAGCTACATCACTTCCTTGAACAAAATTGTACAAAAACATCAGCTTCTAACTATATATAACATAATACTGATAGTCACAGTTCAACAATGAGCAACTGTGTTTCTTGGTGGTCTCCATCTAATGTAGTATAAAAAACAGTTCCTTTTATGTCCACTACATGATTCAGGTAACTTCAGTCATTGATGAAGAGTGATTCTGTTAGAGAGAATAGAGACATAATGCATTAATGGGTTAAGATTCAGTTCATCTCATACCTAATACAATTATGTGCATATACCAGTAATTTCATTAACAGAATGTCTAGGGCCCCTTTCACACTTGCGTTGCAGATCACATCAGAGTCTGATCAGTGAGCGATCAGAGTTTGGTCAGTGAAAAACTGAAATTTTTCATCAGAAAAGGACTCGGGACTGCGCTCTTTTCTATGGTAATTGATGCGTGAAAAAACGCAGTGGACTTGCATGTGTCTCAGAGTGCAATGCGTTTTTGATGCGTCGCCATAGACTTGCATGGTGCGTTTTTTCCTGCACGTGACTTGCAAAAGTAGAGCATGCTGAGATTTAAACGTGCGTTAGAAAAAAAATTGCAAGTCTGAAAAAGCCCATTGATTACACTGGGTCAGAGTGTGTTCTGCGCATCAAGAACACATGCATGAAAAACATGAAAAAAGTGTAGAAGGGGCCTAAGAATTTTCTAATTTGCTAACTCAGTCTGTAGTGTTGACTAATAGAGGGAATTGTCCTGATGGGAATAGGTATTCTAGCACCAATAACCAATTACAGGTACCATTGTTACGGTGAATGAAAAAAAATCTAGATATAGAAAATATTAAGATTAAACCTAGACCCCCTTCCCCTGTGCTACGTTAGTAGATTCCCATTACTGATCTATTAAGGCCTCTTCCACATTTGCGCTTTTCATGTGCGCGTGTTCTGTGTGTGCTTTTGACGCGCAGAACTTGCATTGCACTCTGAACCATTATAATCAACAGGCTTTTTCAGACTTTCCTTTTTTTTTCATGCGCACACGCACGTTTTTTTTTAACATGCTTTTAAATCTCGGCATGCTCTACTTTTGCAAGTCAGGCGCGTGAAAAATGCATCATGCATTTTTGGAGATGCACCAAAAACGCATTGCACTTTGAGAAACATGGAAGTCCAATGCAAGTGCAATGCGTTTTTCATGAATCAATTGCCATAGAAAAGATAGAGCTCAGTCCTGAGTCCTTTTCACACGCGTTATCTGCGCATGATAAACATATTGAAATTGCATTGAAAAGGCACCTGAAAAACTAAGACACTGAACAATCTCTGAGGGTGCAGTCACACGTTGCAGTTAAAACTGCATCGCAATTAGCTTTGAGGGAGTTTTAGGTGCAATTTTGTCATTTTCACAGGTGAAAGACATGAACTGAAGGAGTGAATTTGATTTTGAAGGAGAAAGCTGTTCCACAAAATTCTTTTACCACTAGAGGGAGCACTTGCTACATCGGTCATTCTGAACAATAGGTCTCTAGACACATTTCTCATCACCAAGCACATTTTACATGATTTATACTGTCGGTAACTATGTTACATATTGTTCACATAATTTCTCCCAAAAGTACAGTGCCTTGCGAAAGTATTCAGCCTCTTTGAACTTTTTTACCTTTTGCCACATTTCAGGCTTCAAACATAAAGATATAAAATTGTATTTTTTTGTAAAGAATCAACAACAAGTGGGACAAAATTGTGAAGTGGAACAAAATTTATTGGATATTTTACCACCTTTTTCTGCGATTACAGCTGCAAGTCACTTGGGGTTTGTTTCTATCAGTTTTGCACATTGAGAGACATTGAGAGAAATTCTTGCCCATTCTGTCGTAGAAAACAGCTCAAGCTCAATGAGGTTGGATGGAGAGCGTTTGTAAACTGCAGTTTTCAGCTCTTTTCCACAGATTCTCAATTGGATTCAGGTCTGGATTTTGCCATTCTAACACCTGGATGCGTTTATTTGTGAACCCTTCCATTGTAGATTTAGATATTGCTTTATGTTTGGGATCATTGGGGGGCATTTACTTTGATGTTTCAATCAGTTTTGTGTCGCTCTCAACGCATGTTCTGCTTTCCAACATATTTATTAGCTGGCAGCACCAGAAAAAATGACTCTTTTCGCCTGCTACAACTGTGCTCCGAAAGGGGACGTGGCTTTGGAAGAGTGGAAACTCTGTCTGAACCATTTTTAGGTGCTGTAAACTGAAGGAAAGTAGACCAAAAGAAATTTGGTCTTGCAGGGATACAAAACCCTGCTACCGCACTCAGCTTACACTAGCGTAAGAAGCAGCACTCACCAGATTAGGGTTTCTGCTGCCTGTCTTTCTGGCGTCCAATTCAGACTGGACGATCTGTCGGATGAGGTCAGCCACGATGCATTGCCAAAGCGGCCATTGCATCGGAACAGATTTTGGTCACAGGGACAGAAAATGGTCTCAGCGCCAGAAATGTATCTGCACAGCTGCACAATTTCCACACCTTACCGACACGTGATGTTTCCTTCTGCTGTGGCTGCATGAAGAGGTCCATCTGACCAGAGCATCTTCTTCCACATGTTTGGTGAGTCTCCAAGGTGGCTGTAGATCTCGGCAGTTCATCCAGAGAGGTCATGGGCCTCTTGGCTGCTCTGATCAGTCTTCTCCTTGTTTGAGATGAAAATTTACAGGGACGGCCAGGTCTTGGTAGATATGCAGTGGTCTGATACTGTTTGAAGTTTATGAAATCTTTTTGTATTCAAATCCGGATTTAATCGTCTCTACAACAATATCACAGACCTGCCTGGTGTGTTTCTTGGTCTTCATGATGCTATCCGCGCATTGGATAGTGCTTGCTTGGGTTTCCTCCGGGTCCTCCGATTACCTCCCAAACTCCAAAAACCATACTGGTAGGTTGATTAGATTGGGAGCCCCATGGGGACAGGAACTGCTTTGGCAAGCTGTGTGTAGTGCTGTGTAATCCTTAAGCACTATATAAATAAAGGAATTATTATTATACAGAAATCCTAACTAAACTTCTGGAGTGAGTTTGCTGCACTGGGGCCGAATAAATAATATTGCACGCCCCACTTTTAGGTTTATTATTTTATTGCCTATATTTTTTTTTCCACTTCACAATTGTGTCCCACTTGTTGTTGAATCTTCATCAAAACATACAATTTTATATGTTTATGTTTGAAGGCTGAAATGTGGCATAAACGTAGAAAAGGGGTACTTTTCCAAGGCACGGTATAAGAAAAATTTGTCTGTGGATTCTTTTCACTTATTTAGACTTTTTCTCCACTAGAGGGACCATTTTCGATTTTTAAAGCATTATTTAAATGTACACATCTTTATTTTTTAAAGTCAATAACCAGGTAAAACCTGATCTCTCAATAAAGTTTTTCTTACACAATAAAGTGATTGTGTCATTACCTATATTTGTCCTCTTTCCACAAGATGAGGGAAAAGTATATGATCGCAGGGGGCCTTGACTGAAGGACCCTCCACAATCAGCAGAAAGAGGAATCGCAAGATCCCCTTATCTGCATAACATAGGGGCTTCCAGGTTTCAGCTAATCCGGGTGACCCATAGAAGTCAATACAGCACAGGATAGATCTCTGTCCTGTGCTCCATTGACTCCTATGTGACTTCCAGTTAATTACCAAAGTCAAAAACAGATGATGTGAGGAACTTTCAGTCTTTTGTTCTTTCAATTGTAGGGGTCCAGCAGCCAAGACCCCCTTTGATCATGTAGCAAAGGGATAAATATAGTTTAGGGCACAACCCCTTTAAGAGTTATCCGGGTAAATTCAAATACGAGTATGCTTTGTTATCTATGTTTCACATAACTTGTCCACAAAGTATGCATGAGACTATGAAATACTATCCAAAGACTATGGGGAAGATTTCTATGACTTCTCTTTGCAAATCTCCCCATCCCAGCCAGTTCTGGGGCTTTTCCTCCCTGCATGCCACTTTGGACGTGTCAGGGATGGCAAGTACAGGAATGTCCTATTTACTTTAGCCTGACAACTGGAGTAAGTCTCCGCCAGGTCAGACCTGGTACATACAGGTCCATCTTGATTGTGATTGCGTCTGCATTAGAGATGAGCGAGTATACTCGTCCGAGTATACTGCTCGGTCGAGTATTAGCATACTCGGACCGGCTCGTTACTCGGACGAGTATCTCGCCGGCTCGAGATCGAGCGTGTTCGCGCGTGTCTCCCGCTAAGTTAGGAGATGTTCGGAACATCTGGAATGTGAAGAATAGTGTTCTTTCAATGTGTCCTGCACTTAAATGTTCGTGTTTTCACTGTTTTTAATGTTTTAATTCTATTCTTCACTTTGCAGCTGTGCGCGCATATCTCCGAACCTATCGGGAGACACGCGCGCACACCTGCAATGTGAAGAATAGAATTAAAACATTAAAAACAGTGAAAACACGAACATTTAAGGGCAGAACACATTGATATAACACTATTCTTCACTTTGCAGCTGTGCGCGCGTATCTCCGAACCTATCGGGAGACACGCGCGCACACCTGCAATGTGAAGAATAGAATTAAAACATTAAAAACAGTGAAAACACGAACATTTAAGGGCAGAACACATTTAAATAACACTATTCTTCACATTGCTGATGTGCGCGCACATCTCCGACATTATCGGAAGACACGCGCTAACATCTGCAAAGTGAAGAATAGAATTAAAACATTAAAAACTGTGAATACAGGACCATTTAAGTGCAGAACACATTGAAAGAACACTATTCTTCACATTCCAGATGTTCTGAACATCTCCTAACTTAGCGGGAGACACGCGCGAACACCTGGAAAGTGAAGAATAGTGTTATTTCAATTTTTTCTTACAAGTAAAACATCAGTAAACATCTGAGATATTTTATTATGCACTGTTCTTTTAATGTTCTCTTTTACTAAAAAAATGCTCGGGTCTCCCATTGACTTTAATGGGGTTCGTTATTCGATACGAGCACCCGAGCATCGGGAAAAGATCGTATCGAATAACGAGCACCTGAGCATTTTAGTGCTCGCTCATCTCTAGTCTGCATCTACAAAAAGGCTGGTGGGGGAATTTTAACACTAGCATTTAAAACATTTTAGATCAACATATACAAAATAAATGACATTATTCCAGGTGCAATAACTTAGATTAGTCCCCTACTTAAGAAGTGTGTTAGAACAATGTCAGATATAATGTACCCTGATAATCTAACCACATTGTCACCCCACAGAACTAGATGGATTATAATTAGAGATGAGCGAGCACTAAAATGCTCGGGTGCTCGTTATTCGAGACGAACTTTTCCTGATGCTCGAGTGCTCGTCTCGAATAACGAGCCCCATTGAAGTCAATGGGAGACCCGAGCATTTTTCAAAGGGACCATGGTTCGGGAATAAAATGTGTTAATTAATTGAAAAAGAATGTCTTCTGATTAGTTAGCAGATGTATGCAAACATCTGCAATCTATTCTTCACTGTTCCGCGCGTATATTATCTCCCGACAAGTTAGCAGATGTGAAGAACAGTGAAGAATAGAATAAAAACAGTGAACACAGGATCATTTAAGTGAAAAACACAGTGAAGAATAGATTACAGATGTTTGGCACATCTGCTTACTTGTCGGGAGATACGCTGTCCCGGGATCCGCTGCTCTTCTTCCACTGAAGTCTGCCCGATGTCTCCGTGCCGCTGCCCGATGTCACCGTGCCCCGATGTCACCGTGCCCCATGTCACCGTGCCCCGATGTCTCCGTGCCCCGATGTCTCCGTGCCCCGATGTCTCCGTGCCCCCGATGTCTCCGTGCCCCCTATGTCTCCGTGCCCCGATGTCTCCGTGCCCCGATGTCTCCGTGCCCCGATGTCTCCGTGCCCTGTCTCGATGTCCCGTGCCCCTATGTCTCCGTGCCCTATGTCTCCGTGCCCGATGTCTCCGTGCCCCGATGTCCTCCGTGCCCCTATGTCTCCGTGCCCCGATTGCTCCGTGCCCTCCGTTCCCCGATGTCTCCGTGCCCCTATGTCTCCGTGCCCCACGATGTCTCCGTGCCCCGATGTCTCCGTGCCCCTGATTTCTCCGTGCCCCCGATGTCTCCGTGCCCCGATGTCTCCGTGCCCCCGATGTTCCGTGCCCCCGTGTCTCCGTGCCCCCTATGTCTCCGTCCCCGATGTCTCCGTGCCCCGATGTCTCCGTGCCCGTATGTCTCCGTGCCCCGATGTCTCCGTGCCCCGATGTCTCCGTGCCCCCGATGTCTCCTGCCCCGATGTCTCCGTGCCCCGATGTCTCCGTGCCCGCTATGTTCCGTGCCGCCGATGTCCCCGTGCCCGCCGGATGTCTCCGGTGCCCGATTTTCTCCGATGCCCCGATGTCTCCGTGCCCCGATGTCTCCGTGCCCCTATGTCTCCGTGCCGCTCCGTGCCGCTGCCCGATGTCTCTGTGCCGCTCCCCGGTGTCTCCGTGCCGCTCCCCGGTGTCTCTGTGCTGCTCCCCGGTGTCTCTGTGCTGCTCCCTGGTGTCTCTGTCCTGCTCACTGTGTTCTTCAATGTGTTCTTCACATACTATTTTGTTTGCACCGTTCCGCGCGTATCTCCCGACAAGTAAGCAGATGTGCCGAACATCTGTAATCTATTCTTCACTGTGTTCTTTACTGTGTTTTTCACTTAAATGATCCTGTGTTCACTGTGTTCACTGTTTTTATTCTATTCTTCATTGTTCTTCACTGTGTTTTTTTAATTAAATGCTCGATCTCGAGCAGGGGAAATACTCGTCCGAGCAACGAGCCGTTTCGAGTACCTTAATACTCGAACGAGCATCAAGCTCGGACGAGTATACTCGCTCATCTCTAATTATAAGAGTCCCCGCCCACACCCTGGGATTTTACACTCAGCAGCCTAGAGAGTGATAGGAGCTAAAACAGCAATAAAATTGAGTAACATTGTAAAGTAAGGGATTAAAATGATCTTTATTGTGTTAACATCACTAGGGGATTGAGATGTGAGAATTTTCTTTCGTGGGAAAACCCCTTTAAGACAAACCTACAGAACCTATCTTGTACATAACCCGGGGACTGCCTGTACATTATTCCAGTAATTTTTGGAATGTTTTAGTTTAGTTCAGTTTCTGAAGTAAAGTTGATAAAATTTTGGCAGCCCAACCAGATAATTTAGAGAAAGTAATGTAAATTATAGCATGAATCTATCCTAGTTTCAGTGCAGGAAATGAATCTCTTAATGAATTAGATGCATCTTAAGATACAGTAATGAAATAGTACCTGTGCACTCAAAGTCTCTAGAGGACTCTCAACCCTGGGGAAAGCCATTAGGGGCATTCCTCGTGTGTCTTCAGCTTTCGGCTTAGATGGAGCACCATGCGTTCCTTTAAAGTTATGTACAACACACAGTCCCTGAAACAACAACATGAAATGGTTATGGCAGGAATATATAAATGATACTGTCACTTACTGTTTGAGGCTATAGCAGCCATTAAGATAAATGACAGGCAAACACTAAATTCTGGTGATCTGCTGTATCTGCCAGCCAGATTGCATGTGTTTGGATTTTGGTCCAGGTAGACCCGAATCCCCCTGGTTCTATTTATCACTACTTATCAACTATGTAACTGACATCTGTTTCATGTATTTCTATATCTACTCTATTAGGGTATAAGAATAACTCTAGCTTATATATAACACCACCACCTCTAGCTTAGGCTGCTTCTGAAGGGGGAATACGGAAAATCAGCTTTAATGAGCTATAATCTTGGAGTAAGATACTGTAGTGCAAAACCTAAAGATAGCAATGTGAGGAGTAGTACTGTGGTATGGTACCATATCTTGAAAACTTAAGAATGCCCAGTAAAATAACACTTAACAGGCTGCTTTGAATAAAGGGCAGTATAATTATAAAATGAAAATAGTTACTATTACTTGATCACATCAACACTACCCATCCCACTGCACTCCTATTCATTGAAGTTTCGCAATGCTAGAAGAGACATGGTTGGGTGGTGACCTATGTCAGCATTGATGGGGAACATTGGTAATGGAGGAGAAGGGGAGTCGGGTTGTTGTGTATTGTATTTTTTCAGGTAACCTCTTCATTTTGTAAAACACTAATTATTTTAAAGAGAACCTTTTGGGACATTAAACCAATTACATGTCCTATTCGTCCTTAATGTCTCAAATAGCCTTGTTACAGTTCTCTCTATGGCCACCTTTACACTTACCTGAATCGAAAAACATGGCCGATGTATAAAGCATTAACTTTTCACAGTCTTTACTTAGTGTATTTTTCCTGATGTTGTGCACTACTAAATATATATAAATGAAGTTTGAGAATAGTTATACCACAAAGAAAAAAGTAAAGACATTGGGGCAGATTTATCAAGTGCTGGCGCTCCATTAGCGCCAAGTGCTTGCCGTTAAGCCCCGCCCTTTGAGCCGTGCTGAATATTTCAAGAGGTCGACATCTCAGGCAGGATGGACGCCTGCCAGGTCCTGACTAAGTCATAGCCTGTATTCAGGCATACAAGATGTGATAAATGCTCCCATTTTTCTGATGCTACTTACCAAAAACAAAGCGACAGCAGTTCCCAGAATGAAGCCTCCAATAACATCTACACAGTGGTTTCTGTATTCAGATACACGGTTCAGTCCAGTTAGAAATGCAGAACAAAGGGTCCCGAGGCAGAGCACAGGTTTGGCTAGTCGGCTGCTTTTCGTTTTAATTGTGCTCGTGATGTACATCTGAAACAGAAGATGGGATCCCTTGTCAGTTCAAAGGGATTATGTCTCTTTTAACTGTGCCATCAAAAGGACATAAAAGGTCTGCACTGCATCTCTGGAGTTGTAAAGTATGTACCTGAAATGCATTATTCAGAGCGTAAAGGAAAGTGTTGAACATCTCAATAAGGCTATAACTTGATGAAAACAATAAATGGCATGAGAGATTTTGGTGACAATGGTCACAAAAATGAGTGAAAAGTAAGGCCACTTACCATGTAGTGATGCAGAACTTATTCTAAAAAACTAACAACATGAAATCACTGCCTGATCCGATGGCTAGATAATAAACCTCACCACTCTACATCATGTTAACAATACAGATACATCCACATATATATAATATATATATTAATCTCACACAAGCCTAGATATATCACCAGGATATCACTCTCTAACCACATGATAAAATACTCCTTAAGGGCGCATTAGCACGAGCGTATGGGAGATGTACAGTATGTATGGCTGCAAGCTTGCGCACGTACATACATACCCCATAGAAATCAATGGCCGCACAGAGTCCTATCTTTCTACATGTTCTATCCTTCTCCTTGTTATGGGCCGTGCACAATGGATTTCTATGGAGAAGGTAGGGGTCGCGGCTGACCTATGCACATACGTCAGTGTGCATGTAGCCTAAGGCAGCAACTGACAAAACAACTCAATCCAAAGATTTTTCTGCATAAATGAAGTAAATGTCAGGATTTTACAACAGGGTTTTAGATTTGTCTGCACAGTATACGTCATATCGAGCCGGAAAAACAGGCTGAGAAATGCAGTAAGATTAAGATTAGCATTATGCCACAAATCCAATGTTGCTCTATTATAATACCAAATTTAAACACTAGGGGGCGGCAGAGTTTTGCAACTGAAAATCTCATGTATTTTTATTAACAATCACTGTGATAAATTGAAGATACAGCAATAAAGCAATACATGAAGTGCTGCATTTAACAATACTGCAATGACAGGATAAATACTTTCAATATCCTTCTTACATTATTGGTTGTACAAAGTACAATCTTAAAAGGCTGTATTTATATTGTTTGATTTAAAATTTACTCAAAGCTTAAAGGAGAGGTTGTTCAAGATAAATAAGAAAAAATAAGGCTTCACCTACTGACAAATTGGGCTTGTTATTGTAGCTCAAAATCATTCACTAAAATGGTGGGTAGATATGGGCACTGTTTCTATAAGAAAACAGAATTGCTCTTGTTCCATATATGTCCCGTAATCACACTTTTTCATCACACACAACCAGTTTCTGCTATAGCCATTGCTCTCTGAATATGACAATACTGACACACAGAAACAGTTTAGCATGTTATATATGCAGTGAGGTTAGCAGTGACAAATATAATGAAAAATTAATAAATGTTAATCATTCTGCTTCTGGTTTTTCTTTGACTGATTTGTCGCTCTTGGGGTTTCGCAGTGTTTGTTGTGACAGTTAAGCAAAGTGCACCCATCTTGCTTTTACTTACACTCACTGGCCACTTTATTAGGTACACCTGTCCAACTGCTCGTTAACACTTAATTTCTAATCAGCCAATCACATGGCGGCAACTCAGTGCATTTAGGCATATAGACATGGTCAAGACAATCTCCTGCAGTTCAAACCGAGCATCAGTATGGGGAAGAAAGGTGATTTGAGTGCCTTTGAACGTAGCATGGTTGTTGGTGCCAGAAGGGCTGGTCTGAGTATTTCAGAAACTGCTGATCTACTGGGATTTTCACGCACAACCATCTCTAGGGTTTACAAAGAATGGTCCGAAAAAGAAAAAACATCCAGTGAGCAGCAGTTCTGTGGGCGGAAATGCCTTGTTGATGCCAGAGGTCAGAGGAGAATGGGCAGACTGGTTTGAGCTGATAGAAAGGCAACAGTGACTCAAATCGCCACCCGTTACAACCAAGGTAGGCAAAAGAGCATCTCTGAACGCACAGTACGTCGAACTTTGAGGCAGATGGGCTACAGCAGTAGAAGACCACACCGGGTGCCACTCCTTTCAGCTAAGAACAGGAAACTGAGGCTACAATTTGCACAAGCTCATCGAAATTGGACAGTAGAAGATTGGAAAAACGTTGCCTGGTCTGATGAGTCTCGATTTCTGCTGCGACATTCGGATGGTAGGGTCAGAATTTGGCGTCAACAACATGAAAGCATGGATCCATCCTGCCTTGTATTAACGGTTCAGGCTGGTGGTGGTGGTGTCATGGTGTGGGGAATATTTTCTTGGCACTCTTTGGGCCCCTTGGTACCAATTGAGCATCGTTGCAACGCCACAGCCTACCTGAGTATTGTTGCTGACCATGTCCATCCCTTTATGACCACAATGTACCCAACATCTGATGGCTACTTTCAGCAGGATAATGCGCCATGTCATAAAGCTGGAATCATCTCAGACTGGTTTCTTGAACATGACAATGAGTTCACTGTACTCAAATGGCCTCCACAGTCACCAGATCTCAATCCAATAGAGCATCTTTGGATGTGGTGGAACGGGAGATTCACATCATGGATGTGCAGCCGACAAATCTGCGGCAACTGTGTGATGCCATCGTGTCAATATGGACCAAAATCTCTGAGGAATGCTTCCAGCACCTTGTTGAATCTATGCGACGAAGATTTGAGGCAGTTCTGAAGGCAAAAGGGGGTCCAACCCGTTACTAGCATGGTGTACCTAATAAAGTGGCCGGTGAGTGTATTTATCACAGTTATCATTGAGCTTTGCATCCAAATGTTTCCGATCAAAGCACAAAACATATTAAAAATTCCCCCCATTGGGTAAAAAACAAGCTCTCATATTTCTACACTGACCCTTAACCCCTCATTATATGCCCCAAGTGTCTAACAAACATATTTTTCATAACTACCTATTTATCTTGGTGAAACAACCTCCTTAGATATTCAGCTGGAGTTAACCTCCTTGACTCCCTTGAGCCAAATACCAGAATGGAATTTTTCTATGCATGTCACTTTTTAAAAAAAATGTAAAGCTATGGCTCTTAAAAGATATAAATCTCATGGACAGTGAGAATCAACTCCATTCAAATGTTGTACAAATTACCCCCTGAAATTTATTTGTATTGGCATTTGTAGTTGAATGTACATTTCTTACAAGGATTAACCAACGAGTTTGTATGGGCATCTAAAAACCTAAATTAGCACAACTGATACTCTTTGGTCCAAATAAAAAAGGCTGTATGAGAATGCCCATCGTTTAGTCATATTACTGTATACATTGGCTATTGAAGACCAATTGCAGACCCAGAGATTGCTGGTGCTTGAATTCTCTGCAGAAGTGGGTTGAGATAGAATTTTAGTCCCAAAGTCTTAGCTCCATTGACAATTGGAGGAAGAATTTTCTATGTCTACTTTTTCTAATCCTCCTTTTCCACTATGATTGCAGCACTTATCATTATCATGCCGGGAAGGCAGCATCACACAACAGGACAACTCTCCTGATGACAGCACAGTGCAGTGCCCTTTATCAATGAAGGTAAGATAGCTGCTGTTAAGGGTGGTTTCACATCAGGGATTTTTCACTGAACCCATTTTGGCTTATAGACACATACAGATTGGTTTTCTCTTCCTGGCTTCAGTGATTGTTCAGTGATGCCTTACTGACCCATTCTTTTCAATTCTTTTTCACACATTTTTCACTGATCATTGATGAGTTTAGAACCTGTTCTTTTTGAGTTCATTGAAAAAAAATTGATCAGTTAAAAAAAAAAGTGTGAAAATCCCATTGATAACAATGGTTCAGTAAGGCATCAGTGAAAAATCACTGAGTCCAGGAAGTTAAAACCAACCTGTATGTGTCCATAAGCCAAAATGGGTTCAGTGAAAAATCACTCCCTAAACCATCACTGATTGTGGAAACTTCACACTAGACTTCAAGCATCTTGGATTGTCCCTTGGACCACTGAACAACAGTACAATTCTTTTTCTCCTTGACCCAGGAAAGATACTTTTGGTGTTGTCCATTGGTCAGGAGTGGCTTGACACATGGAATGTGACACCTGTAGCCCATGTCCAGGATTGGTGGTTCTTGGAGCACTGACTCCAGCACTCCAGTATTGTTGACTCACTGTGCTTGATTGATCACCAAACTAACCTGACTTTGTCAAGAGGAAGATGATACCAAACCCAACAATGCAGAGGAGGTGAAGGCTGCTATCAAAGCAACCAGGGCTTCCATAGCACCTCAGCAGTGGCATCAGCTGATTGCCTCCATGCCATGCCGCATTGATGCTGTCATTCATGCAAAAAGAGCCCAACCAAGTGTTGAGTGCATTTACTGTACATACTTTTCATTTGTCCATTCTATGTCTTTTCAGTTGGTCTTATATAATATTCTAATTTTCATATATAATGCCTTTTGGGGTTTCCACTGCTGTAAGCCAAAATCATTAACATAAACACTTGAAAAAGTTAACCCTGTTTGTAATGACTTTATATAATATATGTGTTTCACTTGTTGAATTGAATAACTTTTTGCTGATATACTCATTTATTGAGATGCACCTGTATGCTAGTTTATTTTTACAAATTTTAACACACCAAGCTGATAAGGTTTCCCATCACTACACTATTCTGTTACAGTTTATCTCATATTCACATAAAAAGGGTTTATGCAGCCAGGCCACTACATATGTATATGTATACATAGGGCCCATCTATTGGACTTCCATTAATTGTCAATCCCAACATTCCCTTTAGAAAGAATCAATATTTCACATAATAGTTCTACATTTTCATTAGTGTAGTATTTTACTTACTGTTGCATATAATGCAGAGTAAATACTTAAAGCAGCATGTTTGGAAGGGAATGACCTCCTGGCCTTCTCAATCACTTCAGGATCACCAGTGCAGATATTTCCATTGCTGATAAACTGATGATGAGCAAGACACTCTGTTCCCGTGTAGTTTGGTTTACATACAGTCAAGAAATATGGGGTGAGGTTGCCTGTCACTACTTGGCCTGCATTTACAAAAATATCTGTTGCAAACAGTCCAAATGCAAAAACACCTGCAACAAAGAATAGATATCATAAGTACATTTCAGCTTTATGTGCTTTCATAGGATTGTTATAGTGTAGCTGTGCCTCATTTTATTTCATGAAATTTAGGAAAGTGGTTATCCATGGAGGAACTATTTTTTGCCAGCGTTTTTTCTATTGATCTGTTGATTCTGTAGGTGTTTTAATAGTAGTAGTTTTCTGTTGCCAAATCCACTTTGCAAATCAGCTATGAAAATAAAAATGGCATAAGGAATGTGGTAGATACAGAGGGATATAAAACAAATCCTTGTATATAATTCCTTCTTCCCAATCTGTAAATCAATTATTTGGGAATCTTGGGCTTTGGTAGATTGAAGTAAAGCAATTTATGAACCACATAGACATTCTACTACCTCTAGAGAATATTCGCAAATAATGGATTGGCCCCTCTGCAGGGTATGTGGAAATAGATTGGAATAACACTTCTGTGTAAAATTAATTAAAAGTGTTAAGTCAACATTGACCTAGTAGCAGAAGTATTGGATTAGTCTTCTTCACTGTATCAGAGTTGCTGGTACAGCAGCACAGCTAGGATGCCCGAGGGGAAACGCACAACCTCATCTGCATGGCAGCTTGCCAGTCATCAATACCATAGATGTTCACAGACCGATCACACTCAAGGATGTCTGAAAGTTATCCATTTAACCCTTGACTAAGGAGTTTTATTCTCCTTCTACACAATGTCACACCCGGAGTGTGAAGACCTCAAGTAGTCAGAGGTTACCACCAGTAATTCTGTATATTGACGTCTGTAATTGACATATTAAAATATGAGTGAAAAGTAAATGTTTTTGAATAAATAAAGGAATCATTTCTCAGCAGAATTATCCTGTTCTCCTATAGGTATGTGGGAGAATTTTATGCTTTTCTAATATATTAAGAATTCTGATCCAACAAACTATAAGGCGTGAGATGAGATGAGCTGATACAGACAGAAACAGAAGGGGAACTGGGGACAGGAGTGGACTGCTTTACTGTAGTCTGTTGTGGAGTTTTTTATGGGCTGGGCTTCACTGCAACTACTAAGAGGGAGGGGGAGCTCACTACATACAACATGCAGTCTAAGCATGTAAACAAACTGCAGAAAATCCAATGTGTTCTGGGATCATAGGAACATTATGGGATTATAGGAATTGTTAAATAACTACTATGCAGATAAACCATGCAGTTTTTACAGGGTCTATGTGGGCAGGGGGCCTGGTGTTAATAATCTTATCCTGCTTCCCAACATAAATTTACAGCATTTTCTGGTAACCACCATTCCCTTTATTAAGCAGGAAGCCAGTGTTATCACTTAGACATCTAGGGGATAATTGAGAATGTATACCATAGGGTATTTGTAACATGTTTGAACAACATTTTAAAATATAGCTTGTTTAACCCTTAAATGATGAGCCAGTAACTTTACACAAAGACTAGTACAAGTACTTATTGTTTCATTTAAACCCTTGGGTCCAAAAAAAATACCTGTGCCCATTATTAAACTGCTTTAGCCAGTAACTAGAGGGGCTCTAAGATGGAATAAAAAAACGAAAACCTTGAGATATGATGCCATCTAAAAAACGACACTCCTCAATAATAAAAAAAAAAAAAAATCATGTTAACCCCCTACATATAGATGTAGGCCTCCCTGATTTACTAATAGGCTCTTGCCTTTAGTAGACTTGATGCAATGTCCATCAGGTTGGACCTGTTTAGACCAGGTCTGACCTGGAGATGAGTGATCAGACACCCTATCAACCTGAGATAATAGTCAACTAAAACATTTTTTTTAAAGTTTTTCAAATATGGAAAAATATAAAAAATAATCTAATTCAAATCACCCCTTCCCCTAGAATGCATATAATTTTTTTTTTAAATTCCTTAACATGTTAGGTATCCTTGTGTCCCATAATGTCCTATCTATCAAAATATTAAAATGATTGTTCAATGAAGTGAACTTTGTAACAGAAAAAAAGGTCCAAATTGACACTTTTTTGCCAGTTTACCTCCCATAAAAAGGGATGAACTGACAAGATACCCATAGAGAAAAATATAGAGGCCCATTTATAGATCCATCCATTAATTGTGAATAAGGTAAAGTATGGAGAATTTAACCTTTATGCTCTAGAAGTGAAGAAGAAATATTACTAAGCAGTCCTGTTCTAATATGTGCTATTGGGGGAGCTGAAAACTAGAAGAAAGCTACCCATTATATTGCGGGTGTGCAGTGCATTAACATGACTCAAAGCAATTAGCCGGTGGAAGATTTCTACTCTGTCTGTCATGTAGCAATGTCATCAACCTCCATGCAACTGTCAATTACTGTGAGAAAATGAACCTTTATATGGAGGACACATTACAGAGAAGAGCATACGATAGTTACCAGAAAGACCATTGCATTAATGTGACATAATCTGACATGTAGAAATTACAAATGGATTAGTTATTGAGGAAAACAGAGCGACACAAGAAGCATAACATAAAGCATAAGTCACATAAAATATTCAAAGTGCAAATCTCTCATTTCATGATATATTTTTTCAAATCTATCTATTTTAAGAAAACACCTTAAAACACGCTCAGCCGGCGCTCAGCCAGCAAGCCCTCTCCATGCACCGGGACCCGACATGCGCCGTACTACTACAGTGCATGTCAGTAAGGGTACCAAACTGTAAATACTTGGGGTGGAATTTATTAAAAGCTGTCTCATCTTTTACCCGTCTTAACATTCCCATGGTTGTGGAAAGCACACTGGATTTACTAAGACGCTCCCAGTCATGCAACAAGAATTGTGACTTTTTCATTGCTGGTAATACAGAAAAGTGGCATGAATGGCATTATAAATCTATCCGATAGTTCAGAAAAGTTTGGTTTCACTTGCCCTTCTCTAAACACACTTTTAAACACTCAGAACCAGTAGAAGATCTGAGGAATAGATTCACATATTCTGGAAATCCAAGTGGAATGTGTAGGGGCCATTGATAAAGAGTAACTCTGCTCTTTTGTCAAGCCTTAGTTGAGAAAAGAACACATTTATTATGCAGTTATATATTATATCTCACCTATAAATCGTATGATCCGTCGGATAAGGGGGTTTAAGTAACAACACTCTCCAGTCAAAATCATCTTTTCTTGAACAATCAGGTTTTCTCTAGTAGACTTAATAAAGTAAGTTGCTACTTCACCAATAAATATCTGAAAAAATAAATTAAAAATATGTTTTAAAAACAAAGCAATATATACAAAATACTTTTATGCCCCTACTATATAGACATCTAGTGAACAGGCAATGTATCCAAGGAGGTGCTTACCTGTTTCTTTATTTAGGTTTTGATGCATATAATTGTCTAACATATTCATAAAAGACTTATCCCCACCCCCTGTTCTTGACAAGGGTTACTGTGTTACTAAACTCATAGGGTAGTTTCAAAGGACTACTGATGTTTGTTAGGGGCAACCTTGGATACTGCCCTAGTAAAACCAGATGTGGATATGGACTGAATCTCAAAGATCAAACCACCTATGTTGATGATGTCTAATTGACCCAACACATTCCTTTTGGCAGCATTAACCACAGAACCACAGAATTGAGAAGTCATCCTCAATCTCATTTGGTTTTGTACATTCATAGCAAATCAGGACAGGACTTTGAAGAAACCCTCATGAGATTATATATAATCTTTGCCAATATGTAGGATTTAAATTGTCTCTACAAGTGATAATCCAGCAATTACTACATATTACTTGGCTAAGCATCTGCTCCACTGAATAATGTTTAAAGATATAAGATTTAAACAGGATTTACTTAATATCTGAGCATAATTATGTTTAACTAACACCAACAGTGTGTGCGTGCAAAGTCAAGTTCTTGAAATGCTGAACCATCTCGTCATAAGTTACAGAAGAAGCAGGCCGGAAGACGCCTTTCCAGCATCTCTGGTGTAAAGGACTGCTGCATACACAAGGCCTCACCAAGAGCTCGGGCATGACCCTCTACAGTCAAGAGTACAGTTACTATGACTAAGTACAGGCAGGTTCTTTAGGTTAGTTGTTTAATTGAATTTGTACGTAAGTTGAAACTAGTATATTTTATCATTTATGATTTTTTGGTCACAGTGACAATTGGATTTTTAAAATTTTGTGCTGTCATGGGAACAATAATTAGCAATAAAACTTCATTACAACCACCTCATAGCCGATCATTGCAGCCTGGGACAATAGTAAAGCATCCAGAAAGCTTCACCAAAAGTCACAGTGGTTAGAGAGGTCCATCTGTATCTAGGGGTCCTCTATAAATACAATAAATATTGTATACTTAAATTAAACTGGGTTTCCTAGCTAAGCACATAAAATAATTCCCCAAACCCTGTAACAGAATAAAACAGTTTACCACACCCAGAACACCCTTAACTCTGATAGCACCCCCACCGATCACTGTTGCATTACACTTACTGTGTGTCTCCCTACATTGCAGACAATAATAGTAGCAGATCACCAGTCGTGTATCCTGTGGTGTTGGGAGACAGTAAAGTGCAGTAAAGCAAGGACTGGAGGTGGGGCTATTGGGGTGGTGTATGTGTGTGTTGAGGGAATGAGGGTCCTTCAGCAGAATCCATATTAGCCATAATAGCTTTCATTTTCTAAAATCACCTTTGAGTTTATAATATTCAGTAACTTTATGTATGAACAGAAACAATGACCCATAATCATTATTTTATTGAAGAAGTATTTATTCTGAAAGGTAATTCCAGTGTGATCCAAGTAAAGGAGTTAGAATTCCATATAGTAAAAAAAAAATCTCCCCAGAAAGTTTTTGCAATCCCTCAGTCCCTCCTTCAGAATTGTAAGGTTTGTCTTCACCTTTGTACTTAATATATAGAAATACTAACTACATGATCAATGATACTTAAATTAACTTAAGACTCTAGATCAGTGATGGCGAACCTTTTAGAGACCGAGTGCCCAAACTGCAACCCAAAACCTAATTACTTATCGCAAAGTGCCAGTACGGCAATTTAACCAGAAAACTGACAGTTTAGTTTAGAATCAATTTACACAGGACTGTCTGAGCTCGGATTCCAGCAGTCCTATACACACTGAAACGCCACTTTTACACCATTTTACATCACACAAAAGAGTAATAAAAAGTCATCACGCAGTCCTCAAAATGTCCGCAAATTGCAGTAGTGGGCTGAGTGTGGGTGGAGTTTGGGCGGGGGGGTAGGGGTGCGATAGCGGGCTGGGATTCGGGCGCGGGGGGCTTGTGGTAGCGGCGCAGTGAGTTTCGGGCCGTTTGCTTAGGGGAGGGGCGGGAGTGGGCAGGAAATCAGCCTTCCTGCTGAACAATTTCCCCCCCCCCCCCTTGGATGCGCTGAATAAAAAAAGAAAATAAACTCACCTCAGACTCGGCGTTCCTCCGGCTGATCACTGCAGCGCACACGGAGTAAGGTGCCCAGCGCTGGCAGCGTAATGACATCATTAAGCTGCCAGCACTGGGACGCTTACCGTCCTCTGCGCTGCATGTGACAAAGCAGGCAGTGTCAGCGGCCTGCTCTGTCATGGCTGTTAGCAGTATCGTAGCTGCGCTCCGATACTGCTAACAGCCATGATAACCAGGTGTGGACAGTAGTTGTCCGCACCTGGCAGTGGTTGGGAGGATGGGGCGGGTGCCAGTAGTGAGGGCTCTGCGTGCCCTCTCTGGCACGCGTGCCATAGGTTCGCCACCGCTGCTCTAGATAGTTAATATTGGAAACATCTTACTATTAATACATTGTAGCCTACATAAAAATGTGCATACATTTCCAATGTAACCAGCAGGCAATTAAACATGATACTTAATAATTAAGACTTCTTAGTATCTGAATTACTCACAATAGCTGTTGGGGTCGCTGCCAGCACACAATACAGCACCAGAGGGGAAATGAAACTTTCATCCTCAGTCCCAGGGTATGGTTTCATTAGATTTCCATCTTGGCAGAAGAAGCCTTGAACGTGTACTTGAAAGGTATCTGTGCACTCAAAGTAATATGCAAGCAGGACAGTGCCAGCCATAATGACAAGCTGAAAGTAAAGCATATTGCGTTAAAATCCAGAAAGCAAAAGGTCTCAATTTGAGAATGAGCTCTACTAATGTCCCCATCACCGGTGAAACCTTCTCATAACTAGAGCTGTTATGCTGCAGTTCTCATAAATGCCATACAATGACTGATACACAAGCCGCTTGGCAAACGCACTTAATGAATGTGTCTGATCGAAGCTTGGCCTCTGCCTGTTGACAGAAGGATAAGTGCCTTAAGCAGCTAGTTTATCAACGGGTATACGCTGTCATTAATGAGAAGGATCAATGCAGCTAAGGCCAGTGTTAGATGAAGCACTTTAACCCACATAGTAGGAACCTCACATGGCATTGCAGATCTGGTGTCACAGCTACAATTGCATCAAATGGTAAGAATTTAACACAACTTAACATACATAACGTAGTGAACTAAATTACATATCACTTCTCAATTGGGTAATGTCCTTAACTCATCTGCATCATAGGGAAACAATAGCACTGTGTCAGGATCCATCATATGATCGACACCCCAGTGCCCCATAGACCTGTTGCCAGGCATTTTTTCTTCATGAAATGTGATTAAAAATTTTAACAGAAATGGGATCCCAATGTTGATGCTGACATGCCAAATGTCAGATATGACTGTAAATAAAATGTTAGCCTATTTAACCTGGATGGAAATGCTGTGTATAGAGATGTGTTTACTCTTAACTCTAACTTTGTTAAAGGGGTATTCTTGGGTGGGTTTTGACATTTAATTTAATTAATCTGCCATATACATACATTTGTTCAATTGTATTTTATTTTTAAAAAATTACCCATGTGAAGATAATTTCCTATAAATGTAGTCATATAGTCCTTTAGAAATGGAGGAGAGCTGTACTTGGATATGACCATCTCTGCTGGAGATGATTGCACAAAAAAGAAAAATAAATAGATTTGCAAATGAAATGTCCGGGAGTTACAGCATGTCGCACAGCCATCCTGTGGTAATGAACACTGATTCCAGGTGATCGGGGAGGGCTCAATAGTGTGGCCACTGTTGGAAGAGTATGGTGGTAGTCATCTCCAAGGGCAAGAAGATTACTACAGAAAATTACTACAATCACAGTGCTTGGATCTATGGGTAAGTTCGCATGGTTTATCATGCCTGATTTTGATGGTAGATTTCCATTAAAATAAATTGAATTTCTGGATGAGAATACCCCTTTAAGTACAACAATTTCTCACAAAACCAATTCAATGCAATATTGTAATGCTAGCATATTGGATCATTACAAGCTTGTCCCTTGTTGTGCAGCAATTGTGCATTTCAACATTTTTACAGTAGGTGTCAGCAGAGAGTAATAAATAAAGATGTAATGAACTCCATGAGCGTTAAGAATACATATACATACATTCAGTCTGCTACTTAAATTCAGATGTCAGATGTAGACTTTGCAATAACATATGCATACATTCAGTCGGCTGTACTTATACTCCTTAAATTCAGATGGCAGGTGCAGACTTTACAACAATTAGGTGGTAATTGAGATGCCTGTTTGAAATGTATACTAACTCTATTGTATGTGCTGTAAACCGTGGTGCTGCTAAACCATATTCATCCCAAAACGCACTGAACAAAATATTTGATATGTTTTTTAAGGTTCTCAGAACAAACTCTTTTTAATTTTAACCTAAAGGACAAATGATCAGAGTAATCACAAATCATTCTGACACCTATTCTTCCCCATGGGATATTAAACTGACATTGTTGTGCAGATTTATTGCACAAGAAGGAAGATGCACATGTAGAAAAAAATTTAAAAAACACCAAATTAAATCAGTAAAATTCCCAAGAGCATACAAAAAATATAGAAAACATACAACCCTTTGAGCCCTGTACACTGAGCCCTTTGCATGCAGTTAGGATTTGCAGCAGATTTTCTGCTATACACTCCCCCAGAAGAAGGCTTTCCCACACTGAAAATCACATTATTGTGGATTCCTGAAGGCTCTTAGGTGAACCCCTTTAATTTATCAGGCACAAATAAGACAGACATTGGTCGAATGCAAAGGAGAGCACCCCACACCTTCCATTGCATAAACAACTTCTGCAGCGCTGTAATTTAGTATATCTTATGATTTTGGACTATGGGTATCTATATTATAAGGCAGTGATGGCGAACCTTTTAGAGCCGGAGTGCCCAAACTTCAACAAAAAGCCACTTATTTATTGCAAAGTGCAAGCACAGCAATTTAAGCAGTAATTTAATTCTCCTTTTTCTTTGACAATTTTCAATCGTTCAGCCTCCTAAGGACACCAACACAGTTGAAAGGAGGAGGGCAAATTTGTCTAATATTGTAGGAATATTCTCCGGGAAGATTCCTCTCTGGTGAACTTCATTCTGGGGTGATTGCCTGGGTGCCCACAGAGATATCTAGTTAGGTACATTACTTGTTGTTGCAATCATTTAGCCCTATTATCATTTGTCATTTATTAGTCTTTCACTTTGACCATAGCTTGAAATTAGCTTCATTACTATACCAAATACATACTTTGCAAGATATTTGCTATGTAATATTGTACTTTTCTCATTAAACTTTATCTGATTGTACCAATTTGCTTCCTTTAGAATTTTAATCAACAATATAAATCGGAAATATTTGCCAGGACAGGTTTTTATTGTTTTTTTTGTGTTCTATGTTGCGTAAAAGCAATGCTACACCATTCTTACTTATGGGGATATTAGTTTGGATCATACATTAACTGTAATCCTTCTTTGGTTTCAGTCTAGGGGCATTATACTGACAAATATTATTCAGATATATATGTCCATATTTACGCATACATGTTTAAATCCTAACCTTGTTTCTGAAAACAATCTATAACAAAATAAATGCCATTAAAACAATATAAATAATTAAAGTTAGGGTTGGCTGCAATATATGTACTTACAAATCAATTTTTACTGCCCATTAATTTGGAAAGAGTTATAATAAAATCTATGCCAGTCCAGTATTTTGACGAAGTAGTAAACTAGAACCCCAAGACCCCAACTTTTTAAAAGAATGTTATAAAGTGCGGACTAAGAGGAAAAAGTCACAATTTCCTGGCGTTGAACCAGGATTGTGACTTTTTCTTGCCTTGACTGGTATACAAGGCATTTTGACCCCTCCCTCGACAAACGTGTTTACCAAAGTAGTCTAATTTGGGGGTTTGCTATCCCACAGCTAATGCTTATAGAAACTGGATCATGCAAGAGGACAATCTAACTAAGCAGAAAAGTTAAAAAGTCTAGTCCTCATTCCAAACAAAAAAATAAATTAACGGAAATATAAATAAACTGAAGCACCAAGTTAAAGAAGATTGTGACACAATTCCTCTAGAATGATATAAGACATTGATTGGTGTTTTGGATCCATACAAGATATCTACAACTACAGGTATCTACAAGGTCCCTTGGGACCAGTGAAGATTGAACTTCCTATTGACAAGATTCTTCCTGGCTATGGCATCCTGTAAATATCCAATCTCTAAACACAAGACTACTGACTTCTTCATTGACATTATTAAAACTTATAACCATTAAGAGGGCCTGTTACAAGTTTATAACTTATCCCCTATCCAGAAGATCTAACAAGTCATGAGTTCCACTTCTACCACTGACTTGATGACTGCTGAAGACTGCTGGATGTTGCATATAGCTTCAAGAGATGAAAGAAGCATCAGAATACTTGTGTGGAGGTCCATGTGCATGCACCTTTAAGTATTTAATTTATAACTATATACTTTTCTAAAGCCTTTCATGTTAACAGGACATGAAAAATTGCAATTAAAGTTAAATGTATCTAGACAGAGCAGTAAGAAGGCTTTTAATGGAATTAAAGTAGGAGAATGGCAGCCAAGTCTCTTGGCATTAAACTCACAGTCGTACATTTGTGTGTCATTCTGTACCATCCTCTTCCAGGAAAACTTTTGAGAATCCCATAAACCTTTGACCGCAGATTTCATCAAACATGTTCAGTATGAGAAAATGCGCAAAGAAGCAGAAATAAAAGTAACAACCTCTAGAATAAAGTGTACAGATTTACACAATTGGATCCAAATTTTAACTTTCTTGCCAGCAAACTAGGAAATTTACATTGAATCCCATTAATAAAAAAATCCAATAAGTTGTGCTTTCATTTCATATAAACATTACATTGTCAATATTAAGTAGAAATGTCTAGAGCAAGGTCAATCCTTTAGTATGTGAATTGGATGCCTTGAGTTCTAACATAAGAGGTAAGTATAAACTAGCAACACCTAACAGAATTTATTTCTTATCCACAGGATTTGTGTGTCCAAGCGACTAGACTCCAGTGATCACTAGAAGGGGGTATCTGAGTCCCTTGTGTGTTAATAGAGTGGTAATGCACAATGTCACCAATGTTCCATTCACATCTTTGAGATGAACAGAAAATATTCTATTGGACACTAATCCATCATCCAGTTTTAATGGGAAAATCCTTTAAAGAAAATCTACCATCAGGATCATGGATTATAAACCAAGTGAACTAACATGTTGGTTTGTGCGCCCTTTATCAGGATTTACTCTTCTTTTAAATTCTTATGACCTTGATTTTTAAGAAAATATGCTATAAAACTATGTAAATGAGCCTGAGGGGCTCCAGGCTCCATTAACTTCTATGGAGCGTGGAGCCACACAGGCTCATTTTGAAGCCTTTTTTTGTAAAAATAAAGGCATAAAAAGCTTATAGAAGAGCGGATCCTGACAAAGGGGGCACACATCAGCATGTAAGCTTACTTGGTTAATAATATACAATCCTGGTGGTAGATGTCCTTTAACTGAAGCAAGATAGAAATAAAACATAACAAGAATACATCATTGACAACAGTGCAAAGAGGAAACAAAAACTGTACCACATGTGAATGGTGAGGTAGTTTTTTTAAATAAAATATTTGCAGGAAAACAACCCATTTACAATACTGTGTGGTTTTTGTGCTTTTTTTTTTATTGACGCTTAGCTGCTTTTTTTGGTGCTTTTTCTAAGCCCTCCAAAAAAATTCACAATTTTTGGAGCAGAACTCTTCAATCCCCTGCTGTGTATGAAACTGGGGTTGAATAGATTGTGCAAAAAAATGTGACTTTTTGGAAAAAGTTGAAAAAAAACATCAAAATCAAATGCCAGATTTAGCACCCTCTAAGATAAGTTTCCTTTGAATGATAATGGGCCTCCGCTGAACAGAAATCAGCAAATATCACTATATAATCATTATCTAAAATTTTAACACAGGAAACAGGATAAACAGAAAATAGAAGCCTCTAAGATCTCCAAAAGCCCTGAAAGTTATACATTGTATACATCCATAGCAATACAAAACTAGGTCAAATGCTATTCTGGAACGTGGGAAAGCTCCTCTGTGGGAGTGTTATTTTCAGTCATTTCATGTCATGACTATAAAGAAGAGGAGGGGGAACCCTTATACAACTAGCAGCATTTTATTAACATGTCTGTTGGTCTTGCTAGAAAATGTTAAATTAAACGTATAGTGGGATTTATGAAGGATTGCACAGCATGAACAATGGACATCTCTCTGGCAGACCGGAGCTACAATGCAATAAATTGTGGAACCATGTCTATAAAACTATGGAACCATGTCTATAAAATATGCAGATGCAAACTTTTATCAGACTGTAATTCATGGATATTAATAACCACCAGTAATATTCAAATGTGTAATATGCTTGAGAACAGTTATTGGTATTTCTAATGAATTTTGTGTGGGTGTTGGTAGGAGCCTGCAGACAGTGCTGTGTCTACACATTAGATTTCCCCTGCCTGCCTGAGAATGTGCATCTTGTGTAACCACTCAGTAATTAAATGTGATTCAGTATAAGGAAAGACTTGAGTGGAGGGCAATATGACCTGAAGACAATAGAAATTTTGAAGATGGAAAGGCACAAATCCTGCATTTGTTTTACTTGAATAATTCGGAGAGTGGTCTCATAAAGCAAGCTAAGCAGCAGCGGCAGCACATGGATATTAAAAAGTAATACTCAGGGCAATGAATATAATAGATTGTGCCACAACTCTGTAATTGGATTCCTAAATCAGAGCTGGGGTCATGCTAAATGAGAGCTGTAAAATATTCAGATGTGCTGGATGATCATTGTTATTTGTTGGGCTGATATACACAGACCTGTTTGCATGTCACTTGCCACACATTTTATCATTCTCCTTGTGGATAATCATTAAAATTAACTGCAAATCTTTTATTTTGAGACATTTTAAAATATATTGTTTGCATTTTTAATTGTGAGCAGTGTTGAGCGGACCTGAACGACATGGTTCAGGTTGGTACTAAACTATGCGAGTTCGGATACCCCAGCCTCAACCTCCAATTTCATTAGAAGTTTGGGGCCAAGTTTGGCTCAAGCCCCCTTCCGACTGCTGTTAACACCCACAATCAGTGCTGGCACCAATTGCGGGAAGCAAATAAAGCTATAATTAAATGAATATAAAAAACCCAATATCATAAGTCACAAAATAGAGCTTAAATAGTTTGATTTTATGATTCACAAAATGTTTTGGGCTTTCAAAAGTAGGTGGAGTTATCACCAAGATGGCCATCACTAGAAACTGCAGGTACCATGATCCTTTAGTTTTCATGAACTCGTCCTCCCTCTCATGCTCTGCCCCCATTGACGATCTAACAGACTTTCTTGCTCTGTTGCCCTAGTCATGATGTGTGTTACTGCCAACACTGTAGGAAATGTGATGTGGACATGTGACCAGCAGGAATCTTCTGTCCTGTGTCTGTTCCGGGCAGAGAAAATCAACGGACTGATTAAAGGGCCAGTAGCATCTTAATTCTTCATTACTGCGTATGTCTACGACATTTTTCTGCTAAGGGGAGCAAAATTGTAAATAACAACTAATTACATATTAGCTTATATTTTAAAGACCCATTTGTATGTGAATTATGCTCATTCCTTTTAAAAAGGTAGCTGCATCTTATTGGTGGTAAATCAGGTGCAGATTTGAATCCTCACCTTATACATTGTTTGCTCTGTAAAATATTTTTTACAACCATACTTCTACTCTAGTGTAAGTGGCAGTGCCCAATCAAGTACATTAAAACCATGTCACACTTTACCCACTTTCTCATAATAGTCACAATTCAGAAAAGCAGGAAATCACTAAAGGACAGGGGCAATGCCAGGCCAAAGGAGCTTGTTCAGTGGTGGCGAATCTATGGCACGGGTGCCAGAGGTGGCACTCAGAGCCCTTTCTGCGGGCCATCGCCCGGAACAGAGTTCACCAAACACTGCATCTTCCTGCAGTCTCAGGCAACTTAAGAAATGCTATTTTAAAGCAACACTTTATTGGCTGTTTGGAACTGCGGGAAAAGTGAGAGGGTTTTGACAGAACTGCATTATCTTTGGAGGTCCTCCTGCTGGACCCACCCTTCTTCCTGTACAGAGAGACCCTGGAGAGAAGCTACAACGATGGTTGTAGTTTGGACACCCGGTCTATAAAAGGTTCGCCATCACTGAGCTAGGGCATGGGCATTGAATCTTTTGGCCTGAATCTTGAGTCCTTTTGTCTAAATATTGAGTTAACTTTGTTCTGGACTCAAGGATGCATCACCTTTTACTCTAAAATAATAAGTTGTCTAGTTGTCTAGTAACTGGCACAAAAATCAAGTTCAGGCTTCATAAAATGACTTCCTAATCTAAAGTTGTTTTCTCACAAATTTTTTTTTCCACTTGTGCAGTCTAAATCTGGTGCAGTAAAAGACTTTTCATCCCTCCTTGTCAGATAATGACCTCATCCCTGTCACTTCACAGGATAAGATAATTGTCTGACTAATTCTTTGTGTTACTTCCAGTGCCAGTTGCATCTAGGACCTACTAATCGTGGGTGCTAAATTTTAGGCCACCACTGATCTAATACTGATGACTGATCTGATTGTGAAAATCCCTGTAATACAGGACAGGGTGTCGGACAGCTCTAGTCACATACAGGTGTGTACAGTTCAGAAAAACTCTCTTACAATTTCCAGTTATGAGGTTTGCTGAGGAAATGTATCCACATCCAACCACAAATAGTATTGCCTGGCAGCCATTCAACTCTCCATCTGGTCCATGCATGTGATCCCCCATTCCAGCAATCCTAATAAACCAGACTTTTTGATAAAAGCCATTTATTGTACAAGTCCAAAAAGTAAACATAATATAATATTCTATGTTAACATATAATATTTTATATCACTGTACTGCTTAGTATGAAAATTGCCAGGCTTTCGTAATATAAAAACGTTATATAATCATGTAAGATCCCAATGGTAAAATCAACTTTTCCATGCCGTGATCTCCTCTGGCTCATCAGTCATTGGACCACAGTATGTCTGGGCCGTCTGACATCTTTGTAAACCAGTGCCATGATGTGAACCCTGCGTGACATTGCTGTTATCGCTCCCAGCACCAAGATAAAGTGACACTCACAGTGACAGGTCAGCATCTGTTCATTCATGTTCCATGTAATCTCATGAAGAGAATGCCCGGAGAGGGAAGAAATCTGTTGTCACTGCTAATGTGATGCTAGTGTGGTATACTCTATTCCTAATGCTGTGGTCACTCTTTGTGGTGGCCGTTACAGACTCCTATTCATCTCCAGAAGGCTAATATTTTCTCTCTAAATGAAGGCTCCTCATCAAATACAAGATTATTAATATATTTTAAAAGGAAAGATCTCCTATATTCTGTATACCGCAATGTGAAGTATGTCTTGCAGCTGCTCTATCAGATTTTTTAGTGACACATACAATGTAATAACAATAAAACCTGGTAGATATCAACTGGATATGAAGCTTTACAGTGACTTGTTTACTGATCTGCAACTGTAACCATAGCAACCCTGCTGCTTTCCAAGGCGAAGCCGCGCACTTACCTCCACAAAGATGAAGCATGGTATAATTGAATAACTGCGATGGGTATTGTTCTCCAAAGCCATTTCTTTTCAGTTGGAGAGGTCTCTGATACCTAAAATGTCTGGAACAAAAGAGAGAAGAAAGAAAGCTGTAAAGATTTTAACCTGAATAACTTTGGGTCACTTAACAAGAAAAGAGTTTGTGCCATCCCTCTGGTATATCTCAATTTGTATAGCAAATAAAAAAATCAGAAGACATAAACATAAAAAATATGCACCTAATATAGAAAGCTGGCTGTGTATGCATGTATCTGTGTATGCATGTGCACTACAGGAAACCGCCCCTTAGCAATTACAGTCACAACATTTTGAAAAGATGTTCCCATAACCCAGAGAATGTCATAAACTGTGTTAGAAATGCAAATTTTCATCCCGAACTTTCCATAATACTCTTTGTAACCTTATGCCAAACTAACTATAGGAGCCATTGTCCTAGATATATGTTTGTGTCTGTGCCATTTTGTTGTCTATGTTTGCACTAAAAAGACATGGAGCTTGCACATGTATTTATGAAGTGTTTGCGCCACTTTTGTGTCAGTTGCATATTTTCCGACACTTTGTAAAACTGTTCAATTAAAGGGTCATATTAATATTTAGTTAAAGTTTGTGCCACAATTCTGTCTTGCACCACATTACTGCAGCTTGAAGCAAAGTGCACCAAAATGAACGTGCAACTATTTGTACATCCTGAAAACAGACCAGATTAACTAAGAGCAGGCCTCACTATTGGATTATCTGGCACAACCTGCACAGTGGCCCACATTTATTAAAGCATTTGCACCGGTTTTCTGTCTGACTTTGCACTGAATAGAACGTACAAACTGCTGGCACATGTATTTCTAACCCCTTAAGGACGCAGCCATTTTACAGCTTAAGGCTCAGCCCGATTTTTTGGATTCTGACTTGCGTCTCTTTATACAGTTATAACTTTTGAACACTGTTACTTATCAAAACGATTCTGAGATAGTTTTTTTCCCCACATGTTGTACTTCATTTTAGTGGTAAATTTTGGCAGATAAGTTTTGCGTTTATTTACAAAAAAAAAGAAAATATGATAAATTTTTGGAAAAATTTGCCATTTTCGAAATTCAAAATCATTCCGTTTTCAGGCAGATCGATTTACCACCTAAATAAGTTGCTGAATAACATTTCCCATTTGTCTACTTTACATTTTCATAATTTCTGAAATATCTGGATAATTTATTTTGATGTCACGCGGCTTGCAAATAGAATATCGCTTTTCCGGATTTTCAGAATTGACTATTTTGGGGATAAATACAGTTTTGAATGAAATTTTACATATTTAGCATCAAAACCCCCTATATAACCAACCCATTTTCAAATCTGCACCCCTCAAGCTATCAGAAACAGCTTTTACGAAGATTGTTAACCCCTTGAGATCTTCATAGTAATTGAATCAAAATGGAGGTGAAATTTAGAATGGTCATATTGTTCCCTTACACGTTCATTTAGCCCTAAAATGTACACATTTCCAAAAGATAAAAATAGAAAACCCACCATACAATTTGTTCTGCAATTTCTCCTGAGTACAAAGACCCCCCACATGTGGCTGTGACTTGTGTTATTGGGGCACAGCGAGGCGCAGAAGGGAAGGAGCACCCTGCAGCTGCCAGGATTTTAGTTTCCTCATTGGCCCCTTTTGAAGGCTATAAAATTTTCGCTTTTTCGTTATTGGGGCCATGTGACGGCATTTTTTTTGCGGGATGAGATGCTTTTTCCAGTGTTACCATTTTGGGGTTTTTATCACCTATTGTTGAAAATTTAGGAACTTTTTTTGAGGACAGGAGTAGAAAAGCATCAATTCTGTACTGGATTTTTTACTTCTTTTTTTTGGTGTTCACCGTATAGACTAATAATCATGTTATCTTTATTCTATGGGTTGATACGATTACGGGGATACCAGACATGAATATATTTTCTTACGTTTTACTAAATTTGTCAAACAAAACCCTAATGTGGGGAAAAATCTATCATTTATGTATTGCCGTCTTCCAAGTGGCATAACATTGTTACTTTTTTGGCTACGGAGCTGGTTGATGGCTTGTTTTTTGCGGGACATGTTGTACTTTGCACCAGTATTATGTCGCAGTACATATGGTTTTTGATCACATTTTATAGCATTTTTTGTGGGATTGAAAAGGTAAAAATCATAATTTTTGGAGGGTTTATAACAGTTTTTTTTTTACGGCGTTTATCGTGCGGGTTCAATAATGATTTACTTTTATTCTACGGGTTGTTACGGATGCGGTGATACTATATATGTGGGGTTTGTCTTATGATTTAGACTTTTTTTTGAGTTATAAGTCTCTTTATATGTTTTGGGGGTTTGGGGCATTTTTAGTGATTTATGACTTTATTTTTTTATTGAATAACTTTTTTTTTTACTTTTTCACTTTTATACCATGGTACATGAACAAGAAATCCTCTGATTGCTTGTTCATGATAATATTCTGCAATACTGATGTATTGCAGAGTATTATCAGTGTCAGCCTATACACTTGCATAGGCTGGCACTGTGCCAGTAAGATGACGTCACAGACGCCATCTTACTGGCAATTCTTGCAGGTAACTCTGGGGTCCAGATCGGACCCCAGAGTTGCTATAGCAACGATCGGCGCCCCCCGAAAACGGTTCGGGGGGGGCGATCGTGGGGGAAAGACCCCCCAGATACATGTTAGATGCCGCGGTCGTGCTGACCGCGGCATTTAACGGGTTAAGCACCCGCGATCGGAGACAACTCCGATCGCGGGTGTTACACTGGGGTGCCGGCTATCAGTCACAGCCGGCACCCCGTCTTTCCCGATGCCGGTTCGGCTCAGATCTTGAGCCAAACCGGCATCAGCTCAGCGTCCGATATATCGGACGCTGAGCGCTAAGTCACTGAGCTCAGCGTCCGATATATCGGACGCTGAGCGGGAAGAGGTTAAAGTGTCTGCACCAGTTTTTGTCATGGTTGCACTGTGTCCAAGACAGAAAGACAGAAAAGTGTACACCTAAATGAGGCGTGTTATTGCTTAGTCGGAGTTTGTGCCACATTAATTACTGATGTGCGCCACAATTCTAAGTGTGCCACAATTCTGCAGCGTGAACAAAGTGCACCCAAACAAATGGTGCACACTTCCAGAGCAGTGCAGGAAGCACCAGATGAATAAAGACCGTATACCAGTTTTGATGAATCTGCTGCAATGTAAATCCTTACTTTTTATTTTTCCAGTTGCAGAGCTGTAATAGGGCTTGTTTTTTGGTTTTCCAGTGACATTATTTAAAATGTGCTTGCAGGATTTAAATGGCTCCATCAAATTTGCCAGAGCCATTTCAATCGTTCACCCCTGCGATCGAGCCAGCACCGCCTGGGGTGTCACCAGTGGGTGTTTGCTGTAATATGCAGCAAACACCCACCCTGTATGGAGAGGCCCTCTCCATACCCACTTCCCAATGCTGCGCCATAATAGTATAGCATAATTTAAAAGTTTATTTTCAAAGGAAGGAGGCCATGGCTTGGCAAAATAAGAAGATTACCACAGTCACAGTACCTGGATCTGCGAATAAGTGTCCCTGTTTTATCATGCTGGATTTTGCCACTAGATATTTCTTTAATTTTAAATGTCACACTTTTAGTTAGACCTCAAGCACACAGATGCAATGTATAAACCAAGATCAGATAATCTGGCAGATCATTTTTAATCCTTCTAGAAGGGATTACAGTTCATGATTCCTCAACTAATCCAGAAGACAAATCATTACAGCGCTCAATATAATTGCAATGTGCATGAGGTCTTAGTCAGCATTATTTTATTTTAATACTACAAATACAGAAGTCACAGCAGTTAGCTAGCCCCTGGCTAATACGGATGACCTAATGACTTAAGTTGCAGTTCCCTGACATAGCCACTGATCTGTGGATGGAAAATTCTGCTTCTGGCTAAGTCTTAATAAAGGCCACACTATGTTCCAAAGATCTCCCTCAACAATGTGATCCAATGCCACAGTTATGAACAACTACTAGACACTTATCACAAAACATTTCATAGGAAGCTTCATTGTTTACTTCTGCTGGATAGAAATCTAAGTTTTACTCCGTTGCTCCTAGGCTCTGATAATGTCCCCCAGAGCCCTTTCTAGCTCATTAGCATAATTGTAAAAGTTTATTTTAGAAGGAGGGAGACCATGGATACCAAATATAAGAAGATAACCACAGTCACAGTGCCTAGATCTATGAGTGAGTGTCTCTTATCATAATGGATTTTGATGGTTGAGGAATCATTGAGGAAATATACATTCTGTGGAGGCATATAGCTTTCATAGGCTCTTATGGCCTCTGTTGGATGAATGCTTTTTATCCAGCAGGAAGCAGAATTATACAGTGGTACCAGGGGCATAACTAGGAGAGGTAGGGCCCCAGAGCAGACTTATAAATGGGGCCCCACTCACCTCTTTTAACCCCTTAAGGACGCAGCCATTTTACAGCGTAAGGCTCAGCCCCATTTTTTGGATTCTGACCTGCGTCTCTTTATATGGTTATAACTTTTGAACACTGTTACTTATCAAATGATTCTGAGATTGTTTTTTCCCCACATGTTGTACTTCATTTTAGTGGTAAATGTTGGCTGATAAGTTTTGCGTTTATTTTCCAAAAAAGAAAAAATGATGAATTTTTTGAAAAATCTCACTTTTTTGAAATTCAAAATCATTACATTTTCAGGTAGATAGATTTACCACCTAAATAAGTTGCTGCATAACATTTCCCATGTGTCTACTTTACATTTTCATAATTTTTGAAATGTCTGGATAATATATTTTCATGTCGCTCGGCTTACAAATCGAATAGCGATTTTCCGTATTTTCAGAATTTACTCTTTTGCGGATAAATACAGTTTTGAATGAAATTTTACATATTTAGTATCAAAACCCCCGTATATAATCAACCCATTTTCAAATCTGCACCCCTCAAACTATCAGAAACAGCTTTTAGGAAGATTGTTAACCCCTTGAGATCTTCATAGTAATTGAATCAAAATGGAGGTGAAATTTAGATTGGTCAAATTGTTCCGGTTATATGCTCATTTAGCCCTAAAATTTACACATTTCCAAAAAATAAAAATAGAAAACCCACCATACAATTTGTTCTGCAATTTCTCCCGAGTGCAGAGACCCCCCACATGTGGACGTTACTTGTTTTATGGGTACACAGGGAGGCGCAGAATGGAAGGAGGGACCTGCAGCTGCCAGGATTTTAGTTTCCTCTTTGGTCCCTTTTGTAGGCTATAAAATTTCGCTTTTTTGTTATTGGGGCCATGTGCTGGCATTTTTTTTTGCGGGATGAGATGCCATTTTGGGGTTGGTATCACCTATTGTTGAAAATTTAGGAACTTGTTTTTGAGGGTATGAGTAGAAAAGCATCAATTCTGTACTGGATTTTTGACTTTTTTTTTTCGTATTCACCGTTTAGCCTAATAATCATGTTAGCTTTATTCTATGGGACGATACGATTACGGGGATACCAGACTTGAATATATTTTCTTACATTTTACTAAATTTGTCAAATAAAACCGTAATGTGGGAAAAAATCTATCATTTTTGCATTGCCATCTTCCAAGTGGCATAACATTTTTACTTTTTTGACTTGGGAGCTGGTTGATGGCTTGTTTTTTGCGGGACATGCTGTACCTTGCAGCAGTATCATTATGGAGTACATATGTTTTTTTGATCACTTTTGATGGCATTTTTTGTAAGATTGAATAGGTAAAAATGTTAATTTTTGGTGGGTTTTCAATAGTTTTTTTTAACGGCGTTCATCGTACGGGTTCAATAATGATTTACTTGTATTCTACGGGTTGTTACGGACGCGGTGATACTATATATGTGGGATTTTTGTTATGATTTAGACTTTTTTGGGGTTATATGTCTCTTTATATGTTATGGGGCTTATGGGCATTTTTATTGATTTATTACTTTATTTTTTATTGAATAACATTTTTTTTTTACTTTTTCACTTTTTCCACCATGGGAAATGACCAAGCAATCATACTCTGCAATAATCATGTATTGCAGGGTATTATCAGTGTTAGCCTATGCACTTGCATAGGCTGGCACTATGCCAGTAAGATGACGTCACAGACGCCATCTTACTGGCAGTGCCTGCAGGCAGTGCTGGGGACCAGATCGGACCCCAGCACTTCCATAGCAGCGATTGGCGTCCCCCGAAAACGGTTCTGGGGGGGCGATCGTGGGGGAAAGACCCCCAGAGGCATGTTAGATGCCGCGGTCGTGCTGACCGCGGCATTTAACGGGTTACACACCCGCGATCGGAGCCCACTCCGACCGCGGGTGTTACACTGGGGTGCCGGCTATTAGTTACAGCTGGCACCCCGTATTTCCCGATGCCGGTTCGGCTCTGATCCAGAGCCGAGCCGGCATAAGCGCCGTGGCGGATATATCCGCCACTGAGCGCTAAGTCAAGCGTGAAGGGGTTAAAAAATATATACATACAGTACTGGATACACCCATGCATCGTATACACAGCATACAGCATATTCAAACCCAATACAACAGATGCTGGGCCCCCCTGATACTGTGGGCCCCATAGCAGCTGTTATGGCTGCTACCCCTGTAGTTACGCCTCTGAGTGGTACATTACTATAGTATTACATTAAGTCCTGTATTGCTTGCTGAAGTTACATGTATACTGATTAGATGGAGGCCAAAAGGAGACCTCTGTCTGACAGTGTAAATTGGCGGGCACATTCAGCCTCACTGTCATGCACACTGAGGGGGAGATTTATCAAGCTGCCTAAGGGTAAGAATGTGCTTAGTTGCTCATGGCAACCAATTACAGCTCCCCTTTAAAATATTCATGAGCCCTGAAAAATGAAAAGGTCCACATTTTTCAACAGTTTAGAAAACCTAAAACAATTCCAGTCATGAAAAGGTTATTATGAATGAATGACAACAACAACATTGATAGTCTTCAACTATGGAATCTCTCAACTGAAGGGAAAATGGAGGGGCAGTTGAATCACAGCAATACAATTTCATTGGTCTTATTCTACAACAAATAAATCATGCTGGATGTTTTATCTTGTGTCTCACATTAGAACATACGTATATTAGTTGGTCTACTTTACAACTGAATTATCTGAGAGCCTTAAACCCTCAATAAATGTGCTAAACAGCATTTCATGTGCAAACTAAACCATGATTCTGGAGAAGACAGATTGATAAATCTCACCCAATATGTGTATACATCTGTGTTGCTGTGTCGGATGCTGCAGTGAAAAGACTTGAGCTGCTAATCCCACAGATAATTTATTGATGGTTTATATCCTGGAAAATATCTTCAATGGAGGATCTTCAATCACTTGTATTAGCTGTCAAGCCACTGATTCTTGCACAGTTGAGATTTGTTCTCTAGCCCTCACCTCTTCTTAGCAGTTGGTGTTTCTAGTCTGAGCAACCCAATATGATAATTAGGTGCACCACTGTAAGGTGGGTGGCTTCAGGTCTTGGGCTACCTAACTTGATGTTAAAACTAGCAACACTGGCTGCTCAGAAACAATGCGGACTAAAAAAATTAAACTGTATCAGAATAAGTGACGCATCACCTACAAGAGGTGAGGACATGAATGTACTTTAATGCCAGCGCAAAGTGAAGCAATTGTTTAAATGGAAAATGTATGTGGTTCTGTAGAGTAGGGTAGGAACTGAAGTACTTAATATATACTTGGGTAATCGAACCGTGAAACCTTCCTTAGCACAAGTTGGAAGCTTTCAGTATGTATCTATTATAGTTTAGAACTCAATTGGAATCAGTTTTCTAATCTTTCACCATGGAAACTCAGCCATGTGGCAGAAGAAAGCAGAAATGTGGACGGTAGAAATGAGCTGCTGATTGTAAAACAAATGCATCTATGACATGAAAAGACTATTTTGGTTGGTTTCATTTAGCATGTGTTAGTATTGCCAATCAGTCAAGTGTGCAGTAGCGGAAAAGTATGTTGGTTTAACAATTTTGGCAGTTTTTTGAAAATAAAAAGGCTTAAAGGGGAGGTTGAAATGAAATAAAGGAATGAGGGAAGTTATAATAAAAAAATATTTGGCGGGCATAGGATTTTATCATTGATTGCTGTGTGCTCCACAAGTTTTGTAATCTCACTGAGAATGCTAGACATATGTGGCCTACACAGAGGTCAGTGTGCTGGGATAAGGAGGTGAACAATTGTGCCTAATGGCATATACAGCCACATTTGTTGTGAGGAGGAAGGACATTTTCCCCTCAGGCGGGAGATTCAGAGCCCTGAAGGGGGGCAGCAGTAGGATAGATGGTAAAGTGGGTGATACAGGCATTCCCCTGAACAAAGCACCTGAAGTACCAACCTGCCACTGACCTTCTCCCTACATAGAGCTGTAACCCGACAGAAGAGCTGGGAAAAGGTGAGTAACTGTTTTATTATGTTTAAACTGGCCACATTCTTCATAATAATTCCTTAGGGGGGGCTTTATATGTTAAACCAGGAGAATTAGGGGGTGGTTTAAGGGGCTATATATTTGACTACATTGGGGAGGGGTCTAAATATGGTGCCCAGAATTAAAATGGGGGTTAGTTGCTGTTCATAAGAACTGTCTTAAGGACTGACTTCAGCATGTCACCAAATTATATATGGGGGCCTCATTGAGAAGGGGAGCATTTATGGATAAGGCTTTTAAAATGGTTGGTCTGTCTACAGGGGGCAACATTTCAACTACTGTATATGGCTGTATATGGAGTCCTGTATATAATTAAAATGGGGGGTGGCATTTTACAGTAAGTTACTGGTGTGGGCGCAGTGTGGAGAATTACTGCATGGAGCTTAAGACATCTCAAAGGGAATTCAAAAGAGATAAACCATGTTCAGGAGATGTTGTAATAAAGAAACTGTCCATCATGCTAGTAACCCTTGCTGGGCAGGGCTGAAATGCAAGGAGCAGGGTGTGGCTCAGTTAGTCCAAACACAAACACTAAGCCACAGTTCCCACACAAGTTAACACCATCTATTCTGCCAACTACAGATAGAGCGATGTTTAGGCACGGACGTTACACTCTTCCCACTTGGAATATAGAATCATTAGAGTGAATGTTATTGTATATTACATTGTTCCACCAGGATCTAGTAGAAGGAAATATAAAAAGGAAGAGTGTTCCCTTCTAAGGTAGACTTTTAGATGGAGATTTACCTTAGGTACTTTTGTAGTAGTATCTTGTAATACCCTAAAGTTGATATCCGTGTGTGAGCACCTCTGCGACCCTTTGGTACTGAATCTTCACCAGTATCCAAACTCTGTATATATTACTGGACAGACTGTCCTGTAAACCATTAAGTCATAAAGTGGCCTATCTATAGCTCTAAGATTGAAGTCATCACAGGGGTTTTCCCGTGAAAGAAATTTCTCAAAGTTTAATCCCCAGTGATGTTTACACATAAGGATCATTTTAACCCCTTACTTTACAATTTTACTCAGTTTTATTGATGTTTTAGCTTCTATAACTCAGTGATGGTCAGGAGAC
The DNA here is from genome assembly GCA_019512145.1 of Engystomops pustulosus. NCBI lineage: Eukaryota > Metazoa > Chordata > Amphibia > Anura > Leptodactylidae > Engystomops > Engystomops pustulosus. The sequence goes on from CM033641.1 coordinate 172,934,420, forward strand.
TATGCTGTGCTATGAGATGCTGTGTGCTGACAACATGCTTAGATTATCAGGCTACAGGTTACATACTAGTATCTGACAAATAGAAAAAGAATGATAAGACAGATGAGAGATGATGAAATCCATGAGATGGATATAACACACAATGACACTCTAAAGCTCTGCTACATCTCTGCTATATCTCAGCTGTAAAATATACAGTTAGCTCTGCTATAACTCCTTCCCGAGCTATAAAGATCTTATCTGTAGTTTGTAGATTTAGTCTCCTCACACTTCTGCTTGACGACAGGAATTGCCTGTAAGCATCTGCTTGTGAGGTTGTCTTGGAATGCAGGGGGGAGGGGCCAGTGCAGAGAGAGAGACTGCAGCAAGCAGCAAGGAGAAGATATTAATGAGAAGAATCTGCCCTGCCCAACCCTAAGCCAAAAAACTTATGGTTGGGTTCTGGGGCAACCAAAATTGTATACAGTAGGACTGATAGAGACAGGCTGGAATTATAAAAGAGGAAGCTGTCATTAAGATGTAATGTGATCTGCAGTACAATGTAGAGTAAAAGAAAGTGGGCAGATATAGTTGTGGGAAAACAGAAGTAGCCATTCAGTCAAAAGGTCCTATCAGTAACTGACAACCCTCTATGTATGACTATATATATATATATATATATATATATATATATATATATATATATATATATAGCTTGCAGTCACTGACTGGGCCACCCAATGGATAAATAAAGTTACAAATGAAATCTTACACTAACAAGCAAAAGGGTAACAATTAGAGATGAGCGAACATGCTCGTCCGAGCTTGATGCTCGGTCGAGCATTAGGGTACTCGAAACTGCTCGTTGCTCGGACGAATACTTCGCCCGCTCGAGAAAATGGCAGCTCCCGCCGTTTTGCTTTTTGGCGGCCAGAAACAGAGCCAATCACAAGCCAGGAGACTCTGCACTCCACCCAGCATGACGTGGTACCCTTACACGTCGATAGCAGTGGTTGGCTGGCCAGATCAGGTGACCCTGGGATAGACTAGCCGCTGCCCGCGCTGCTCGGATCATTCTGTGTCTGGATGCCGCTAGGGAGAGAGCTGCTGCTGGTCAGGGAAAGCGTTAGGGTGTTCTATTAGCTTACTGTTAGGCAGGAGTGATTCTCAAAGAACCCAACAGCCCTTCTTAGGGCTACAATAACGTTCTACTTTTTTTATTTTAATTTGCATCTAGTACCATTTTGTGAGGAATTAGCAGGGGGACTTGCTACCGTTGTGTTTAGCTCTTAGTGGCACACATATCCATAGCAAAGACCGAAGTGGGAAAATTTAGTAGGGGTTGTTCGCGAGGCCAGCGGCGCGTTCTCTGATTGGATTCGGTCTGCCGGGTTTCACTAAGCGTTTCCGTCGCAGTCCACCAGGTGGCGCTGCTGGGCTGAGTTCCCCTCTGCCCGCCGGAATGCACTGAGTCACCGGTCATATTCCTGGTGAAGGTAAGCTCGAGTCCCCGCTGCACTTGTTTTTTTAAATGCGTTGGTTTTCCTTCCGAATCCGTCAGGTTTTTCTGGTTTTCGGGCCACACCCCCGATTTCCCTTGCCTCAATTGCCAGCATCGATGCGCCAAATCCCGATCGCGTGCCGCCCAAAAAATCCGCCGGGGCATAAACGGGAAAATCGCAGCAAACGGAAATATTCGGGTAACCACGTCGTAAACCGCGAATGCAAGTCCCTTAATTAAATGAACCACCCCTTGTGTAGTGGATTAATCTTACTGTGTCTAAGTGTACACTGTGTAAGAGGTGTATTTACTGTTATGAGTGAATGTGTAATGTACTTACTGTGTATAAGTGTATGTGTAGTGTATACACTTGTATGTGTAGTGATGACTGTGTATAAGTGGTATATTGTGGTTTTATGACTGTGTATAAGTGTAGTGTAGTTATGACTGTGTTATAAGTGTTATGTGTAATGTATTACTACTGTGTATAAGTGTATATGTGGTTTCCACTGTTATAAAAGTGTATGTGTAGTGTATCTTTGTGTATAAGTGTATGTGTAGTGTATGACTGTGTAAAAGTTATGTGTGATGTACTTATGTGTATAAGTGTATGTGTATGTATACTGTGTATAAGTTGTATGTGTGGTGTATTACTGTGTATAGGGTATGGTGGTATGACTGTGTCTATGTAATGTGTAATGTATTTAACTGTTTTTAAGTGTAACTGTGGGTGTATTACTGTGTATTCGTGGGGGGTGATGTGTGAGGTGTTATTGTTGTAAAGTGTCTATGTGGCTTGTTGCTTTGGTGTTTTATTGTTTTTGCCATTGTCTGGATGGAAGAACCTTCAATGCTCTTACATCGGGAAGGAAGTTTGTTAACCATATCTCTCATACTCGGCACAAGGTCATTGTACAGGTGCTTGCTCTGTGTAGTTGTGGCCTTCAGGTAACCGAACCAGTTCCGCCTATGTCGTTGGTGGGCTTCCATGTCAAATGCCCAGGTCCTCCTGTGTGGCTGTTGGCTTTATAGTTCCTGACCAGATCCGCCGTGTATCTCTTGCTTCAGTCAGGACCAGTTCCTCCTTTGTAGCTGGTTGACTTTAGGTCTGACACCGGGCCTCCTGCTAGTTCTCTCTTGGGCTTTCAGATCATTGACCATGTCTTCCTGTGTATTCGGGGCTTCAGTCATTGACCATATCCCCTCCTGTGTAGTTCTTTGTGCTTTTTCGGTCAACGACCATTTCCCCCCAGTTCCTCATAAGTAGTTGTGGGCTCAGGTTCTAAGACCAGGTCCCTCCTGTGTAGTTGTGGGTTGCAAGGTCATGACTCAGGTCCTCCTGTGGAGTTTCTGGGCTTCAGATCAGTACCAGTTTTCCTGTGTATTTCTGGGCTGCAGGTTCGTGACCATGTCCTGCTGTGTATTGTTCTGTAGCTTGTGGTCCATCGACCAAATGCTCCGGTTATTTGTAGGTGTCAGGTCAGGAACGTGCTACTGTGGGCATTTTGTGGTGTGGGCTTCAGGCAGCGACCAGTTCCTCCTTTGGGGGGTGGAGTTGTGGGCTTCAGGTTGGTGACCATGTTCCTCCTGTTAGTTCTGGGCTTCAGGTTCAGTGACCAGGTCCTTCTCCTGTTGGGGTAGTTCTGTCTGGCTTCAGTCAGTGACCAGGTCCTCCTGTGTAGTTCTGGGCTGCAGGTCAGTGACCAGGTCCTCCGGTGTAGTTTCTGGGTTTCAGGTCAGCGACCAGGTCCGCTGTGTAGTTGTGGGCTTTTAGGTCAGGACCTGTCCGCCTGTGTAGTTTGTGGGCTTCAGTCAGTGGACAGGTCCTCTGTGGTACTTGTGGGCTTCTAGTCAGTGACCCTGTCTCCTGTGTAGTTCTGTGTTTAAGGTCACCGACCGGGTCGCTCCTGTTAGTTATGGCTTCAGAGTCAGTAACTGGGTTCTTCTGTGTAGTTGTGGGTTTCAGTCACATGTCCTGTGACTTGTGTAGCGCTGGGTTTGAGGTCCCACCAGTCCCCCTGTGTAGTTGCTGACTTCAGTGCAACGACCATTCCTCCGTGTAGTTGTGGGCTTTAGGTCGTTGACCTGGTTTTCCGAGTCGTTTGGCTTCAATTCATGACCTGGTTCTCCTTTGCATTTGTTTGTTTTTCGTTGGCTTTAGGTCGCGACAATTTTTCCTGCTGTGTAGTTCGGGCTTGATTTCACGCCCAGGTCCTCATGTGTGAGTTTGGTGGGCTTAGTCAGTACCAGGTGCTCCTGTGTAGTTTGTTGGCTTCAGGGCAACCACCAGTCATCGTCTGTAGTGGTGGGCTTCAGGTCCGTGGCCAGGTCCTCCGTGTATGTTCTAAGTTTAAGTCATGACCAGTCCCTCCTGTGGTAGTTGTTGGCTTCATGTCAGTGACCAGTCCTCCTGTGTCGTTCTGCTTCATTTCAGCGACCAGGTCCTCCGGTGTAGCTGTTGGCTTTAGGTCAGTACCCAGGTCCTCCTGTGTATTGTTCCCGGGCTTCAGGTCAGTTACAGAGGTCCTTCTGTTTTAGTTCTGGGCTTCAGGTCAGTGAACAGGTCCTCCTTTTGTAGTTTTGAGATTCAGCTCAGTGACCATGTCCTCCTGTGTAGTTCTGGCACACTCCGTGACAGGTCCTACTATGCAGTTTTGGGCTTCAGGTCAGTGACCAGTTCCTCCTGTGTAGCTGTTGGCATTAGGTACAGGACTTGATCCTCCTGTGAACTGTCCATGACCAGATATCTGGTGCAGCTCCATGACCTATAATCTTTGTGCATGTCTATACTTCAGTTCATGGAACCAGGTCTCCTGTGTAGTTGTGGCTTCAGTCGTGATCAATTCATCCGTGAAGTTGTGGTTTTTAGTTCATGACCAGATCCTCCTGTGTAGTTGTGGGGCTTCAGGTCAGTGGATACATCCTCCTGTGTAGTTTGTGGGCTTTAGTCAGTGAACAGGTCTTCCTGTTCCATCTGGGCTTCGGTCACTGCGCTGGTTCTCCTGGGTTGTCTGGTTATTACTGCCACAGATATAGGCGTTGGAGAAGACCCTGATAGTTTTGAGTGCATCTCCATAGAAACCTGGATGGTAGATAGTAAACTCACTGACATTCATTCCACCAGCGGTTGCCATTTGCATAAGGAAGGCCGCCATGGATGTCTTTAGATTCAGGTTATAGCTTACCTTTAGAAAATGACATGCCTGCGTCAAAACACCTGCTACTGCACAGTGAAGATGAATATGTCGCTACAGTCACAATGGAGGACACGCCATGGAAGAAGGAGGAAGTGAATGTCACAGAAAAAAGGAGGCGAAACTGGGCATGTCATTGCCATGATGGGATAGCTAGCTTAAAGATACAGGAGCAAATGATCAACTAAAAACTTTACCACTAGGTTGGCCGCATGCCATAACATGAGAATGACCATTATAATGCAGACTGATGGTACCATTGGACGACCATAACAACATATGACAGGCTGTCACAGCATACTGGGCTTCCCCCCCCCCCCCAGCTCAATGACGAGATCTTCCTATGTAGTTCTGGGCTTCAGGTCAGTGAACCGGTCCTCCTGTGTAGTTTGGGTTGCAGGTCAGTGGACCCAGATCCCCCTGTGTAGTTCTTTGTTTCAAGTCAGTGACCAGGTCCTCCTGTGTAGTTCTGGGATCTGGGCATCAGATCAATACAAGTCTTTCTGTGTATTTCTTAAACTTTCGGTCAGTGAGCGTGTCCTCTGTGTGTAGTTTGTTGGGTGGGCTTCAGGTCAGTGTCAGGTCCCTCCCTGTGTAGTTGTAGGCTTTTTGCTCAGTGACCAGGTCCTCCTGTATAGTTGTGGGCTGTACCATGTCTTCCTGTGTTAGTTGTGGGCTCAGGTTACTGGACCAGTTCTCCCTGTAGCTAGTGGCTTAATCAGGACCAGGTCCTCCTGTGATTCTGGGCTTCAGGTTCGGACATGTCCTGACGTGTAGTTTGGTGGGCGACCGGTCAGTTCCATTTCTCCTGTGTAGGTGGTGGGCTTCAGTTACGTGACCAGGTCCCCCTGTTTTTTGGCTTCGGGTCGTACCATGTCCTCCTGGGGTTTTTTTGTATTTGTGGGCTTCAGGTCAGCGACCAGTTTTCCTCATGTGTACATGTGGGCTCAGGTTTCAGTGACCGGTCCTCCTGGGTTTTTTCGTCATTGACCTCTCTCCTTTTAGTTGTGGTCTTCATGTCATGACCAGGACCTCCTATGGTAGTTATTGGCTTCAGTTCAGTACCAGGTGCTCCAGTGTATTTGTGGGCTTAATGTCATAACAAGATCCTCCTGTGTATTGTGGGCTTCAGGTCATTGAATACTCCTCCTGTTATTGTGGGCTTTAGGTCATTGGACCATGCCTTCCGGTTCCATCTGGCTTCAGGCATGACCTGGTTTCTCCTGTGGTATTCTGGGCTTCAGCTCAATGATGAGATCCTCCTGTGTAGTTCTGGGCTTCAGCTCAATGACGAGATCCTCCTGTGTAGTTCTGGGCTTCAGGTCAGCGAACCGGTCCTCCTGTGTAGTTGTGGGCTTCAGGTCAGTGACCAGGTCCCCCAGTGTAGTTGTGAGTTTCAGTTCAGTGAGCAGGGGCTTGTGTGTATCTCTAGGTTCCAGGTCAGTGACCCAGTTCTCCAATGCAGTTTTGGGATTCAGGTCAGTGACCAGGTCCTCCTGTGAAGCTGTTGGCTTTAGTTTACTGAACAGGTCCTCCGGTGTAGATGTGGGCTTCAGGTCAGCAACCAGGTCCTCCTGTGTAGTTGTGGGCTTCAGGTCGGTGGCCAGGTTCTCCTGTGTAGTTCTGGGTTTCAGATCAGTGACCAGGTCTTCCTGTGTAGTTCTGGGCTTCAGTCTTCATGACGCATGTCTCCTGTGTCTTGTTTGGCATTAGGTTAGTGAACAGTCCTCCTGTGTATTTGAGGGCTTCAGTTCATGACCAGTTCTCCTGTGTATACTGGGGTTTCAGGTCATGACCTGGTTCTTCTGTTTGTTGTGGGCTTCAGGTCACATGTCCTCCCTATGTAGTTCTGGGATCGGGTCACACCTATTCCTCCTGTGTAGTTGTGGCTTCAGGTTAGTGACTAGGTGCTCCTATGTAGTTGTGGGCTTTCAGGTAACACCATTTCCCTCCTTTGTAGTTGTGGCCTTCAGGTCGTTGACCTGGTTCTCTGAGTAAGTTTGTGGGCTTCAGGTTCGTGACATTTTCCTCCTGAGTAGTTTGGGGCTTTAGGTCAGCAACCAGGTCCTCCTTTGTAGTTTATGGGCTTCAGTACAGTACCAGGGGCTCCTGTCTAGTTGGGGTTTAGCTCACTGACCAGGCCTCTGGTGTATTCTTGTGGGCTTCAAGGTCAGTGACCTGTCCTTCTGTGTAGTTTTAGGCTTCATTCAGTGACGAGGTGCTCCTATGTATTTTGGGCTTCAGTTCTTGAGCAGGTCTCCTGTGTTTCTAGGTTAAGATCACTGCCCATGACCTCTGGTGTATTTGTGGCTTCAGGTCATTGACCAGGTCCTTCTGTGTAGTTCTGGGCTTCATGTCAGGACGAGTGCTCCATGTAGTTGTGGGCTTCAGGTCACACCAGTTCCCTCCTTAAGTTGTTGGCTTCAAGTCGTTGACCTGGTTCTCCTGCGTATTGGGGCTTTAGGTCAGTGGACCCAGGTCCTCCTGTGTAGTACTGGGTTCAGGTTAGTGCGCAAGGTGTGTCCTCCTGTGTAGTTCCTAGGCTTCACATTCAGGACTCTGGTTCTTCTGTTTTAGTTGTGGGCTTCAGGTCACAATGTCCTAATGTGTAATTCTGGGTTTGAGGTCACGCCCATGTCCTCCTGTTTATTTTATGGCTTCAGGTTAGTGTACTAGGTGCTCCTATGTATTGTGGGCTTTTTCAGGTCAACAACCAGTTCTCCTCCTTTGTTATTGTGGGCTTCAGGTCCTTGACCTGGTTCTCCTGAGTAGTTGTGGGCTTCAGGTCAGTGACCTTTTCCTCCTGTGTAGTTGTGGGCTTTAGGTCAGCGACCAGGTCCTCCTGTGTAGTTGTGGGCTTCAGGTCAGTACCAGGTGCTCCTGTGTAATTGTGGGCTTAAGGTAAGCGACAAGTTCCTCCTGTGTAGTTCTAGGTTTAAGATCACTGACCAGGACCCTCTGGTGTAGTTCTGGCTTCAGGTCGTGACCTGGTCCTTCTTTTAAGTTCTGGGGCTTCACAGGTCAGTGACGCAGTGCTCCTATTTATTTGTGGGGGCTTCAGGTCAACAACATTTCCTCCTTTGTAGTTGTGGGCTTCAGTCGTTGCCTGGTTCTCCTGCTTAGTTGTGGGCTTCTGTCATGACTTTTCCTCCTGTGTCGTTCTGGGCTTTAGGTCACGACCAGGTCCTGCTTGTAGTTTCTGGCTTGAGGTCAGCGACCAGGTCCTCCTGTGTATTTGGTGTGCTTTAGGTCAGTAACGAGGGTCTCCTGTGTATTTTTGGGCGTCAGGGTCAGCGATCAGTTCTCCTATGTAGTTGTGAGCTTTCAGGTCAGTGACCAGGTACTCCTTGTGTTTCTGGGCTTCAGATCAGTGACCCGGCCTTCCTGTGTAAATGTTGGCTTTAGCTCCTTGACCAGATCCCCCTCCTGTGTAGTTTTGGGCTTCAAGACCAGTGACCAGGTCCTCTATGTAGTTTATGGTTTTTCATGTCAGTGCTGACGAGTTCCCCTATGTAGTTCTAGGCTTCAGGTCAGTGACCCAGGGTTACTCTCTGTGTAGTCGTGGTCTTTAGTTCAGCAAAAAGATCAATTGTGGCTGTGTAGTTTGTGGGCCTTCAGGTCAGTGACCAGGTTCCTCCCTGTGTATTTGTGATCTTCTAGTTAGTGACGCATGTCCTCACTGTGGGCAGTTTCTGTGTTTCAGGCAGCGGCCAGGTTCTCCTATGTAGTGTGGGTGTCAGCAGGTCAGTGACTTGTTTCTTCTGTTTAGTGTGGGCTTTCAGGTCACTGTCCTCCTATGTAGTTCTGAGCTTGAGGTCAGCGCCCAGGTCCTCCTGTGTAGTTGTGGGCTTCCAGGTTAGTGACCATGTGCCCTATGAGTTGTGGCTTCAGGTCAACGAACAGTTCCTCCTTTGTAGTTGGGGTTCAGGCCTTTGACCTGTTTTCTCCTCAGTACTTGTGGGCTTAGGTCAGTAACCACCCATGTGCTCCTTTAGTTTTGGGCTCAGGTCGCGATCAGATTCCTCCTATGTAGTTGTGAGCTTCAGGTAAGTGACCAGGTACTCCTGTGTAGTTTCTGGGCTTCAGATCAGTGACCGACCCGGTCTTCCGTGTGTAAATTTGGCTTAGCTCAGTGACGCAGGTCCTTCCTGTGTAGTTTTGGGCTTCAGACCAGTGACCATGTAACCCCCTATATAGTTATGGTTTTTAGGTCAGTGGACGGGTCCTCCTATTTCGTTTCTAGCTTCAGGTCAGTGAACCAGGTCCTTCTGTGTAGCCGTGGGCTTTAGGTCAGCGACAGTTGGTGCTGTGTCGTTGTGGGTTTCAGGTCAGTGCCAGGTCCTTCTTGTGTATTTGGAGCTTCTATTTAGTGACCCATGTCCTCCTGTGTATTTCTGTTTTAGGTCACGACCAGGTTCTCCTATGTAGTGTGGTTTCAGGTCATGACCGGTTGGTTCTTCTGTGTATTGTGGGCTTTCAGGTCACCTTCCTCCTATGTATTCTGAGCTGAGTTCAGTCGCCCAGGTCCTCCTGGTTTAGTTTGTGGGGGCTCCGTTAGTTGACCATGTGCTCTATGTATTGTGGGCTTCAGGTAACGAACAGTTTTCCGCTTATTGTAGTTGTGGGCTTAGGTCTTTGACCTGGTTTCTCCTCATAGTGTGGGCTTTAGTTCACGACTCATCCTGCTGCTTTTTAATTTCTTGGTTTGAGGTCAGCCACCAGGTCTCCGGTTGTAGTTTGTAGGCCGTCAGGTCAGTACCAGTTGCTCCTGTTTAGTTCTGGGCTTCAGGTCGCGACAATGCCTCCTTGTGTAGTGTGGGCTTTAGGTCAGTGAACGTTCGACTGTGTAGTTGTGGGCTTCAGGTCAGTGAGCAGTCCGTCGTGTAGTTGTGGGCTTCAGGCCAGTAACCAGTTCCTCCTGTGTAGTTGTGGCCTTCAGGTCCATTTTTGGGGGAAACCCAGGTTCCTCCTATGTAGTTGTGGGCTTCAGGTCAACACCAGTTCCTCCTTTGTAGTTATGGGCTTCAGGTCAGTGACAGGTACTCCTATGTAGTTGTGGGCTTCAGGTCAACAACCAGTTCCTCCTTTGTAGTTATGGGCTTCAGGTCAGTGACCAGGTCCTCCTGTGTAGTTGTGAGCTTCAGGTCAAGTGGCCCTGTCTCCTTTGTAGTACTGGGCTTCAGGGCAATGACAGCGTCCTCGCTTGTAGTTGTGGCTTCAGTTCTGTGACAAGATTCTCTGTGGAGTTTGTGGCTTTTCGGTCAGTGACCAGGTCCTCTGTGTAGTTTCTGGGCTTTAGGTCATGACCAGGTCTTTCCTGTGTCGTTCTGGGCTTCAGGTCAGTGACCAGGTCCTCCTGTGTAGTACTGTTCTTTAAGGTCCTTACCAGGTTCCTCTGTCTAGTTCTGGGTTTATTTCCGTGACAGGTCCCTTCTGTGCATTTTTGGGCTTCAGGTCAGATTACCAGGTCCCCTGTGTAGTACCAGGCCCGTTATGGGTTCAGTTACTTGGTTCTTCCTGTGTAGTCGTTGGGCCTCAGTCCTTGACCAGGCCCCCCCGGTTTAGTTCTGGGCTTCAGGTCAGTAACCAGGTCCTCCTGTGTAAGTTGTGGGCTTCATTGTCAGGGATCAATGTTTCTCTTATGTATTCGGGGCTGTAGGTCTCGCAGGTTCTCCTGTGTAGTTCTGGCTGGGGTTCAAACAGTGCCCAGGTACTCCGTGCAGCATGTGGCTTTAGTCATTGCCCATGTCCTTCTGTGTAGTTATAAGGCCTTTTCAGTCACTGACCATTTCCACCGTGTAGTTCTTGTGCTTTAGGTCAGTGACCAGGTCTTCCTATATTAGTTGTGGTCTTCAGGTAGTGACAGTCTCTTATGTAGTTTCTGGCTTTTAGTCTTGGACCATGTTCTCCTGTCTAGTTCTGGGTTTCATGTCATTGACCATGTCCTTCTGTGCAGTACAGGTCTTTAAGATCAGTGGACCAGTTTTCCTCTTATGTAGTTCTGGGCTGTAGGTCCTCTGACCAGGTTCTCCTGTGTAAGTTCTGGGTTCATATCAGGTGACAGGTACTCTCCTGTTTAGTTCTGGCTGGGCTTTATGTCAGTGAACAGGTCCTTCTGTGTGATTGGGTCATTCAGGTGAAGTGTCAGTTCTCCTGTGTAGTTTGTGTGGCTTTAGTTCATAACCAGTTCCCGCCTGTGTAGATCTCCGGCTTTATGTCAGTGACCATTGTCCCCTCCTGTGGATTTGTGGCTTTCTTCCGTCCCCTGTGTAGTAACTGTTGGCTTTAGGCCAGTGACCATTTTAAACACCATAGTCCGCACGGCTTACGACAACACACCTTTATTCACAGGGTTATACTAAAATTTAGTTCAGTGACAACGGGTCCTCATGTCTATAGTCTGGACTTCATGTCGGTAAACCAGGACCTCTTTTTAGTGTTGGGCTTCTGATCATATCCAGTCCTGCTGTGTAGTTGTGGGCTCAGGTCGTGACCAGGTCTTCCTGTGTAGTTGTGGGCTTCAGGTCAGTGACCAGGTCTTCCTGTGTAGTTGTGGCTTCAGATCAGTAAAACCATGTCCTCCTGTTAGTTGTGGGCTTTAACGTCACGGCCAGTCATCCTGTGCAGTGGCGTACCGCTGTGTTGTCAGCGTCGCCATTGAGACTCGGGCCATCGGACGGGGGCCGGACCGGGTCTATCACTAAAGCCTTTGTCTGTCATGGCCGGTCCCCCCTGATTCGCCTGGCCGGCAGGCTATAATTTATGATCTGGGCTGGGGTGGGGTGCGGTTCTTGTGGCCCAGCCGCCGCATTCTGTATCGGATTCTGCTCTCCGATTCACTTAGTCCGTGACAGAGCAGGAAGTGTCGCGCCGCTGACATTTCCTCCTCCGCTTCCCACTGAAGCAGTTAACACGGTACGGTAAGCGTCCTATCGCTGGCAGCGTAAATGGTCAGAACCAGGTCCTGCTGTGTACTCTGGCTTGAGGTCAGCATCCATGGTCCCTCTTGTGTAGGTTGTGGGCTTCAGTTGTCAGTGACCAGGTGCTCCTGTTGTAGTTATGGGCCTTCAGTCAGTGACCAGGTCCCTTCGGTGTTGTTCTAGGCCTCAGGTCCCGTGCCCAGGTCCTACTGTGTAGTTGTGGCTTCTTCTCATGGACGTGCTTCCTGTGTATTCTGGACCCCTATTCTGAACTTTCTTAGACTCATCCTTTCCCCATGAAGTGGGAATGAGGTGATAAACACTCCTGTCTCCTGTTATTCTCAATAAATGAGGCAAAAATTTTCTGCCTCTCACAGACCTGCTGTCTAAAGTCCTGGAGCCCATCCCTTAATCTTATCTTTGTGGGCTTGGCATGTGGTGATGTTGGAGTTATTGGTTTGCTTGTAGCTTTTAGTTATACAGTTCCACAACAACAAGTAATGAGTGCAGAGTAGGAGGAAGCTCAGTTAATGAGTGTGAGTAGAGAGCTACAGGTAATGAAGTGCCAAGAGTAGGAGGAGCTACAGTAGTGGTGCAGAGAAGAACAACGAACATTGTAATGTGTGCAGGTTAAGGCGCTTAAGTGTAAGCTCTCCTTTCATGTTTCCCACCGTATATTACAACAAGAACAACTGGCCTTTGCCATAAATATGACACCCAGACCGGATCTATCATAATGCACACAGCACTGAGCTCAGTCCATGAATACCGCAGTAGATAAACAACAACAGAATAGCGCTCTGTGCTCAACCACAACCCAAAGCCAGATACGTACTAAATATCAGCACCATAATCTGGTTCCTCAACAATACAACACCAAACCAAGCTCTGTCATACAATCAATGATAACCAGCTCCATCCTACATACACCTAGAAGTGGCTCTGTACATGTGCAGGTAAAAGTCTCCGGTATTAGAGTGGACATATATGTGTAATTAATTTTTGCAATAGACCCCCAATAAATTTACATACTACAGCGCTAATTCATTATTCAAATATACAGAGAAGACCAGATTATTCTAATATTTATATCTTTACAGGCTCCTCCCACCTCGTCGTTCTTCTTCTTACAAGATGATGATCTGTTCCACGCGCTTCCCCGTCCAAGGATGAGAGGAACAGAAGCCAGAAGGATAGAAGGATCCTGGAGCTCAACCCTGGAGATGATCTCCTTGATAACCGGAGAGGGAGAGTCTCCATACAAACGGCTCTTATCTCTAGGAATAACAAAACAGCGGAAATGACTGTAGAGGTGAAGGATTTCTTAGATCTATGTAGTGATCAGTGTCTCGCTCCCATACACAGGATTACCAGTAGTGAAGAAGTCGTCTGGGTGAGTGTGGTTACCCCCCGTGGGTCAGGGGATGGACCCAGATCCCCATCCCGAGCCTCCACCTCATTCACTGATACATTAGCAGAATATCCTAGAACTTCCTCCGATCACTGAGCGGCGAGCGGAGAGGTGAGCGCTGCCTGGATGCTGGGACAAGCTTGTATCCAATAACACCTATGGATGGGTCTGGGTGAGGACTGTGTCATTGTGGGTCAGGTCGGTGACAAAACCCCCCACTCGCCGGTCACCTACAGGGTGGCACTTAACAGTCTCCCAATTTAGTAACTAAAGCTCCGCCCAGCCCCGCCTTACGGCTAATTCTCCTCTCTTAGCCCTGGCTCTTTCCTCCTCCGATGCTCCCTGCCACCACCTGTGCATTATTATCCATTATTAGCGCCTAGTCTACACTACCCCGCCCACAATTTAGAAACCCAAATAAGATGACACAATTATCTATAAGATTATAACGCTTTTAGACCCTTTTTGCAATTTGCCCAATTCTGAGGCCATAACGTTTTCGACTTCTCCCTGCACGAATTGTGTAAGGTTTATATATTTTTTGTGGTCCGACGCTGACATTTTCCAATTACATTAATTTTTTTCTACTTTTCATTTAGATTTTGGGACCTCCGTGACTGTCTGAAATACTGTACTCAAGTATTTATTTATGAAACAATGGAGAAAAAGTGGCAATTCGGACATTTGGGGTTATTTTTCCATCACAGTGTTCACCGGCTGGTAATAAATGTTTAGTCATTTTTGGGCTGTAGGGAAACCTGCACACGTTTAATGCTGTTTTACTGTTTTTTTACATGTGTTATAAGGTAAGAGAGTGATTTAAAGCTAACTTTATTTTATGTTTTTTTATTTTTTACTATTATTTTCACGACCCCCTAGGGCACTTTATACCCGGGAGGGTCTGATCTCTTGTACAATATAAATGGCAATACGACTGTATTAGAATATATTGCATGCAAGTTTACTTCTAATCTTAACAGTCATTGGCAGGTTACTATAGATGCAGATCCATGACTCTATTAGACTGGGTAGGCTTGCCATGGCAACAATCGGCACCCTCCAGACTACGGGAGTGGTTGCGGCTGCGGGCCTAGGCACGCCGTGTCCCGGTGCTTGGTATGGGGACAGAGACTGGTTCCTACACCCTGGCAGGTCCGCCATCAGTGGTGTGTGCAAGAAATATGGAGGAGATGCTGCGGTACTGGATTCTCCCTAGGCCACTCCTGAGTGTCTGTAAGATATATCCCGGTGGTACTGGATGGGGGACCGTTGGTGTTTACAACAAGCCGATCCAGGGAACCGATGGAGGCAACGTTGTGCAAAATAACTTCAACGGTTCTTTTAATTAGAACAACTGCAGCAACGGTCCAACTATCTGGTTCAGATTCCGGGATACAGGAGGCATTCCGGATTCTGGAGTGTCATAGAGAGTGATCCTCAGGGTTGGCTCACACAGCCTGGGTAGTATAATGCCGGCTGTAGGCAGCTTTTTTCCAGATACGGAAGCTGCAGCCTTTGTCTGGTGTTCTGTGGTAGCCTGAAGGTGTGCGTCAACACTGTCTCCTCTCGGTTTGCTCACTGGATGATGTGCGCTCTATGGAAGCAGGGATCCAAGCGATGCTCCTCTCAGAGCTCTAAGAGAATTTCTGGCCTCCGAGGCCTTGCCCCTTCCCGTCCAGGGGTTTTGTAGTCTGGTCAGGTGCGCTCAACAATGAGACAATTTACCCTCCAGTTCACCATGGAAGATTCATTTGGTACCAATCATTACATCTCTTACAACCCTTGCTGTACAGTCAGGGTCGACCCCTGCAATTACCCTCTATAGGACGTATATGCCTGGGGTGAGTTGTGGCCCGCTCACCTGTAAGGGAGACACAGACTGAGGTGCTTGTCGCACACTGCGCCGTCTTCCTGCACATTGACATGGGTGTTGCACAGATCCCCTGCAGCACCACCACAATGTTATAGTTTAGTGCTGTGTGAAGGATTCAAAATGGATATGGTAAAGATGGCGTGCTCGCCACAGCGCATTGTGGTGCCAAATCCTTGTCATGTGCAAGATTTCACATCCCCCCTGCGCTACTGCCTACTGCCCAGCATGAGATTTGAAAATGGAATGGCGACAGTCACCGTCTCTTCTCCTCTCAAAAACCTCCTGGGGCAGTGTGCAGCCGCCCTGAGGTCCAAATAGTAGATACTACGGGAGATCCATGGTTTCTCTGCAAAGCACCCAAGGTTAAAGGAAACCTAAAATTGATTTGTGCATTATGAAGCAAACATACTAAGAATGCTGAACTGCATGCACTGAATGGCAGGATTATATCTTCCGTTAATTCCTAGCTGAGTGGGTTTTGCTGATAAAACAATTTAATAAAATTATGATAATGCAGTCTCTTTTGTCCTTTGCTGGACTTTGGGCTTTTCCCTAGCCATTAGTTATGCATTGCAACCGAGAGTGATGTAATCCACTACTGTGTTGTGCCTGTAGGCAAAGTAATCAATTGCTGCACCATCGCCCCAGCTGCTGTTGTATGAGTCCGCCAGCTCAGGTTATTAGTCCTGTCTTGACTAAGCTCTGTGTGTAATGTGTTTATGTAACAACAGACTGACCAAGCTTACCAATACTGAATGTTATATAGTTTTTTTTCGGCAAAACCACTCAGACTCAGCTCAGGATTAAACAAGATATATTCCTGCATCAATGTAGCTGCAGTAGTCTCAAGGTATGTTTTGGTTCTCTTAATGCATCAAATCAATGGTATATTCCTTTATTGGCATATGCAATAAAATATTTTTTAAGAATGTGGCCCATGCAAAGATGTAAGAAATAAAGCTTGCTACTGCCTCGGCGAGCACAGAGAGGTAAAGTTAATAATCATTTGTGCTTCAGTAATCTGATGGTACATGTCCTTTTTAAGGAAACCTACCCCATGATATGGTAGGTGTACGGGGAAATACCGAGCACCAGCCCGGGTGAGCTGGTGCCGTAGCTTATTTTTTGGCTAGTGTTCTATACGACTTGTATCGCGTTTTAAAACAACTTTTTAAAAACTTTATATGCCAGAGCTTTAGCTGCTTCGGCGGCACAACCGAAGGTACGCGCTCGGCGCACAATGCGCGTGACTGTGCTCTGCTTCACTTCTTATTTAGCCAGCCGTGCCCACGGTCACGCGGCATCGGTGCGCTGAGCGCGTACCATCCGTGCGCCGAAGCAGCTTCAGATATAAAGTTTTAAAAAGTGTTTTTAACTGCGAATATAGCATTTAGAACACTACAGAAATAAGCTTGGCACACTCACCCTGACTGGTGCTCGTATTCCTTCTTACACCTACTACTACCTTCAAGTGGTAGGTTTCTTTAAGGTCTTCTGGCTACCAGCAAAGCTATTACAGTTATTAAGTTTTCAAAATTTAATACATAGATGTGCAATGCGACACAAGAAACCTACATTCTCAGGAAAAAAAGACATAACAGTTGTAAATAAAGTGAGTTAGGGGGGGGGTTTGGAGTCCTTCTACACTAAATTTGGCAATGATGACAGGCTCCCCCCACATACTGCTCAGCGATAATCTCTTTCATCCTGGATAGGGTGTTACATACAATGCAGAATATTTGTGAGGTGTGACCTTATCTGATTCTTTGATGTAGTGGTATGATGCCTGGTGGTCGCCCCGGCTGTGGCAGGCTCTTTGCCAAGTTGAGTTATAGCATCTGTCCCGACTCATTCTGAATTGCACTTACCAAAGGAAGGAGAACTTCAAACATAAGTCAATGCCATGTTTTGTGCTTTTTACACACGTTCCTAAAGGTTGCAGGAACGGTCCACTGTCTATTTCTCCATGGAGGGTGGGCAGTGACAGTTCATACAGAAGGACACAGGCCGTCCAAGGACATCCATGATGGGGATGGCCCCCCGCAATGATTACACGGCCGGCCACAGAAGGAGTCAAATGCATCACACGATCTCACCTGGAGCATGATCTACCTGATAACGAGAGAGGTGAGAGTCTCCCCCAGGCACCGGCTCTTTATCTCAGAATAAAGCGGGCAATGAACTTGGAGAGGTTGAAGGATTCTTAGGATCTAGTCAGTGACTCGTGTCCTCCCCATCACGGATTACACAGTCGTGAAAGAGTCGTCTGGGGAACGTGATGTGGCCACCTCCGGTATTCAGGAGTGCAATGGATCCCAGCAGCCCATCACCGAAGCCTGTCCACTCATTCATCTGATACAACTGAGCAACGAATCACTAGGAACTTACCTCCAGGATCACTGGCTGACTGAGCGGAGAGTTGACGCTGCCGGGAATGCTGGGACATTGACAATAACACAAGGAGGTGTCGGGTACTGACTGTGTCATTGTGGGTGTCAGGTTCCTATAAGGGTGTACAGGCGTCACGTCTATTTCTCCTGGAGGAGTGGGGGAAGTATAAGAAGGACAAAGGACAGTACAAGGACCTCAATGATGAGGACCAAACCAGACCCCTCAATTCACCAGGTAAGAGAGGACCTTCCTGATTATAAGAGGACAGAGCAGGTGTGAGTCCCATCCTCCATACATCTCAGCATACACATATAGACAATGGGGCTTCTGATCCAGCAACTGCTGGCGTAGTAACCCCAAGAATAGAAATAAAGGCGACAAAAGGTAGGTGGGTAGTTTCACAAGCCATACTGTCACAAAAAAAAACAAATAAAGCGTAATTTCCCATCACAACCAGCGGGTCTTGGGCAGGCAAGGGGGGGGGCTGCGAGGTGGCAGTGGATCCATCAGAGAAATTCACCAGAAGAGACTTGTCCAGCAGCCTGAAGATTCAAATGTTGTCATATGGTGTTCCCTTGATTAACTGAGAGAAATAAACTTACTAGTCCTTTTATTCCAGAAAACGTGAAAAGGCAAGCAGAACCCAGGAAACAGAAGAAATGGTTTCAGGGTTTACCTGGTTGGACTGGTGTTCGGACCAAGGTGTCCTCTCGACTTGGTTTAAGGGATCTTCAGGCTGAGATGGAATGTGGAGCTGCTTACCGACAGTAGCTCCGGGCAATGCCATGAAGGTGAATCCTGCAGGCACTTGTTGTATGTGTCTTGTGTCTGGGCTTGTAAGCCTTGTGCTCTCTTTCTACCATTACAGTAAGGAAAGACCATAGAACTTATCCACACCAACAAATCAAGCAGATATTAAACGGCATGCATTACTGTTATAGATACGTAGGGCTTCACGGAAAAGTAGATCGAACAAGTTCTCAATGTATTTTCCAATTATTATCTAATAGGGATTGTTGGATTTGTCAGGGGTGCTGCATACCCCCTTGGTAGAAAGCGGCACCGCCCAACAGGACGCGGTGGGTAATGGACATGTTAGGGAGCTGATATTATATATATATATATAAAATACATATAACCTATAGAGAACCCCAGAGGCAATATCGGGGAATTGTATCGGGCCAGCCCATGAGCCACAGTAATCAGAGAACCGTCCACAATCTACAGAACTAAGATGATTATCCAAAGAGATAAAGACGAGAGAGAAAAGAATTTGTGGCTCCATTTAATATCAAATCTTTTTCAATATGTTAAAACCACAATAAATATTTACCCAAAAGTTGCAGGGAGAAGACAACCCAGGGCGCGTGTCCCAAACAACGTAGAAAAAAGAACTCAAAAAGAAGAGTCACGGCAATTTCAAACAGGGTAACATGTTTTGCACAGACATCATACGGTAATTAGTTACCATAATACCATGAGGCTTTGGCAACTGTATACCTGTGCTGTTTGGTCAAGTTGGGCACGTTTCGTTTCTTGTTGCACCTGGCATTGTCACCTTTGTATTGTGGTTTATGTTTCGTATTATAAAGTTGCACAAAAGTCTTATATCTGAGCTTTCTTGTCCTTGTTTTTTGGACACGCTGCCTGGATTGTCTTCTCCCTGAAAATCTTTGGTAAATTTTATTTTTTACTATTTAATTAAAGTTTGAATAGTTAAGGACCACAAATTTTCTCTTGTTTTCTTCTTTTGGAATCATCGTTGGGGGGCTAGCTGGGCTGGAAGACTTATCCATGTAATGTAGTAAATGTTAAATAAACTTGTAAATAGGTCATGTAATGTAATGATAAATAGAGAATGAATACATGTAAATATAGGTATGTCAGGTAAATTGCAAGCAAATATTTGTAAGATCAGCAGTGTAAAGTTAACCGTGGAATAAATAAGTATCTACAGACTGGTAGTGTATCATCAGACTGACACAATATACTAAAATTAGTGCTATAAGGTAACGGGACAAATGGGTCTAAAATCCGTTATAACCATTGACTAAAGATGGGCAAATTTGTTACATTTCGGTTTTCCCCTATATCTCCGAACTTAATCGAAAAATGTAATTCTCGGTAGCAAATCGAATCATGATGAATACATTACAAAACATGGTATTTCTGGCTGGAAAGAGCCTGTAGGGGTGTTTGTAAACGTTTGTTATGGAGCATAGGGAGCGTGGTTTGGGTCTCAAACAATTCTGTGTTAGTATGACAAAACGCACATGACACCGCCCGCCTTAGAATCGCTTTACTCTTCACTTTCCTGGGCCTTACAGAGGCCAACTTCCCCAATAAGCGAAGCAGGAATGCAGCTGACAAGGAACGTCTGGGACTGATCTGCGGGCCAAGATCCCACTTAACATCAAAGAGTGCACTCTTTTTAACACTGACACAATCAGATGATTCCATAGATTTACGACAGACCTGTCTCTGTTACAACAAACACGCAGGATACAATGTGGCAAAAGCCCCCCGAAAAGAGTGCAGAGGTTCGGCAGTAATTCGGACCATTTGAAAAAGGAAAAAACGTCACTGAATGATTTTTTTGCCTACTCTTCTTTCCATGTCCAGTGTCTTCTTTTAATTCGGTCAATATCCATCATTATTCTAAAGCCAAAAACAAACAGGAGTGGATCCAAAATATGATCCAGAGATGAGCAGCAAATGGGATACTTGCATGCCGTGTGTTGCTGTATCCCTCCTCTGCTTTTGGTTCTCACATCCTAAGCTTTTCAAATCCTTCTGGCAGATGAAATTGAAGGGGGAAACTACACAAGTGGCAACGTCATAAGTGGTGGAGGGTGAAAACAGCATTATAGGAAATCACACAAGGGTGTTTCCAGGGAGACATCGGTCAGTTTGGCCGCAGCATGAGTAGGCCGCAGAGTGGCACAATGACAAAATTGTGTAGGTGTCGGAAACATGTAGGGGACCACAAAGTGGGACAATGTATTTGATGGCGCTATATAACTAAAATTATATGATTATTATATTCATGCTAGAGTGTTAGAGGTGCGGCAGCATCAGCAGCAGCAAACAGTAGCCACCAAGTTTGGCAGAATGATAAGAGAGTGGAGGCGTAGGTGCGGCAGCATCAGTGAAACCCACAGGTGGCAAGCAACAATGGAAAAGCCACAGGGTGGCACATGATATAGTGTGGAGGTGGCATCATACGCAGATTGGAGATGCCTAACCTCCATTATACTTACAGTTTTCCATGAAAAAATCAGGCCTGTGAACAAAAAAAGAACTCTAATGTGCCCCAGCAGCATGAGGTCAGAGTGTTGAGTGGCGGCAACATGGTATTCCACAGAGTGGCACATGATATAGTGTAGAGGTTGGCATCAGTAGCAGCAGGACCCCAGGGTGGCACAAGATAAGAGTCTGTGTGAGGTGCGGCACGAGGACACCCATAGCGCCAACAGCAGAGGAGGCCACATGTGCACAATACGAATTTTGAAATGAATTAGAAGTTGAAATTTTCCATTTTAATAATTTTGTAGATTAGAGATTCCACATCCAAAATAATACATAGCAGCAGGACCTCAGAGTGCACCATGATATATGTAGAAGGGGTGTGCCGTCAGCAGCAGAGGTTGAAAGTGCCCACTCACATAGTGTGGAGGTGGGTGACAAATTCCAGTCCCGGGTAGATATATGAGCAGATGGAGCAACTGGCAACAGATGTGTGGCATCAGGTTGGTGGCAGCATCAGAATAGTGGCAATCATGGCTGATCTAATCTGATGCAATTGGCCTTGGTGAGATTAAATCCTGGCGGTCCAGCCTGATTCAGTCATCTTGAAAAAATTCCTCTCTCCACATTACGGTTTGGACAAGCAGGTTCTCCTTGGGGTAACGATGGCCCCCGCCACACTAACACCCACACCGCATCAAGTTTGGGCTGCCCAGTAGTCCATGGGATCCTCTACCTGATGGGTCAAGTGCTGGTCCAGTAGGCCCCCACCTTCTGGTGCAGGGTCTGCTCCATTCCTGCTGCTTATGTTGCGGCTACCCCCCTCACTAGGTGGTTGAAGGAAGTTGGCTTTAATAAGGAATCCAACTTAGCTGTCTGCTGATGGAGCTGCTACTGGCTCCTAACCCCCCGCTCCCCACAGCATCCGTGGGCAAGTAGTTACGCGAGCGATTACTGCCAGGAATCCCCCTGTCCAGACCTGACAGAGATGGACAATGTTGCACATAGGCAGTGGCCACTGGGTGCACAGTATTTCTCCTATAGATGCCAGTTTTTCTCCCTCTCAGCAGCTTGGAAAAAAGTCACCCATTTTTGCCCTGTAAGCGAGGGTTCAAGAGGGTGGAAAGCCAAAAGTCCTCCCTATCTGGAGGTTGACTATTCGGCTGTCACTAGTTTAGGCACAGTAGCATGCTGCGGGCCCTCTGCGCAAGTGACTCTGAAGACTCCTGCCTCCATCTCCACAGTTACTGCCACAGCGGTGTCTTCTTTCTTCTGGTACCTCTGTGTCCTCTTTTACCCCCGCCCTCTGGAGCTCCGTCCTCTCCTCCTCGCTTTCACTTCCACCCCTGAGGCGAATACACACTGATTTCACCAGACTCTGGCTTGTGCTCCAATTCGTCCTCCCCTCAATCCTCCTACTCACTTTTCTCTGAGTAAGCCCCCACCGGACTCATGTGGCCATGAATGTACCTCAGTCTCCTTTTATCTCCTCCCTCCAGTGTCCCTGACCAAAAACAGATTTGCAGCATAGTTCCAGGACATGATACAGTGGAATGGACTTATTAACATCCCGCAGTCCTGGCAACAGACAAATAACGTGGCCTCTTTCAAAAGGCCGAGCAAACGGCAGTGTGTCACGCATGAGCTGGTCCATGTGCTGACAATAAGTTACACAGGGAGTAGCTACGGGTCCCACTTGGCATCATCAAAAAATCATTAAGGCTTTCCTGTTCATACAGGTGGTCTAACCTATGGGAGGCTGGACTGCAAACGGGGTGGAACATTGCATTCAGCTTTTGTGTAGCTTCAATAACGTTCATCGGAGGCTGCTGGCTTTGGTAGAATGGCTGAAGTGCATGCACAACTGTCTTGACCATTTTGAGAAATTCTTTGTCGATTGGGTGGAAGACTTTAGGAACCTCGTTTACTACCAGAACTGAACACCGTTGCGCCATGCAGACCCACCCTCCTCGGTGCAGTGGCAACACCATGTTCTCTTCCCATATGTCTGCACATGGTTCCGATTTTTAGTTGTCGCAGAGAAGCACACTCATTGATTTCTTGTTGCATGAAACGTGAGCAGTTCCTCTCCCCTTGTCTTGACTTATTCACCCAGTGCAAACCAGAGTGTAGAACTGCGTGGCACCACTGGTGCCCTGTAATTGTGGTATGATGGAGCAGCCACTTATGGGATGCTGAGGCTGGTGTGTGATAAGAGGAGAGGGAGCAACAACTGGCGCGGAGCAGCAAGTTTGACACAGGAGAGAGAAAGCACCGCGCTCTGTGGATACTTGTTGATGTGAATGGAAGCACCATTCACCCATGTGGGTTGTAACGGCACATGTAATTATGCCGCTGACCTAGTGACAGCTCCACACGTCCAGCGCCGTCACTTGGAAGAAACTGATAGCTCAAGGACTGGCCCTCTCTTTATACATAATGGTGAAGGGCGGCGTGTCTTTTTGGAAAAAAAATTGCGGCTTGGAACTCTCCACTCCCTTGGTTCGCTAAGCCATTAGTTTTCTCTGAAGGTGCAGAGTCCACGACTTGGAAAGGGAGAGACTGCAGTACCAACAACTTCGACAAGAGCACGGTCAGCTTCTGCACCTAGGTGGCTGGACGCATAGATTGTCTCTTTGTTATCGCCTCGCTCAACGCTGCTGGCTCCATGCTTAGTGAGGAGCAGGAGCATCTGGACCGGGAGATGATTTCAAAGACAAGAGCTCCTTCGGCAGAGGTGCTGGAGCCTTGACTTGCTGATACAGCATGTGTGCCACTACGTGCTGCTGCTGTTGCTTCACCCTGTAGGAGATGGACCCAATCTGACACCCATTTCTCCCTCCAGGTCATTGGATTGTGACTCTGCATGTTTGGCGCAGGGCCGTAGTGCCAAGGTTAGCTCCCTGGACACGTCCTTCTTTCTACTCCACCGCAGATACGACATATACCCACGCTCGCTCCTCGGTGTCTTATAAAGAATTGCCACACCGCCGATGTGGTAATTTAAACCGCCAACCTCTGCACAGCTACTACTAGCCGCCTGTCGGAGCATTGGTCTTGAAGAGGAGAATTGTTCGCTAGGGTGAGTAGTTTACCGATCAAAAATGCTCAGTGAATGGGATACTCGCCGTGTCTGAGCCCCTGTGCCCTGCATTTGGACCTGCAGTCGGATTGTACCTCGCGGTTGTTTGGCTCGTTCTAACACATGCGTCCACCCTGTGACTCATCCCCGCCACAGTAGAACTTGCTGCCGATTTGTATCTGACCACTCTCTTCCCCCGACGATGATGATCCCCTGCTTACACCCGGCTCCCTTGGTGATCAGCTACATCATCGTCATTGCGTTTCCAGTCATGCTACTCTCCTCCACCGGTGTCAGTATGCACCGCCTGCCTACTGCGCAAGAACAGGGAAGTCCGCCCCATCTCTTCACTGCCAAGCAACTGCTGACTGTCCTCAAACACTTCACTTCATCCTCGCTGTATATGGCGCGAGACCCCCAGACCACTGGTAGCCTCTGCTGCGGAAAGGAACAGATAGAGGCTGGTTGAGGCCAGGTGGGGCCGCTGACCTCTCCTCTGGGCCATGCCAATCTAATTATTGTATCTGAGGAACCCACAACTCTTGTGCTGGGTGTCAGATGTTTATTTAAAGGAAATGGATGACCTAGTAAACCATTCAACCAATTTGGGTTGTTGATCACCACACTGCCGCTAGATGACAACACAAGCTTCTGGCCTCACAGAGTCACCCCTGCTGCGACATCCCCTTACTCTGCTGCACCTCTGCCTGCTCCACCTGCCACCTTTCTGTCTGACATAGTAGTTTAATAAACTACATGATTTACACGTAAATCTGGCTGTAAAGTAGAGCCCCAAAAAGGTATGGAATGTTGCTTTATAACCGATACCCACAACTGACACCCAAATCACTACAGCAGCTGCATAAAGAAATCGGCTACTGCAGATGCATGAAAGTCAAACTGATTTCTCTCTATTCGATTTTGTCACTAAATAGAACTGCTATTGGGGTATACAGATCCCCAAAAGGAATATCCAGGGATTGCAGCAAGATGCTACTGCAGTCATACAATAGAGCAGCTAGATGCTACATGATTGTGAAGTGCGAGATGTGAAATGTGGCTGGTTTTATAGGGCTTGTGACACACATAAAGCCTGCGGTCGCTGATTGGCTTACAGGTCTGCAGATGTCATCGCGGTGTTCCTTTCTCCTTCCTCTCCAGAGTTCTCTCTCCCCATGAACACTGTTGTTCTCATGTCCATTTAGCTAAAAAAGAGAAAAAAAACTACTTTGTTCCCGTGAATCACTATAAACTTCGGCTTCATGACGAATCAAATTTTTCCTGAAATTCTAACCAAAGTTAGAATCTTTAAAATCGATTCGCCCACTCTAGCAGCATGACACTTACTCTCATCGATCCAGCACTAGGGCGTGATCTTCTTATATTCTTATCCATTGACCTCCTTCCTTCTAATAATCAACTTTTCAAATTATGCTAATGATCCTGAGGGCTCTCCCCTCCCCTTTCCCTGCTTCCTCAGCACTTCCTACTGTATTCTTAGTGCTGAGAGAACAGGGAGGAGGGTGAACATGTGTAAGGCCATATCACAGAGGCCCCTGTCTTACTATCCGTGGGGGAACTTTATGGGTTTATTTCAATTAGGCACTAACTCAGTGTCATCCTCATCTGGCATAGTAGTGTGCTTTGATACTTGGCTAGAAAATAGCCATAGAGAATACAAGAGCTTACTTACGCATACGTAGCGTTTATATTTTGATTTCTGGTTGATCTGCTGGTGGCTGTACTTTCTGCAGTGCATGTACTAGCCAATTCTGAGCAATTTGTAGTGAGACTTGCGACCGCTGTGTCTTGCGCTTAGTGACGCACATATCCATAGCAAAGACCGAATGGGAAAATTTAGTAGGGGTTGGATTTCAATTAGGCACTAACTCAGTGTCATCTCATCTGGCATAGTAGTGTGCTTTGATACTTGGCTAGAAAATAGCCATAGGAGAATACAAAGAGCTTACTTACGCATACAGTAGCGTTCTATATATTTGATTTCTGGTTGATCTGCTGGTGGCTGTACTTTCTGCAGTGCTGTACTAGCCAATTCTGAGCAATTTGTAGTGAGACTTGCGACCGCTGTGTTCTGCTGCCTTAGTGACGCACATATCCATAGCAAAGACCGAAGTGGGAAAATTTAGTAGGGGTTGGGATTTCAATTAGGCACTAACTCAGTGTCATCTCATCTGGCATAGTAGTGTGCTTTGATACTTGGCTAGAAATAGCCATAGGAGAATACAAAGAGCTTACTTACGCATACAGTAGCGTTCTATATATTTGATTTCTGGTTGATCTGCTGGTGGCTGTACTTTCTGCAGTGCATGTACTAGCCAATTCTGAGCAATTTGTAGTGAGACTTGCGACCGCTGTGTTCTGCGCTTAGTGACGCACATATCCATAGCAAAGACCGAAGTGGGAAAATTTAGTAGGGTTGGATTTTCAATTAGGCACTAACTCAGTGTCATCTCATCTGGCATAGTAGTGTGCTTTGATCTTGGCTAGAAAATAGCCATAGGAGAATACAAAGAGCTTACTTACGCATACAGTAGCGTTCTATATATTTGATTTCTGGTTGATCTGCTGGTGGTCTGTACTTTCTGCAGTGCATGTACTAGCCAATTCTGAGCAATTTGTAGTGAGACTTGCGACCGCTGTGTTCTGCGCTTAGTGACGCACATATCCATAGCAAAGACCGAAGTGGGAAAATTTAGTAGGGGTTTGATTTTCAATTAGGCACTAACTCAGTGTCATCTCATCTGGCATAGTAGTGTGCTTTGATACTTGGCTAGAAAATAGCCATAGCAATAGGATAGCATTGTTTGGTTTTAAAAACTCAAAAAAAAAAAAAAAACACAAAAAAAAAAAAAAACACAAAAAAAAAAAAGTAAAAAAAAAATAAAGTTATAACTCTCATTTAAATGTTTAACCCGAGGGCTAGGGTAGAGCGAGGCGGGGACGGGGCGTCCAACTACTGCAGGGTCAGAGGCCGTGGTCCTGGGCGGGGTGAGACACACCACCTGCTGATGAGGGAGCAGGGGAACGCCGCAGAGCTACACTCCCTAGGTTCATGTCAGTGGGGACTGACCTCATTAATGGCTCTGGAGGTCAATAAGGAGCCAGAGACTCCCACGTGCAGGATTATCAGCCAAGAAATCCTGGGAAAAGCCGTTACTGAAGACGGGAGGGCTGATTGACCCCAAGTGATGAAACATCCTGCACTTCTAGGGGTCATCTGGTTCCCATTCAGTCATCAAACCTTATTATACAAAACACACATCACAGGGGCTCTGTGCCAAAATCTTACTACACATGTGACTAGGGGCATAGATCCTCCTGGTGATCCTCCTGCCGTGTAACCGGCAGCTTCTTGTCTCTTATCAGTCAGTGTCCGGGGAGAATTTACTTCTCTTTGATAGCGTTTCTATATTATGTCTACATTAACTCTTTACTTCCCTGACAGACACATTACTGGAGACTAGAGATGAGCGAACACACTCGTCCAAGCTTGATGCTCGTTTGAGCGTACTCGTTAGCGTACTCGTAACTGCTCGTTGCTCGGACGAATACTTCGCCAGCTCGAGAAAATGGCATCTCCCGCCGTTTTGATTTTTGGCAGCCAGAAACAGAGCCAATCACAAGCCAGAAGACTCTGCACTCCACCCAGCATGATGTGGTACCCTTACACGTCGATAGCAGTGGTTGGCTGGCCTGATCAGGTGACCCTGGAATAGACTAGCCCCTGCCCGCGCTGCTCGCATCATTCTCTGTCTGGATGCCGTTAGGGAGCGAGCTGCTGCGGCAGGGATAGAGTTAAGGTGTTATATTAGCTTACTGTTAGGCAGGAGTGAGTCTACAAAAACCCAACAGCCTTTGTTAGAGCTAGAATAGCGTTTTTTTGTTTGTTTGTTTGTTTTTTAGCTTGTGGCTGGGCTTGCTGGAATTAGTAGTGCAGCTAGTACCATATTGTGAGGAATTTGCAGGGAGACTTGGGAACGTTCTATTTAGCTCTTAGTGACACACACATCTCAAACATCTAAGTGGGACAATTTATTAGGGGTTTGATTGAATTAGGCACAGTCTGCCTTATTTTTTTTTTTTCAAAACTTAAAGTGACAAGCACACCACAAAATCCAGTTGTGTGCTGTCAGTGTAGGCCAGAAACTAGCCATACGAGAACCCAACAGGCCTTCTTAGGCCTACAATAGCGTTATTTATTTTATTTTTTTGTTGATTTGCTTGTGGCTGGCCTTGCTGGCACTAGTACTGCAGCTAGTACCATATTGTGACGAATTTGCAGGGAGACTTGCGAACGTTCTGTTTAGCTCTTAGTGACACACATATCCATCTCAAACACCTAGGTGGGACAATTTATTAGGGGTTTGATTGAATTAGGCACAGTCTGCTTTTTCTTTTCTTTTTTTTTTCAAAACTAAAAGTCATCAGGCACAGCACAAAATCCTGTTGTGTGCTGTCATTGTAGGTTAGAAACCAGCCATAGCAATAGGATAGCATCGTTTTCTTAAAAAAACAAAAACACAAAAAAACACAAAAAAAATTTACAGTTTCAACTTTAATTTTGAAAATGTTGAACCCGAGGGCTAGGGGTAGAGGACGAGGGCATGGGCGTCCAACTACTGCAGGGGTCAGAGGCCGTGGTCCTGGGCAGGGTGAGACACCACCTGCTGATGAGGGAGCAGGGGAACGCCGCAGAGCTACACTCCCTAGGTTCATGTCTCAATTTACTGGGACCCGTGGTAGAGCACTGTTGAGGCCAGAACAGTGCGAACAGGTGATGTCGTGGATTGCGGACAATACTTCTAGCCATTTGTCCACCAGGCAGTCTTCCACGCAGTCCACCCATGTCACCAAAATCAGCACTCACCTCAGCCTCCTTCCCCCCCAGTCTGCCCCCTCCCAGTAAAATTTGGCATTTGAACCGGCATACTCTGAGGAACTGTTTTCTGGACCCTTCCCAGAGTCACAAACCACTTGTCCGGTTGCTGCTGAGCTCTTTTCCGATGCCCAGGTATCCCACCGGTCACAGTCTGTGGGTGATGATGACATTGTTGACATAGTGGAAGAAGTGTGTAAAGAGGTGTCGATGATGAGGAGACACGGTTGTCAGACAGTGGTGAAGTTGTTGTCAGGGCAGGAAGTCTGAGGGGGGAGCAGACTGAGGGATCGGAGAATGATGAGGTGACAGACCCAAGCTGGGCTGATAGGCCGGGTGAATACAGTGCTTCTGAGACGGAGGCGAGTCCTCGACGAGAACAGTGGTGGGGCCAGACGGAGAGGCAGGGCCAGAGCTGGTGCATCAGCGCCAAATGTTTCACGTAGTGAAGCTCCCGTGGCGAGGGCTAGATTTTCGGAAGTCTGGAGGTTCTTTAAAGAAGCACCGGATGACCGACGGACTGTGGTGTGCAACCTGTGACACACTAGGATCAGCAGGGGTTCCACCACTACCAGCTTAACCACCACCAGTATGTGAAGGCATATGAATGCTAAACACCCCACTCAATGGAACCAAGGCCGTTCACCTCCAGCCGGGCACACCACTGCTCCTTCCCGTGTCATCTGCTGCCTCTGCTAGTCAGCCCCCTGCCCAGGAGCCTGGCCCAAACACCTCCAGTGCGAAAACCACACCTTTGCCTCCACGATCCTCCACAGCATCCACCAATGTCTCCATGCGCAGCGTTCAGCTCTCCATACCCCAGACGCTGGAGCGCAAGAGGAAGTACAGTGCAACCCACCCACACGCCCAAGCCCTCAACGTCCACATCTCCAAACTACTTAGCCTGGAGATGCTGCCCTATAGGCTGGTGGAGACCGAGACCTTTCGCAACCTCATGGCGGCGGCCGCCCCTCGGTATTCGGTCCCCAGCCGCCACTACTTTTCCTGATGTGCCGTCCCAGCCCTGCACCAGCACGTGTCAGACAACATCATCCGTGCCCTGACCAACGCCGTTTCTGACAAGGTCCACCTGACCACGGACACGTGGATGAGTGCTGCCGGGCAGGGCCACTATATTTCGCTGACGGCACACTGGGTTAACTTGGTGGAGGCTGGGACTGAGTCTGACCCTGGGGCTGCTCATATACTGCCGACGCCGAGGATTGAGGGCCTACCTCGGTCCAGGTCTTTCAGGCCTACTATGCCTCCTCCTCCTCCCACCCCTCCTCCACCTCCTCCTCCGAACTACCATCCGTGGGCACGGCGCCATCAGTCGGTAGCTCTAGGCACAGCAGCAGTGCCGTCGCTAAGCGACAGCAGGCGGTGCTCAAACTGCTGAGCCTAGGCGACAAAAGGCACACCGCCCAAGAGCTATTACAGGGCATCACGGCGCAGACTGATCTGTGGCTGGCACCGCTGAACCTCAAGCCGGGAATGGTTGTGTGTGACAACGGCCGTAACCTGGTGGCGGCTCTGCAACTCGGCAGACTGACACATGTGCCATGCCTGGCCCATGTGTTAAATCTGATAGTTCAGCGTTTCCTCAAGACATACCCCAATCTGTCTGATTTGCTCACGAAGGTGCGCCGCATCTGTGCGCATTTCAGGAAGTCCAGCACAGATGCTGCCACTCTCAGGGCAGCGCAGCGCCGCCTCCAACTGCCCGCTCACCGACTGTTGTGCGACGTGCCCACGAGGTGGAATTCAACACTGACCATGTTATCCAGAGTTTACCAGCAGCGCAGAGCGATTGTAGACTGCCAGATGTCAACTTCCACCAGAACTGGTAGTCAGGTCAGTCAGCTTCCTCAAGTCTACAATGAGGAGTGGACGTGGATGTCTGATATCTGTCAGGTGCTGAGTAACTTTGAGGAGTCAACACAGATGGTCAGTGGCGATGCCGCCATCATCAGCCTCACCATCCCGCTGCTTGGCCTATTGAAAAACTCTCTGGTCAGCATGAAGTCAGAAGCTTTGCGCTCGTCACAAGAGACGGGGGAAGAAGATTCCCTTGTTGATAGCCAAAGCACCCTCAGGTCTGTTTCTCAATGTAATATCGGAGGAGGTGGAGGAGGAGAATGTTGGCGAGACAGAAGAGGGGAGCATTGCTCAGTCCTTCACTGTTCAGCGTGTATGGGCAGAAGAAGAGGAGTTGGAGGAGGAGGAAATGGAGAGTCAGGCCAGTGAGGGGAGTGAATTCTTGCGCGTTGGGACTCTGGCGCATATGGCAGATTTCATGCTAGGCTGCCTATCCTGTGACCCTCGGGTTCAAAGAATTTATTCCAGCACCGATTACTGGGTATTCACTCTCCTGGACCCACGGTACAAGCAAAATCTTTCCACTCTCATCCCTGGAGAGGAAAGGAGTGTGAGAATGCATGAATACCAGCAGGCCCTGGTGCACAAGCTGAAACAGTATTTCCCTTCTGACAGCGCTAGCGGCAGAGGGCGTACTTCTGCGGGACAAGTAGCGAGGGAGAGTAGGCGAGCAGGCAGCTTATCCAGCACTGGCAGGGGTACGCTTTACAAGGCCTTTGCCAGTTTTATGTCGCCCCAGCAAGACACTGTCACCTGTCCCCAGTCTCGGCAGAGTAGGGCTGATCTTTACAGAAAGATGGTGAGGGAGTACGTAGCTGACCATACCATCGGCCTAAATGATCACACAGCTCCCTACAACTACTGGGTTTCAAAGCTGGACATGTGGCACGAACTGGCGCTGTACGCCTTGGAGGTTCTTGCCTGCCCTGCCGCTAGCGTGTTGTCCGAGCGGGTTTTCAGTGCAGCTGGTGGCATCATCACCGATAAGCGTACACGCCTGTCGACTGACAGCGCTGACAGGCTGACGCTTAGGGTACATTCACATAGCGGTATGTCCTCTCCGTGTGCTGGAGAGGAGGAGGAGGTGACCCCTCCTCCCTCCACAGAGAATTGCGGTGTGCGGCCCGTATCCCGGCCATGCCGCTATTGCCGTCTATGGGGACGTACATGTGGCCGCAAATTTGCGGCCGCATGTACGTCCCCGCAGACAGCCATGTGAATGTGCCCTTATCAAGATGAATAAAGCCTGGATTTCTTAGGATTTCCATTCTCCACTAGGTGAAAGAAGCTCAACCTGAATAATGTATGCACTCCTCCTCCTCATTTTCCTCCTTCTCCTCCTCTTTGTACACTAAAGCAGAGAAAACTGGCTATTTTTTGGCTCTAGCTATAGTACTCTATGTATTTAATTTTTCTGGAGGGCCACCTACCCGGTCCTCTGGTTTGAAAACTTTTTTGGACTGCCACATACAGGCACTCAATCTATTAAATTTTTCTGGAGGACCACCTACCTGCTCCTCTGGTTTGAAAACTTTTTTGGACTGCCACATACAGGCACTATCCAGATTTAATTGTCTCTAAAGCAGCCTCCACACAGGGTCTTTTTAGCTGCCTCCACACGTTGTCTCCATTGCTACCTCCACACGTCATCTCCATAGCTGCCTCCAAAAGTCGTCCATATAGCTGCCTCCATACATCGTCCCCTTATCAAACGAGCTGTGTCAGGCAGAATTTTGGGTTGTTTTCATGGCTTTCGCATTAAACTTGTTAACTTTGTCGCCACCCTGCTGTGTTATCCACAAAATATACTGGCAAACTTTTATAATTTACCGATATTATTTCAGCGCTTCTTGCGCATCTGTTTACATTCCCCTCACCCGCCATAACCCAAACTTATAGGACACTACTACACTTGATCTTATACAAAAGGTTCTTAGAAGTGCTGTTTGTAGCCCCCGCCTGCTTTGAAAATTATAATTTTTTCAAAGTAAACGCTTCTGGCCCCCAGACCCATTTTGGGTGGGGAGGAGCCGAGAGACAGCGGCTTGGACAGGTGAAAGCTGCGGACTGCTAGCTCCATCCCAAGATTTGGCAGCCTCAGAGGCATCCATGCATGCTGCCCCTGCTGTTTTCTGTCCATTTCGCCTCCATGATCCTCCACAGCGTCCACCAATGTCTCCATGCGCAACTTTCAACTCTCTATACCCCAGACGCTGGAGCGCGAGAGGATATACAGCACATCATCCCCTTATCAAACGAGCTGTGTCAGGCAGAATTTTCAGGTGTTTCACCAGATACATAGTGGAACTCGGCCCATCTGTCGCCGCCATGCTGGAGACCTGAAGTTTCAATCATAGAAGCGCAATATGGATGCCTCATACTGTCACTCTTAATCATGGAAGTCGTCTCCATGGCTGCCTCCACATGTCGTCCCCTTATCAAACGAGCTGTGTCAGGCTCATTTTTCAGGTGTTTCACCAGATACGTTATGGAACTTGGTCACTATGTCGCCACCATGCTGTGTTATCGACTAAATATACCGTCAACCTTTTGTTCACATAGGAAATCATTTCAGCGCTTCTTGCTCACCTCCTTTGGTTCCTCTCTGCCACCCATTGGTTTGAAACCTGAGTCCATTTGGGGTATGTCGCCATGCCACTCTCTAGCCTGCCGCTGCTGCCGCTGCCTCTGCATGCCATCCCCTATAGTGTCAGGGTCAATTATTGGGTGTTTTAGATGCTATCTAGCCTCATTCGGTCACTCTGTCATGGCCATGCTGTTGCCTGTCCATTTCCGTGGTGTTTCCATCCTTTTATGAGGTTCCAAGGTGTTTGGCCAAGCTTCCCTGTGCAGACCCTTGGTCCCCTTAAAAAATGCTCGAGTCTCCCATTGACTTCAATGGGGCTCGTTATTCACTCAGGCATCTGGAAAAGTTTGTCTCAAATAACGAACACCCGAGCATTTTAGTGCTCGCTCATCTCTACTGGAAATTCATTTCTCAGCCAAACTTATCACAACCTGGAGACACGATGGCTTCCAATAGATACGACCACCGGGACTTCATTTTAGTCTCTTATCATCGATTTCATGGAAAGAGTAAAATATAGAAAACATCATCTCCAGTATAATACAATCTATTATATACACTCACCGGCCACTTTATTAGGTCCACCATGCTAGTGACGGGTTGGACCCCCTTTTGCCTTCAGAACTGCCTCAATTCTTCGTGTGGCATAGAACACAGGGTGCTGGAAGCTCTCAGAGAATTTTGGTCCATATTGACATGAGGCATCACAGTTGCCGAGATTATTTGTCGCTGCCCATCCATGTATCGAATCTCCTTCCACATCCCAAGAATGCTCTATTGGATTGAGATCTGGTGACTGTGGAGGCCATTTGTGTTCCAGGACACTTCATTGTCATGTTCAAGAAACCAGTCTGAGATGCTTCCAGCTTTATGACATGGCGCAATTATCCTGCTGAAAGTAGCCATCTAGATGTACAGGGTACCTATGTGTCATAAAGGGATGGACATGGGCAGCAACCATACTCAGGTTGGCTGTGGCGTTGACCAAGGGGCCCAAAGAGTGCCAATAAAAATATTCCCCACACCATGACATCCACCACACCACCAGCCTGAAACCGCTGATACAGCAGGATGGTATCCATGTTTCATGTTGTTGACGCCAAATTGACCCTGACCATCCGAATGTCGACAGAAATCCAGCTCATCAGACCAGGCAACGTTTTTCCAATCTCTTTACTTGTCCAATTCGATGACTTGTGCACAATTGAAGCCTACTGTTTCCTGTTCTTAGCTGAAAGGAGTGGCACCCGGTGTGGTCTTTGTTGCTGCTAGCTAGCCATCTGCCCTCAAAGTTGGACGTACTGTGCGTTCAGAATGCTCTTCTGCCTACCTTGGTTTGTACGGGTGGCGATTTTAGTCACTGTTGCCTTTCTATCAGCTCGAACCAGTCGCCCATCTCTCGATCTGGCATCAACAAGGCATTTCCGCCCACAGAACTGCCGCTCACTGGATGTTTTTCCTTTTTCGGACCATTCTCTGTAAACCCTAGAGATGGTTGTGCGTGAAAATCCGTAGTCAGTCAGTCGTTCTGAAATACTCAGACCAGCCCCTTCTGGCATACAAAACATGCCACTGTTTCATAAGGCATCAAATCACCCTTTACTTCCAATTACTGATGATCGTCGTGTGAACTGCAGGAGATTGTTTCTTGACCATGTCTACATGCCTAAAGGCACTGAGTTGCCGCGCATGTGATGGTCTATTATGAAATTAAGTGTTTAACAGCAGTTGGACAGGTGACCTAATAAAGTGGCCGGTGAGTGATAGTATCATATCAGAAACTTGGAAGACGTAGAATTGGGTTTTATAGAGGTTTCTAGGATTTCATTATTCTACTTCGCTTAGTTATTAGAGTTTTATTTTAGTAAAATTATTGTCCAATTTGTATCAGCAATACAAGATGTTGGGAGTTTTCTATCCATAACTGACTCTTCCCTTTACTTCTGCTTGTAACTAGGAGAAAGGAAACTCACAACTTTCATTTCTTCACTAAATCTTCAGGAGATGAAAGTCAAGAGGTTCCCATGGACGTTCCCCCTCATCTCCTGTGGTGAAGTAGAAGATAATCAGTCCATCTTTCCTCAGAGGGGGAAATCCTGGAAATAGAGAGTGCATCATGTCTGAAATGTGAGAGGCGATTTACCCAGAAATCTAATCTTGTTATACACCAGGGAACTCACACAGGAGAGAAGCCATTCTCATGTCCTGAATGTGGAAAATGTTTCAGACGTAAATCTCATCTTGTTATACACCAGAGAACTCACACAGGAGAGAAGCCATTCTCATGTCCTGAATGTGGAAAATGTTTCAGACGTAAATCTCATCTTGTTATACACCAGAGAACTCACACAGGAGAGAAGCCATTCTCATGTCCTGAATGTGGAAAATGTTTCAGACATAAATCATATCTTGTTATACATCAGAGAACTCACACAGGAGCGAAGCCATTTCCATGTCCTGAATGTGGAAAATGTTTTTCCCAGAGAGGAGAACTGGTTATACATGAGAGAACTCACACAGGAGAGAAGCCATTCTCATGTCCTGAATGTGGGAAATGTTTCAGACGTAAATCGCTCCTTGCCATACATAAGAGAACTCACACAGGAGCGAAGCCGTTTTCATGTTGTGAATGTGGAAAATGTTTTTCCCAGAAAAGAGAACTGGTTATACATGAAATAACTCACACAGGAGAGAAGCCATTACCATGTAATGAATGTGGAAAATGTTTTAGCAGCAAATCATCTCTGGTTAAACATTATAGTAATCACACAGGAGAGAAGCCATTCTCCTGTACTGAATGTGCGAAATGTTTTAGTCACAAATTTAATCTTGTTACACATCAGAGAACTCACACAGGAGAGAAGCCATTTTCCTGTCCTGAATGTGCAAAATGTTTTAGTCACAAATCTAGTCTTATTACACATCAGAGAACTCACACAGGAGAGAAGCCATTACCATGTAATGAATGTGGAAAATGTTTTAGCAGCAAATCATCTCTGGTTAATTAACCATATATAATCAAACAGGAGAGAAAGCCATTCCCGTACTGAATGTGCGAAATATTTTTAGTCACAAATTTAATCTTGTTACACATCTAGAACTCACACAGGAGAGAAGCCATTTTCCTGTCCTAAATGTGCAAAATGTTTTAGTCACAAATCTAGTCTTATTACACATCAGAGAACTCACACAGGAGAGAAGCCATTTTCATGTACAGAATGTGGAAAGCGTTTTAGTGATAAGTCATATCTTGCAAAACATTATACAACTCATTTAGAGGAGAAGCAATTTTCATGTGCTGAATGTGGGAAATGTTTTAGTCTCAAATCAATTCTTGTTACACATCAGAAAATACACACAGGGGAGAAGCCATTTTCATGTGCAGAATGTGGAAAATGTTTTTCCCAGAAAGGAGAACTGGTTATACATGAGAGAACTCACACAGGAGAGAAGCCATTCTCATGTCCTGAATGTGGAAAATGTTTCAGACATAAATCATATCTTGTTATGCATCAGAGAACTCACACAGGAGCGAAGCCATTTCCATGTACTGAATGTGAAAAATGTTTTTCTCGGAGAGGACAATTCTGTATACATGAGAGAACTCACACAGGAGAGAAGCCATTCTCATGTCCTGAATGTGGAAAGCGTTTCACACGTAAATCGCTCCTTGTCATACATAAGAGAACTCACACAGGGGGGAAGCCATTTTCATGTACCAAATGTTTTAAATGTTTTTGCAGCAAACCAGCTCTGGATAAGCATCAGAGAACTCACACGGGGGAGAAGCCATTTTCCTGTCCTGAATGTGCAAAATGTTTTAGTCACAAATTTAGTCTTTTTAGACATCAGAGAACTCACACAGGAGAGAAGCCATTTTCATGCACAGAATGTGGAAAGTGTTTTAGTAATAAGTCATATCTTGCAACACATTATAAAACTCACACAGGGGAGAAGCCATTTTCATGTGCTGAATGTGGTAAATGTTTTAGTCAGACATCAAATCTTCGGAGACATCAGAGAACTCACACAGGGGAGAAGTGATGTTAATATTCATAGTGTAAGAAACGTTACCAGCTTGGAGCCCTCTGATTGGATATCTTTCCTTAGGATAGGTTTGCTGATGCGGCTTGGATATAGTTTATCTACTGTGGATACGGAAAGTATTCAGACTCTGGTGCAGATCATCCCATCACAATGCACACAGCACCAGGCGTCCTCTCTCTATCTCCTCAGATCTGAGTTACATACATGTCTCTCTATAAACATACAGTCACGTTTTATTAATATCTCAGGGATTATCTGAGAACCTAAAGGAGAAGAATAATAACAAACTACTATAAAAGAGCAGCAGGACAAAACCTGACAATATCCCCTTGGAGAAGTGGTATTGATACCCCCGCTCTCACCTTTTCCTTGTTGATAATTTTGGTGACGTTCTTCAGCTACTTGAGTTCTTGTCTATAGTCATCCATGCCATTTCTCTGTGTTTATGGCACATTTCGTCTATACAGAGTTCATTGTTAAGGCAGCTCAATGTGTCCTTGTTTAAGTACTTCATTTGGTAGACTGGTGTCAGTTTCCCGCTTTCTTGTATACAAGTATTCTGCCGCTTTTTTCTCCCTGCCAGTCCTTTTTTTCCATTGCAGCTTGGAGTACGATGTTTCCCTTATTTTGATTCTATTAACAATGACTATTTATTGTCTACGAGCTTTGCTTCTGTAGAGCTTGCAGCTTATTTGGCTTAGACCTCCAGTTGTTAGGGCAACGGAGCTTTCTGGGTAGTGCGGTTCGTTGTCTTTCTTCTCTTTTGGTGTTTGACTATTTCCGGGACTATAGTCCAGCTGCCATCAGCATTTTAGCTGGACTTTCCTCTAGCGTTTTTATGTACCAGATTTCTAGTTGGTACTTTTCCACAATCCCGGGGAAAAAGGGACCATCGCGCTTTCTCTTACCGCATCTTATTCCCACTTGCCCGGATCATTGACGCATTCTTTACTGATGTCACACTATTTTGACAAAACAAACATTTTTATCGCTTGGTGGCTTGTATCCACCTTAATTTTTATGATCTTTTATTAAAGTACTTTCTCTTTTTTTAGTTCCGACTTTTTACATGTACACAAATTCACAACCTTAGCATAGTTCAAAACCTTTTTCTACGCGAACCATATTGTACACTTCCGTCGTTTTTTGGTATATCGGCTTTTGCTACTTCTTTCATTCATCTTTTTTTCATAATTGGTCCATTTCGTCTCTTTGCTAGGGACGTAAACGCCTTTTTCTTTTTTTCCTATTCTCGTGTACATCGTTTGGTTCTTCTTTTTTTGAGCGTGTTGTTCCGGTTGCTTTTTCGCTTAGTTCGAGCTTCTGTTTTTTCTTTCGATATTACCCATGGTTCATCTTGGTTATTTTTCCGCTTACAGACTCCTGCCGCCTCCTTTGTCACCGGGTATTTCCTCTTTTGGGTTTATGCGGTTCTCTGCTAATATCTTTGCGCGTCTAGGATTGTTGGCTGGGACTTGGTCATTCTTTGCCTTTTTCTGTGGTACCTCTTTGCATGATTGTCCACTGGTTGTTCTGGCACCTTATGCTTAGCGGGGTTCAATTCCCCATTTGAAGTGGTTTCCAGCGCCTTTTGTATTCAGGTGTGTCTGCGAGCTTGGTTTCGGCGGCTGACAATTTGCCGGTGTATTTTAGTTGATGTTTTTGTCTGTTTGTTATGGGTGATTTTTTGATATATTGATATTATTTTTTTATGTAACTTAGTGGAATGGGATTTTTCGTAGTTTGTCACGTTGTT
Organism: Engystomops pustulosus; assembly: GCA_019512145.1. Lineage (NCBI taxonomy): Eukaryota > Metazoa > Chordata > Amphibia > Anura > Leptodactylidae > Engystomops > Engystomops pustulosus. The sequence goes on from CM033641.1 coordinate 172,973,182, forward strand.
TAGGTTTTACTGGTTCCGTTTTTTTATTTCCTTAGTTTTATTTCTTTCCTTAGTAGCTCTTTCGTATCGAGCTGTTTTTTAGGTTATTCTTTCTTCACTTCATCGATATTTCCATCTCTTCTTTGGCCTTTGCGTTTCTTTTGATTAATCATGTTTTTTTATTTGGATTAATTTTTACTTATATTTTTTTGTTTTTCTAATTCTGTTATTTGTTTTTTTTTTCACCTAGTATAATTTCTATCTTTTGTGTGTTTTTATTTTGCACTAGATATATGTGTCCATTCGAGTTTTTTTTGTTGGTATTCCACGTTTTTATGTCCGTTTTTTTTTGTTGTTTTATTTTTTTTATTTTTTACGCGATTTATGTTATATTTTTTTATGATTGTTTTTTTGTTTTTGTATTGTTTATTGTTTTATGTTTGTTTTTTTTTATTTTATTGTTATTTTTTAGTTCTTGTTTTTTATTTGTTTTTATTTTTATTTTTCAGTTTATGTGTTGAGGGGGACTTTTGTATATTTGTTATAGGTTTTGTTGTATTTATTTAGAATGTTAGTGATTTGTTAGTTTGGCCGATAAAGGAGTAGTTCATTTTAGTTGTTTGCTAGTGTGGGATTTTGTTGGGGTGTGTTTGGGGTTTGGTAGGAGAGTTGGATGATTTGCGATGGGTGGGGACTTGTATTTTTTTTTTGCACATTAGCATTTTTTTGGAGGGAATCAATGATGTTTATTTTTGTCATGTTATGGGAAGTGTGAGCGTTGTTTTTTTCTTGTTATTTTTGTGGGGGATGGATACGCTTCTTTTGATTTTTGATATGTTTGAGGTTATATTTTATTTCTTCTTTCATTTTTTTTTAAGCATTTATTTAATTTTTTTTACTTTTTTTTTGTTTTTTTCCCTTCTTTTTTTCTTTTTCTTTTTTCATGTTTCTTTTTTTTTTTCTATTACCTTTCTTTTTTTTTTTTCCTTTCTTCTTTTTGTGGTCGTTTTTTTTCTTTTATTTTTTTGTTGTGATGTGAAATCCCTTCATTACTACTCGAGTCTACTTTTTTGATCCAGTTTATGGTCGTTTGTGAACACACTTGTCTTTCGCTTTGTTTATACATGTTTTGTTTTACCTTTTTTTTTTTTTTGTTTTTGTTTAAATTCTTTCTCGGCTTTATGGGTTTTCGTACATTCTTTTTTCTTTGACTCTTGACTTTTTCTTTTGTTTTGCATTGAACGTTGCCTTCTTTTCTAGTTGCTTTGTGACTCCTTCTTTTTGGTCGCCTTGTTTTACCACTATTATCTGTTTTATTGATTTTTTTTTTGCTGGTTTTAGGTGGTAAGATTTATTATTTCGTTTTTTTTGTGCTTTGGTCCCTCATTTCTTTTCTTTTCCCCATTTTTTTCTATTCTTGTCAGCAGTTCTTGTCTTGTATTTCATAAGTATCTTTTTTTTTAGCTTCAAGTTAGTCGCTCAACCAACTTTTGGTTTTTTTTTTTCATTTTTCTTTTATGATTTTCGCGTTCTCTTTTTTTTTGTTTTTTTCTTTTTTTGGGTTGGGCGGGAGCTTTTGTCATTTATATGGACGCGGTCACTAAGATCGGGTAGGTTTTTGGCATATTTTAAGCCGTTTTTCATTGGGCACCACTATCCCTACTTGTTATGGGTTTGTTTGTGTTTCTTTACTCTCTTTTTTTATTATTTTCAGTATTTTTTTTCCCTGAACAGTATTATTCACGTGGGCCACAAAGATATTAGTTGTTTTGGCAAACTATTTCTTTATGCCTTTCGACTTTTTTTTTTTTTTTCATCACCTGCCTAATATCTCTTTTTTTATTCTCGCTTCCCATTGGAGCCGTTGTCAGCTCTTCTATGTGGTTCGTCTTATGAATTTTTCTTTCTTTTTTTTTTTGGTCCATGTCAGAGTTTATTTTTTGTCTTGTTTTTTTGTTCTGCCGTTGTTTCTTATATAACTTGTTATCATCTTCTTTGTGTTTTTAGGTCGCTTTTCAGGTGCTTCTCGTAATTTTATTTTTCCAATACTCCTCGAAGTGCGCCCAGCATTCATTACGACCTGCCCTCAGAAATTTTTTTTTTGTTCTTTTTTCCGGCTTTTTATTTTAATGTGGTCCTTCTTTTTCTACCTTTTTTTTGACTTTGTTGTTTTTTTCCTGGTTAGACTTCTTACCGTTTGATAGTATTTGTATCTTATGTCTTGTTTTTTCCATTTTTTTTTTTTTTAGGGCATTTGGGCATTGTAACTAGTCTTATTGTCTTACGCACCATATTTATTGTGTTATTTTTTTTTTTTTTTATCTTTTCTTATTTTTTTTTTTTTCTTGGTGTGAGCGTGGCACTGTTTTTTTTTCATTTTTTTCCCATTTTTTCGTCTGTTTCTTGTCGTTTCTAGTGGGCATTCTGCTTTAATTTCTTTTTCATTCTGTTGGCGCCCTTTTTCTCTCCCACCTCCCTTTTTTTTTGTACTCCTCATTGTTCTTCCCGCTTCTTTTTTTTTCTTTCTCTTTTGTGTATTTCGCGTTTTTGTGTTTGTTTTTCTTTTCCTTGTCGCTTCTTTTTTAGGCTTTCTCAGCCTTTTTTTATTGACGTTATTTAATATCTCGACTCTTTACTTCTCTTTTGTTCTTTTTTTCGCCTCCGGGTCTTTTTACTGGCAGTTGTTTTTTTTCCTTTTCCTTCCTTAGTATTAAGTTTTCTTTGATTTTTTGTTTCCCCGTGGAACAACCGGACATTAGCCAATTGAAGATTTTTTATTGTTGCCCCCCAATTCAGGATCAAGTCCTTGTGGGACCTGACTCGCAATTCTTTATGGGCTATAAATTTCGGATGTGCCGTTTTTCTCCCTCTTACTCAAAGCATTTTTTTTCTAACGTTCTATTTTGTACGGACTGTCAAGACTCCGAGGATACAGCAATGGATTTTTTTCCCTTAGTCATCTTTTTGCAGGCTTATCTATCTTTATTTTGTACTTCACCCTTCGAGGGCGTTTTTTTTTCTTCAGACACATCTTTTTTTTTTTTAGATGACTAGTCTTATGACACGTTTGCTTTTTCTTTTTTTCTAGTCCGAGTTTGTTTTTTATTTCTCCGTTGTTCATATATCTCCATAGACATCATATTTTGGCTGTCTGTCCTTTTGTCTCATCATCCTTATGTGTACGTATACGGTTGTTGTTTTTATTCCGATCATTCGGATATAGGTTTTTTTATCATTTGCAAAGGATTTTGTTTCCTTTTTAGTCTATGTTTTTATCCAGGATATTTTTTCGTTATCCACGTTTCCTTATTAATTTTTGATTTTATTCCACTTTTTCAGGTTTCGTTGGATGATTTTTTTTGTTGCTAGCCTATTTACTCTCTCTGCCACCCATTTTTATATAGCTTGTTTGGTTTTAGGACTAGCATTTACTTACATCGAACTAAGACTTTTTATATTTTTTCTGTGTTTATTACGTCTTTGTTTCGGCCTTGGTGGACATTTAGCTTTCTTTTTTTCTGATGACCATCAGATACACACTGTTCCAAGAGGACGAGCAAGCGGCATGGTATATTTGTAAACCATTTATCTTTTCAGTTTGGGCTGTTCCTTTTTTCTATTTCTTAACTACTTTTTACTTTTTTTATTTTTCCGTACATGCACTCTGTGTATCGAGGGGAAGTCTTTATTCTTGACTGCTGCGAAGTCTGTAGGCTTACTTTATCCAATGGGTTCTTAATGTTAACTTTGTTAATTTTCTTACCTTGTACCTTTTGTGTTTTCCTTTAATTTTTCTTTACTATTGATTGCAAAGCCTTGTGTTTTTTTTCCTATTCGCATTTTCGTACTTTTATGCTGTTCATCGTTTTGTTCCTCTTTCGTAGTTAGTCAGCGTTTTTTATGTTATGCTTTAATCTACAGTTGCAGGTGTGCATATTACATTTTGTGTCTGTACTTCTAGTTTTTTTTGAACTTTTGTTCTTTTTTTTTTCTTTTTTTTGTGCTTGCCATTGTCCACTACCCCCATCATGTATTTTTTGCCTTCTTATGGGCTGGCGGACTTGGACTCCCTTCTCCAGGGGGCTTGGCCTTCAAACTCTTTTTCTTCTCTCCGACTATTTTTTACTCCCGCTGTTCATGTAGATTTATTTTTATATTTTGTTCTGTAGTTCTTTTTTGGGAGTGATTTACCATTTTCTGTATGCCCCTTTGTTTTTAGCTGATCCGGTAATTGAAGTGGTTTTTTCTATTTTTTCTTTCTTTGTTCCTTGTTTTCTCTTAGTTAAAAGGGTTTATTTATAATTTTTATTATTCTTTCATTTTCTTGTCTGCGAAACTACTACACTTGATCTTATACAAAAGGTTCTTAGAAGTGCTGTTTGGGGAGTAGCCTATAGACAGGGGCTTGGATTGGCGAAAGCTCGCCTGGCAGCGGAGCGCCAGCTCCATGCCAAGATCCAACTAACATAGTTTTAACTGCAGCACCTTTAATCTACTACTAGTTCACTGCCTCCATACATGGTCCCCTTATCAAACGAGCTGTGTCAGGCAGAATTTTGGGTTGTTTTCATGGCTTCCATGTTAACTTTGTCGCCACCCTGCTGTGTAATCCACAAAATATACTGGCAAACTTTTATCATGTACCGATATTATTTGAGCGCTTCTTGCTCACCTCCTTTGGTTCCTCTCTGCCACCCATTGGTTTGAAGCCTGAGTCCATTTAGGGTATGTCGCCATGACACTCTCTAGCCTGCTGCCGCTGCCTCTGCATGCCGTCCCCTATAGTGTCAGGGTCAATTATTGGATGTTTTAGATGCTATCTAGCTTCATTCTGTCACTCTGTCATGGCCATGCTGTTGCCCATAATTTTGGCATAATGGTGCGATTAGGCAGCCTCAGAGGCATCCATGCATGCTGCCCCTGCTGTTTCCTGTCCATTTCCGTGGTGTTTCCATCCTTTTCTGAGGTTCCCAGGTGTTTGGCCAAGCTTCCCTGTGCAGAGCCTTGGTCCCCTTGAAAAATGCTCGAGTCTCCCATTGACTTCAATGGGGCTCGTTATTCGAGACGAGCACTCGAGCATCGGGAAAAGTTCGTCTCGAATAACGAGTACCCGAGCATTTTAGTGTTCGCTCATCTCTAGTAACTATGTTATATATTCAGCAGGACAGGGATATATATATCTCCTATGTCTCCTCTCATAGCAGATCCCTGGTCCCAAAAGCTTACAATCCAATTTCCTAGACAGGAATTCAAGTTATCTGTTCAATGGAAACCAAGTGACCTCAAAATTTTTGTTTAGGTTTAAAGGGAATAATATAATGAGTGAGAATTATTAAAAGGACCAATCAGAATCCATCACAATAAACTAGAGACACTTACAGGTAATCTTCTTATATTTGTTATCCATGGACTCCTTTCTTCTAAAATCAACTTGATAAATTATGCTAATGTGCCTCGGGGTGTTAGCAGAGCAACTCCCTGCTGTAGCTTCACAGGCTGTTACACTGTGCAGGAGCACCCCTCCCCACTCCCACTGTGTGAGATTATGATAGAGCAGAGAGGGAGACAGTGTAACAACCTGTGAAGGAGTAACGGGGTAACGCCCACCAGAGCACTTCTGTCTCATTAGCATAATGATACAAGTTGATTTTAGAAGGTAGGAGGCCATGGATAACACATATAAGAAGATACCGCAGTCCCGGTGCCTGGAACTATGTCCCTGGTTTATCAGGATGGATTTTGATGGTAGATTCCTTTAAGATGATGAATGTCTCTCCTTTGGGGGTCCGAGCCCTGGCAGCTCTCAGTGCTCACAGGCGCAGGTGTATGTACAGGTAGACCCGCAGCAGATTTCACTGACGTCTCGAATAACGAGTACCCGAGCATTTTAGTGTTCGCTCATCTCTAGTAACAATGTTTGGAAATGTAGACTTTCACGTTCCATATCGCACTATCCACTACAGCTGTGAATTTGAGGCTACCATCGTTGTATTGGCAATCATCTTGGCTATCTCATACATAAATTTGATTTGCAACTATATAAGCCTTGTATATTACAACCTGTGATTCCCAGTAGCAGCAATGAAGAAGATTTCCCAAGAAAAGCCTTTTCCAGCAAATTGATTGTGAGCCATGACAGCTGGAAAATGTATATCCATTCATTCCAAAGCCAAAAGAGGGATATCCAGGCAAAATTGCTAAGTAAAGAGAAGGCTCATCACAAGGGGTATTCCTTCAGATGCAACAAACTTAGTGGATGGAGCTTGTATGGTTCCAAATAGTGAAATTAGGCAGTTAATAAAAGGCAAAAACGTAATCTTTATCTGCAGCTTGCGTTTCCAACAATTTCTTGAACCATCGTTATCTACGGTCCTGTAGCTCCCAGAACTACAAGCCTGATGCGATATTAAAGGGGTTATCCGGGTTTAAAAATGTTTTTATGGCCGGGCTGGGGAGGGCTATTTAAAAATAATAAACATGTACTTACCTCCTCTGGTGCTCCTGATGTTCCGCGCCGCGGCCCGTCTTCTCCGTGCGCCGGTTTCATTACACCAGCGCACAGGGAGCTTCCGGCCGGCCGGAAGCTCCCATACGCACCATCTCCCAGCGCTTACAACGCTGAGAGATAGGGACGGATGGGAGGAGCCGTTCACATCGCTCCCTGTGCGCGGCTTCAGTGCCCCTGTTTGTTTACAGGGGCACGGATCGAAGTGACCGCGGCGCGGGACATCAGCGGCGCCAGAGGAGGTAAGTCCATGTTTATTATGTTTAACTAGCCCTCCCCAGCCCGGCCATAAAAAATGTTTTAAACCCGGATAACCCCTTTAAAGATTTTTATCTTAACATGATAGGGCATCTGAAGTGACCCTCCTCTTTTAGCCTCTAGAAATTCAATAATGTGTATATCTTTATAAAGAGGCATTCACTGAAGGTGAAGAACATCTCATCAGCACTGGCTTGATTGGATTATCAAAAGGAACCTGAAAATCCTTTTTGTTTTTAATGAGTTGTTTGTCCTACATTCTGTTTTTTTGCAGTAAAAATAGTATGACATGCCAAACTAAGCATCTCATATATCTTATAAAATTTGCCTGCAAACAACAGTCTTTAGGATGAACAACTCAGTGCCCAAATGATAGACTAAAAGGACATGGATGTAATATCAAAAATAAATATCAGTTACATGTTCTCTCTAAACATTGTGCAAGTAGACATCCAAATAAAATGACAGCTTCAGAGTAACTCCAATAGATCATATACCAGAACAAGTGCATAACAGATTTGAAATGCTATGCCGTAGAGAAATATTCTGGATATTCAAATTGGGCACTATAAAACCATTTGTCTTAACAAATTAACGGAGACCATCATTTAACTCTACTTACCTTCTTATGTGGATTGCTAATCCTTATAGTATAATATTTTAAAAGCTCAAGAATCTTCTATATAGTTAGATTATATTATTATCCACCCCCTCCCTTGCCCCTTTTTACTAAGTAGTCAGGGTTATGTGTTTCAGTTCCTATACTTATCGATGTGTGTTCCACTAAAGTGAGGCCAATGGTAAAATTATAAACCTGAAAGATTAGTTATGACGATATTCACATGACTTTAGAGGCGATTTTTTTTTTTACAGGTAAATGAGTAGGATTTTACATAAAGGGAAATTCTAGGTAGGATATTTCATAATTAACCTGAGGGTTTCTGCTAGTTTAACGGGGTAAAATCAGGTATCAGGTTCTCTTTTTAGACTTCTGTATTACTTAGGGGAATATATTGATACTGTTCTGAATGTTTCCAGTGTTATGTTCAATACATAGATTTTATAAATAATAAGACTGATTTACTAGCCCTGTCACTGTTGTTTGAAATGCATCTAATATCCTTCATCAGCGCATAATAGAAACAGAATCTCTGAAATCAATTTGTCAAAAATAAAGTGTTTTGTCAGACTATTTGTATGGTAATTTTGACTTCATCAGAATACAGACAAACATTAAAGCACCTGAAATGATACTGCCGACTGAATTATAGAGCTGTGAACTCACATGAAGCCTGTAATGATTTATGCTGTAGTCTACCTACATTAAATAGTGCACCGAGCTAGCGTAACCTTGTTCATCCCACTATAGAAGACATGCCAACTTCAAAGAGTTACATATGTGGGAAAGGGAAAGTAATATGAATATGTAGCGCTACTGAATTTGATGGCCCCATATAATTAAAGATTATTGTTATTAATATTATTACTACTACAAATACCTTCTGTGTAATGCCATGTATATACATAGGCAAGGGTTGTCCAGTATGCACATTTTTTTAAAATCAGACAACCTATTTTAGATGTATGAATGATAGCTGTGTGCAGTTCAAAGCACCTTTTCGCCCAAATAAAAAAATGCTGTTTTTCTGTTGTTTTAGGATTGTAAGTAAAACCAAAACATTGCCATTAGGTCAACCTTTATGCAAAAATATTTCACTTTTAGTAACACAGACCTCTCTATAGATAGGGGTGCATGTAGCAAGTAACAGCATATAGGACAGTGATGGCAAACCTTTTAGGGACCGAGTGCCAGGACTACAAGTGAAAGCCACATATTTTTCACAAAGGGCCAAATGCCAATTTAAAGTAACAGGTTTCAAACGTATTGGCGTCCTGAGGACACCAATACAGTAGAAAGAAGGAGAAATTTGTATTATTATTATTAAGTCCTCTAAACAGGATGCATTAAAGGTCCAGAGCTCTGTCCACACCTCCTTGATTCAGTTCTTGAGTCCTGAATGGAGACCTTTGTGCTGGGTGATGGCCTAGATCACCAATGGCACTCATACCATAGGTTCGCCACCACTGATATAGGATGTATATACATGATGTGTGAAAAAGATAGCAGCATAAAATGATTTCATCTCGAGGTTTAGAATCATATCAATTATTGGTAAGAGCAGAAAACAACTAAGTTCAAAGGGTAGACTTTTGAGCTGCTTGGTGGAACATCTGTGGATTGTGCAGCATGGAGGTTTATCTCACTTATGGTCCATTTCCAGGACTTTGCAAACTGTACATGGTGACATCGTTTTATTGTCTAACATTTGCTCATGGAGGTTTAAATGTCAAGGTAAATATTCACTTTACATTTGGGCTCCATTCTGTAAAAATGTTATCTTCTTTCTTTAATTGTTTTGTGACTCATCTAGAAATAGGAACATTGGGGTAATTTATCATAAGAGCGGCTCCTTACGAAAGTTCTATGTCAGTCTTTGGAGTTCTGTTGCAGTCAGATTCATTAAAGTGGGTTTGGCCCTTGATAAGTCTGCTGGCAGTGTTTTTTGCTGTGTGGGTTGTTTGTGACAGTCACATAAAAAGTCACAAAAATCATTAAAAGTCACAACAGAACTTGCTCCTAAACAGAAATTTGTGCAAAATTACAAATCATGAATTCAATCGTATTATGAAAACTAGTCTATACAAATAATGAATTTGGTGCAAGCAGGGTCTATGTAAAAGTGAGTTTGCATTGTCTTATGTTCAATTTGTGCAATTGAAAGTTCCAAAACAGCATTTTTACGACAACCCTGCCAAAATAACGACAAACATAGACAAAAACCCCCAATGATAAATCCCCCTCCCGTTGACTTACTTGCTCTCCCACGCTAATTGTTATAGCAATGGACAGGGCTGATTTTAGATAAAGTGATGCCCTGGGCAAAACTAAAAGTGGGGCATTAAAATAAAACTATTTTATGAACAGTCACATTCAGTAGGAGGCTTCCTTTAGCCCTGCACAATAATAACACTTTGTAGTTTAGTAAGGCAATTTGTAATATGGGACTGTAGGAGAATTTTATAGAAGACAGACAGATGATTGGTAGATTGATGATAGAAGATAAATATGAAAGATGATATAGATTTAATATATAGATTTATAGATGCATACATATAAAGTATATTATATATAGATAACTAGATAAATGATGGAAGATATGATAGATACAAAGATAGATACATTAGAAGAGAGATAGAAGATTGATTGATAAATGGATAGATAATAGATAGGAGATAGGTAGATAGAAGCTATTTAAATAAATAGAAAAAAACATAGATAACAAGATCGATAAATGGTTAGATAGATATATAAATATGAAATAGACTAATTATAGAAGATTGATAACTAGACAGATACATGATAGATAGACAGGATACATGACGTATAGGTGATAAGCATCTTCACCCGGCACTCAACCAAGGAGTATTAAAAGAGTAATACATCCTGTGCCCAGAAAAGTCCACATGCAAGGGGGCACTATAGGACAGGGGATCCTGGGCAAATGCACAGTTTGTCGCCCCCTAAAGCTGACCCTGGCAATGGGTATATCCTGGGCTCTATGTACAGTTCCCTGTAAAAGAAGGAAATTACCTCCACTTTGCCAATTAGCTTTTGTCACATGAAACTCTGAGTTTTGGAGGTAAATTAGGGAAATAGAGGGAAAAATGGGTACACTTTCATTTTTTCTTTTATAGGGAAACCAAATAGGACTTGATTAAGATAAAATAGAGAGAAACTCAATGGACTTTCCCAGGGGATAACATCTACAAATAAATCAAAAACACTATTATATTTTCCAGCCCAAGTCTAATTACTTGAACATCCATCAGCTACTATTTTACTATTTTATCAACATCACCCAAGTACACACACTGCCATATTTACCAAGTTTCCACCGCTGTCCACATGATTTCTTTTTTAAACAAAAGTATACACTTCCCAACAGAACTGGAAAATATCAGCAAAGTTTGACATCCCTCCTGCAGCTAATACTACAACATCATTTAAATCAATTTCTTTTTATCTTCTAGAGACAATTCCATTACAACTAGCTGAAAGGTTAATCTTTTTTATCTATTTTAATTAGTATTTTTAATTTTCATATCCCTCCTATGGAAGATCTCTAATATCAGCTTTACATTATACATTCTTTTCAACTTTGTTGAGGTTCTAAACTAGAATTAAACTTCTTATCTGCACATAAAATTGGAATTCTGAATGCATGAATCAACTTTTATGATGAGTAAATCCTAGTCTTACAACAAATTATCTAAGTTGGAAACCCCTCGAAGGCCCCTCTTCCTGATTGAAAATTATTTATATGAAAGAACCAGATATAATTTACACATCTGAGGGTATGAATGAGACTGGACTGGGTTCCAGACCTTAAGATGTCTAATATCACACCAACATCCTAAAGTAGAATCTGCACCAAATATCCCTTCTTTAAACATAACAAAATTATCTTAAGAAATGCTGCCTGGTAATAATATATTACATCTTGCTTCCTTTTCACAGCGAGACAATCATAGGGACCTGTAGGTGTTTTCCATTGCATAAGTATTTAACAGTAACTATTATAACATTGTGGAGCATGTAAGATAGTTATATCCAGACTCACTGGTGACCACTGTGAGAAAGCCAATCCAATAGCGATGCCCGGGGTAGTATACAAGAGGTGTTTAATGTAAAACAAGTTGACCTCCCAAACATTTGCTGAAAATGGATCAAATAGAGACACTAAGGAGCAAAAAGAAACAGGCTAAGTGGGTTTTCTAAGAACTTTTGTTGTCAGAAATATCTTGACATGCGTCTTGCATATTTGCTTTTTTTTTTCTGAAAAGGCTTTAATGGCTGTGCATTTTTAGCACATTTCCTGATGTAGTAGTTTAAGAACCATAACCATAAAATGTTGTAGCATTTTATGTGTGACTCATATGACCAGTTAAAAATTAACCAATGTTAAGATTTTTTGTTTTCATTTTTAGTTTTATTTGGGGGTAAAGTTAGAGCGGCAAAAAATATTTTTTGTAATGTATGGTATATATTTTTTGATTTTCAAATTAACTCAAACTGAACATAATAAATTAATTCCCTGTTAGGTAATCATCATTTTGATATATAATACATATACTTATGGGTGTATGGGGCAAATTATATTTTTTATAGTATAGATATTTTATTGCGATTTGTATTTTAATATATTTATTCATATTTTATGTGCATCTGTTGTTTTTACTTCACATGTCCCCATGAGGTCAGAAAACAACTCTGATTAACTATTGCAGACCTAGCAAAAGGAGAAGGCAGAAGCAGCAATGAAGCAATTTTTCAGTTTTGCTTTTTTGGAGTTCTGAGGTTTCAAAGAGCACCTACACTGAAGACCATACTTGCGCCCACGAAAACTCGGAACCCAAAAAAAGCAAAACCGTAAAATATGCAGAACATCATGTTCCCTGAATTAAAGGGAACATATCGCTGTAGCAACAGATGTCTCACTTGTGACATCATGTTACACTGTACAAGATTTTTCACATCAGTCTCCACTGGAGAGCAATTTGAAATCAAATTATTTCTGAAATGTGCTTCAGATTTTGTTGTCTACCCACTACAGTGTCCATGTACATTGCAGACCCTAAGAGAAAGATGAACACACACCGCAGCAAAGTCAAACCCCTTTTCAATTATATAGTGTATCAAGACACTGCACCTTACATCATGAATGTAACAGTCTAACCCTTGTTTCAATAGAACAGATCCCCAGAGACCACCCACACAGACACATCCAACTAATTAAAAGAGAGAACTACTGGATTTTTAAAATGAATACCATGTGCCCTTACGGATTGAATGAAACACTCCAATCTATGTCCAGTCCAATTCCATGATATCCAGGATATCTCTGTACTTGCCCACATTCATCTTTCCTTCAATTGCACCCCGCTGTACTTTCCCTGCAGCCGTAAAACATCTTGGGGTTCTTCTTTATCTCTGTTACTAAGGATATTCACCCATGATTGCTTGGTTTCGCTAGATGGCCAGGTTGAGAGTTATGGTCATCCCAAACTTCTTCCATTTAAGGATTATGAAGGCCACTGTGCTCATAGGAACCTTTGGTGCTGAAGAAATTCTTTTGTAACCTTGGCCTGATCTGTGCCTTGCCATAATTCTGTCTCTGAGCTCCTTGGGCAGTTCCTTAGACCTCATGATGTGAACTGTGAGCTCTTATATAGACAGGTGTGTGCCTTTCCTAATCAAAACCAATCATTTTAATTAAACACAGGGAATAAAACCATCTCAAGGAGAATCAGAAAGAAATTCACAGTATGTAAGTTAATATGTCAGTGTTTCTTGCTTAATACATTGGCAAAAATCTTTACATTTCTGTTTTTTTTTTCTCAAGATGGGGTGCAGAGTATACATTGATGTATAAAAAAATTACTTTTTGGATCTTACCAAAGAGTGAACAATTTAAAGGGGTCTGAAAATTTTCCCTATTCACTATAGATACAGGAAGATAGCTGGAATATTTTTTCCATGCACTGTTACTAAGATGATAAAGCATTACTGTACAAATAATGACTAGATTCAGAAAAGAATCTGAACTCCCCAGCAATCTCAGTCTCTTATTTTGTAACCAAGGCTTTTGTCCTTGACTTAACTGAAATCTTACAGTTTCTATAAAGAAATCCTACCGCCAGCACAAAAGATATATTTCTCTTTCTGTACAGTGGAGTCCCACTGTGCAGTTGGTTTCACAAATGGCGAACACAACATGGAGGAGGGATTGCTTGCCAGCATGATGTGCTAAGAAGTCCTTTACTGGATTAACCCTTGATGTGCAAAACAAAATAGACATTTACGAGCTTTGTCTATTCACTGGTGATGCACATTAATGTTACATCAAACATTTCAAGGACATTACCGTCTTCCTTTCTGTGATTCATCATCCAAAAAATGACTTGCTTAATTGGGTCTGAATATCTTTTATGTATTGAATTTACATTGTTCAAGGACACTTTTGACGCTATTCTTCATCATCAAAAGGATACATCCCAGAAGTCTAATGGTGTCATGTGTTTTACTATAGCCTTCATAATTGTGTCTAAAAATGTTATGCAGCTACTCAAAGACATAAAAATTAAAGAAATAGCTTTTATAAAGAAAATTACAATAGTATTTACTGGATATATACAGGACATAGAAAACCTATACAGCCAATAAAGATGCATACACCCTTTATATATTTCATCCACAGAATTCGGAATCAGTTTACCATAGTGTTTAATTTGTTTATCTTTAATATTTATTGGTATTACTACAAAATTAAATAATCTTAGTATAAAATTGTATTATTTTCACTTTCTTGGCTTATTTAATATATTTCCTTTCTGGAACAATTCTGCTATTAAAAACAGAACCCACCATATGGGGAGCAGTGGGAAATGGACTGTAAAATAATAAAGCACTGGGACTAAAGCCAGTGCTAACATGTTTAGAAAATCTATAAAGAGTGTTCTATAAGGATGGCGGAAAAGAAAATGGATGGAGTGAATCTTTCTTTATCCATTATACTTGCTAAGCAATCACTAAATTCACAGCCCTATGTTAATTGTGTGTGGCACTATATATGCTAGGTTCACTATGAATTTTAATTCAGTTTGCAATACTGGTATATTAAGCTCCAAACTGTATTTTTTTGCCCTGATAATGCAGCACTTTAACCTCTGTATTTTGTGTTTTTATATATTTCAATGATTTTTAAATTCTGGGGGACATTTTTGTAAAATCATTCTATATAACTATCAATATTTTAAAAAAATTACAGAATCTTGCCAGGTTCACTTTCATTTCTGTTCTGTAGAAATCTCTATTGAGCAGTCATCTCACTCAAAATCATGGGAAGGATTTCAATACAAAGTGATAGATAGATCAGGGCAGGATCACGGCACAGCTTCTCCAACCTATAATAACCCTTTAACTTCTACACAGGTCACAGAGCATGTCTATAACACTCCCCTACTGTCAATGCTTAGGCAAGATGGGTGTCCCTATAATCAACAAAATCCTTTACATCACAATAAATTTACCCACAATGAAAAGAAAATAGCTATAGAAAAGAAAACATTTCACACTATAAATAGATAATTTCCACTGACTGTATTGAACTTTCTGATTTTTTCTGTAAATTTCCTAGTTACATAGTTAGCACAGTTGAAAAAGACATATGAGTTCAACCAAGTCATTAGTAATTAACTTTTCAAAGGTCTAATAACAACTTTCATCAAGGAATTTCTATTGTACTGTACACATGATACATACATCAATAAGAAGTGCATGAGAATGCTGTATACATTTAAGCCTACACAATACAATTTTGGCAATGGTCTTGAAAGGGGTTTTTCACTTGTCCTCTAGACCCAGAATTGGGCACTAGTGCCTGATCATCTTGGTTTGACATGCGGCTGTACAGTTTTTAGGTGATAGGTCCAGATCTATCTCCTGATCTATCACCTAAAAACTCTACAGTCACATGGTCTTATTATAGACTTTGAGATTGAAAGCTTTCCAATTTGAATGGGGTCTTTTTTGTGTGACTTCACGTAGGATTTTTTACTATATAGTATAGCTTTTGTTAAAAAGAAGGGCTGTGTGTAAGCAGCATGTGAAGTTTCCATTTTAGGAAGAGCTATACCTTTAAATAAAATCGGAGGACTAGAAAGAAGACTGAAAGGGTTTGGAAAGAGCGAGTAGACAGAAGTGATCTGTATGTCATTATAGTGATAGTATTGTAATACACTTTGCTTTAGGGGTACCTTTTTGAAAAATGAAGGATATATGCTGCTAGGGAGCAAAGGGTTAAAATGGAATGTGTGTGTACTCACATGTGTGGCTGGGGATTGGAGGATTAAAATGGAATGTTTTTTTATCGGGCAATGAATTAAAGTGCAATTTTGTTTGTATACTGCATGACAATGTTTTTACGAATATTGATAATAAGAAGATAAATGAATTTACTATTTACACTAACTATTTAAAAGTCTACTGCTACATCAAGCACCATGCCCCAGAAGAAAAAGCCTGAAGAGGCGAAACCTGAGGTCGGATGTGGTGCTCTGGCGTTTTGGAACTTTTTAAACTTTATTACGTGCATTTTAATCGATGTTTGTGAGTATTTCTTTAATAAATACCTATCGCCTTGGTGATCTGCACAATTTGCTTGTCTCCCTTTTCATAGGATCTATGGCTGTTTTTTTCTTCTGAAAGCAAGATTTTGTTAAATGGATCAATGCGGACAGCGTATACTATGACTGGGAGTAACTGCCAAGCCTTGAAGCACTGAGGCCCCTTCCACATTGGCGTTTTTCACGCGCGAGTTCTGCGCGTGCATTTGACGCGCAGAACTTGCATTGCACTCTGTCCCATTGTATTCAATGGGTCTTTCTTCATTAGCGTTGGTTTTCACGCGCGTGCTTGCGTTCGTTTTCACGCGCGTCAAAATCGCAGCATGCTCTACTTTTGCGTGTCACGCACGTTTTTCACGCCCCATTCAAGTCTATGGAGATGCATCAAGAACGCATTGCACTCGCAATCATTGCAAGTGCAATGCGAGTGCAATGCTTTTAACAAAAACGTACGGGTTTGCTAAGGTGACCAGAATAACATATTTCCCCTGCTCGAGAATGATCATTTAATTTAAAAAACACAATGAAGACAGTGAAGAATAGAATAAAAACAGTGAACACAGTGAACAACAGGATCATTTAAGAAAAAAAACAGTGCAGAACACAGTGCAGAATAGATTACAGATGTTCGGCACATCTGCTTACTTGTCGGGAGATACGCGCGGAACGGTGCGCCCAAATACATGTGAAGAACAATATATATGTGTGAAGAACACATTGCAGATGTATTTAAACATCTGCATGTGTTCTTCACACACATATATATTGTTCTTCACATGCTATTTGGGCGCACCGTTCCGCGCGTATCTCCCGACAAGTAGCAGATGTGCCGAACATCTGTAATCTATTCTGCACTGTGTTCTGCACTGTGTTTTTCTCTTAAATGATCCTGTGTTCCACTGTGTTCACTGTGTTCACTGTTTTTATTCTATTCTCACTGTTCTTCACATCTGCTAACTTGTCGGGATAATATACACGGGAACAGTGAAGAATAGATCGCAGATGTTTGCAACTTATCAGAAGACATTTTTTTCAATTAAATACACATTTTAATCCCAAACCATGGTCCCTTTGAAAAATCCTCGAGTCTCCCATTGACTCACGCGTGAAAAACGCGCCAAACCGCGCCAAAAACGCTAACAACACGCGCATGAAAAACGCAAAAACGCTAATTACTCCAAGGAAAAATGGGACAAAAACGCAGCCAAAAACGTCAGTTTTTCACGCATTGCACTCTGCGTGAAATGCACACGCTATGTGGAAGGGGCCTAAGAGTCTTCCATTTCAGAAAGGGTGGAGTGGTGTATGTGTCTTCAATTGAAGTACTGTTTCTTTCTTTATTTTATCTAAAGCCCATTTTCTATGGATTTTCCTTGTTTTGAAGGGAAGTTGGGCTTTGGTGACATATTTTTTTTTATTACTTCTACAGCATTTGTAAGAGAGCATGCTTTTATTAAACTGCTCCTCTCAAGTTCACCTTTTTCACCAGGAATATATGTGTTTGTGACTTTACTATGGCCGAGCTTTTCTGATGCCAGGGATAATAAAAAAGTGGATTATGGGATGTAAGGGACACAATTTTTAGCTAAAAAAGGGGTCAGTTATAGGACTCTATAAGAACCTGTCACTAACTGTATATGTGAAAATGTGGTGACAGGTTGCCTTTAATAAGGAACTGTGATTTTAAATTTATTTTGAATATTTTGCGTGGGGTGTGTGAATAATTTATCTAAAATATAATAAATTCATCTTAGTTTGTATGAAACAGGCTACAAAGTATCGCTTACTAACTATGTTACTTCTCTGTTTTCATGGCGATTATTTACAAATCTCTGAGTAGTGACTGTTTACTCTTTCTGCTCTCCCTTGGCTGTAGTTGCTAGGAAGTACTATTTAAATATCAAGATGTAAGCTCATAGTCGGCCTCCGTAGACCCACATTCTACAGGCAGGAATACGGTCTCTACAAAGGGAGATCTGCGTCTGATTTTTTTACAACAACAAAATTTCTAATAAAAAGTTATACTTTAAAGGTACACACACCCTTGTGCAGGTGTATAACTGCTGTGCTCTTGGCTCTTGTTTGTACACGTGCCCTCAGTTGACTAAGATGTTTTTTACTTGCTTCCCATTTTATCCAGACTACATGAAAGGTCAATATTAACCATCTCACACAATAGTCCTTCTGTAACATTTATGGTTCTTTAGATTATTCCTGGAGTTACAATAAGGTCACCAATTTATTAGGCCTATACTTAGTTGCCATCATTTTTTGTCATCAAATCAGCTTTACCATCAGTTTCACTGATTTTACTGATGACAATTCATATATGTGACTGAATTAAACATCCAGACACGTATGAAGAGAAAGATCCTTACCCTGTGTAAAGGAGGTCGCACTGGTTTCGGACGCCATCTTGACTACTGTCCGCCATCTAGATACAGCGGCCATGTTTCCTGACCACTGTCCATTAATGTCATGATCAAACTTCATTTTATGTAACCTGTTTGCTGGACTGTCAGCTAATACCCTTTGACATTTAATCAGAGCCAGTCTGTCCTTGATGCTGCATGATTATGATTCTGGAGTCCACTTCTCTCTTCTTTCAGCAAATTAGTATAAACATATCTGTGTACAAGGTCTCTGAGAACTGAGCACAATTAATTATTTTTCCCATAATATGTGTAGAAACATAATGGCCAATAGAATCAAAGTGTCTATCTCCTTTCATACAACACCCAAAATGCTGATTTCTCGGGCTAAAATACAGCTGTGTTTTTTAAATAAACAGTGTGATTTGAGTGCTTCTAAAGACCGGACTGTGTCTTTGTGTAACTCTGTCATCTCGCGCCGGCAGCTATCTCATCTTCCCTCAAGGGTTGATAGGCACTCACCTAATCCAGACCCTTAATCCAGACACTCACCTAATCCAGCAATTTTTATTGCTGCAGCCTGTGCTGTTCTATGACATGCACATGCTGCAGCAATAAATCAACATTTAATGCTAAAAAGGTTGAAACTTTTCAATGACTGTTCTATTAGGCATGTCTCCGCATATACACTGGAGATCAAATTAGAGAACACACACAATTTTCTTGAATGTCCAAGGTCATTGTTTAGTCCTATGTGAATATATCCTGACATGAACAAATCAGTATCTAAGCTTATTTCATACATTTTACATATTCTAAAGCACAGAATGAAAATGGAGGAACTGTAAGGAATTGATACGAAGGATATTGGAAAATGGTATAACTTTTCATCATACAAACAATAACATTAATTTGCTGAAATAGGAAACCCCCTTTAATCTAGCACCTGTTGCGATTTTCCTTAATTATCTGACAAACTCTATTTAACTGGCAGCCTAACTTTCCAGTTTGCACTGACTTTGCAAAATAGTGTGCTGTTCCAAAGTGACTGAATCCTTAGGGCAGCAGGTTGTCCAGATAAAGCTAGAAGGGAGACCATATAAGCCACGCAAGAGAAGTTGGTCATTCCAAGTCTGCGATTTCTAGAATGTTGCATCTTTACAACATCACAAACTCATTCAAGGCTTCCAGAGCTGGAAGCCTTCGAAGAACAAATGCAAGAGAGGAACAGGTTAATGTGGAGGATCTTCATGGGTAATCAATTCAACACTTCAGCTGGTTTTGCTTGTCAGTTCAGCACTAAACACGTGATAGGGATTTTTTTATGCAGGCCCCAACAGCCCTCTTGACTTTGTGCGTGGCTGGGTAAGAATCATTATTATGCATGTACATGTATTGTCTTCCAATTTAAAGAACATGAACTGCCATGCAGTCAGATTTGCTTTGCTTAACATTTAAAGGCGCCTCATCTATGCTTCATGCTGAGAAGAACATCTCAATTGGTGAAAACAAGCTCTAAATGTGTTCTCCTCATCCTTGTTCAGTTTCGCAAACACCAAAACCTCAGGGAGGTTTCAGTCTGTTAGCTAGATTATGTTTTCTAAGAAATTCAATTATTCTATTAGATTAATGAATTGCTCATAAACAGACTTGAAAGGTAAGCTGGCAGCAAGATATAGCAGTGGCAAGTCTATTTTAAGCTAACAGATACATGGATTGCTCCTGACAGCCAACAATCTAGAATGACCGGGGACGGAAACGTGACAAATTAGGTGGCTATGCGGTTTTCCTTAGGGGATTCTTTGGGGAGAATATTTCAAATAAAATATGTCAAGCAATGTACTTTATGTATGTAGGCATCATATGTTTCCCAGATATATCAGTTATCTAGAAATTATTTCAGAACATCTACACCTAAGGAGTCTGGTGTATTAACATATCTGTTGATACAGAAAATAAAACTCATAGCAGCTGCAGATTTATATTTTCATTTTTATGGTGTTACTTGGGCTCTTAATTTGTTATTGTGACGGGGAACAAGGGTTCTTGATACAATACCCGACAACGCATATGCGGCTCAGTTTATTTGTATCCACATTTACAGACAGTCCCCGGTTTACATACAAGATAGGTTCTGTATGGTGTGTTCTTAAGTAGAGTTTGCATGTAAATCAGAATTGTATTTGTTATATTTTAACCCCAGCCAGAATTTTGTGTTTAAAAATGTTGGGTTGTCATAAGAACCTTTGATAACTGTTAAAGCTGCTGGGGCTAAAGTAGAGTAAAGTAGAGTAAAGTAGCTGGGGCTAAAGTAGAGTAGAGTAAAGTAGAGCCTAGGCTAAAGTAGAGTAAAATACCAATATCCAAAGGTTCATTTGTTACTAGGGTCGTCTGTAAGTTGGGTGTTCTTAAGTAGGGAACCGCCTGTACAAGGAAATCATGGGATTGCCTAAACTCAGCACCCAGACCAAAAGTCCTCAGACTCTTCTACTAGCCTCTTCTCATCTTCACCCTGGCCTTTGGATCTGCCACGGTTTCAGATCCCAGCTCCTTCCAAGACACAACACTCATTTCAACCTCAGCCCAACAACCCCTGACCACATGGGCTTTACATCCTATATCTGATCTGCCCATGGGTGGGCAGAGGAATACATAATGAGCGCCCATTCTCTAACAACCTCCCCCATGGGTAAACAATGTACTCTCCTTCCCGGATACTCGATAGAAAATCTTAAAAAAAAAAAAAAAAAAAAATGGAATGTCCCCAGGGGTCTTTTATGTGCTTATGGGGGGTATATAGGTAAAAACACACACAATAAAAAATGTACTCACTATTGCAAAAAAAGTTACATTTTCCACTTTTTGTAATTTCAACCCCAAAAGAAAAAATGAAAAAAAAAATCCTTTAAAGAAGCTATGGCCCTTAGACTAAAAGTATATGTACAAAATTTGCCCAGTCATTAAAGAGATTCTGTCCGTCAATTAAAACACCTTAAAACTACATATATTCCATAATGGCAATTAGAAATAATTTCCTCCTCCTATCCCTACATCATCCCTCTACCTGTAAACTAACCCCGTTAGGATGCAGCCAATTAATAGGTTAACGCTTAGTCCCATTTTTTCTGGCATGCATCACTTTATATGGTTATAACTTTTGAACACTGTAACTAATCAAAACACTTTGGGGGGCGCCATCAACAGGACCTTATGCTATCATGTGTAGTCATAATGTTAGGGGTCATAGCGTGATTATCATGCGTTCTTTATGTATTCACAGTGATTGAAGAACACTAAAGAACAAACTGCCCTGCAGGGCCTACACTTTTCAATATTTTTAATGAATGAAGAGACCTCTCCAGTCCACTGGAAGATATTGAGACCAGAGTAAGGCAGCACCTGTTCTGCTAAAAGAATACTTCTTCAACTAGTACAATTGCATATGTACTGCAATAATGAAGATCTAAAGTGGCAATCTAACAATGCTGTTTTACAACTTTTATTTGCTGTTAACCATTTTTAGTATGAATTACTCAACTGGTAATATTATACAAGTCCTGACCCATATGTCCATTCCTATTTCTCTTCACATACAGAGACTTAAAAGAATCCGGAAGTTTTCCAGATATACTTGTGGTTGATGTATTCCCTATTAAATTTTAAAACGGCATCTTTCCCCATAAATCTGCATTGTCTCAATCTTCTCTTATTCCTCTTAGAAAAAAAAATTGACAACCGGGATGTTCCAGGCAATGGGGCATTTCAGAGTGGTTGCAGAAGGTGTGGTCGCACTGGATGCTAGGGTCCTATAAGCCCATAAAGTGTCCCTTACCAACATGTAGAGGCCTGTACCCTATAGGCAGGGGGCAGGGTACAAGATTTTGCACTTCGGACCAGCCTTCACAGTGTGATACAGTGTCAGGCTGTGTAAGGACATCTTTCTGATATGAGTTTTGCTGACAACCAGTTGTCACTTTATGTACATAGCTCTATGAGTGATAGATGAAGAACTGATAGAAAGAAATATTCTATTTCCCCAGAGTTTTATGGGGATAAAACTTTTTGATATGGCAAGTTCTCTAACTGCAATATCATTTCTAATGCTTATGAGCTGGTAAGGACTATTTCTTACAAGACAGATGGACCTATTTAATATGACAGCTGATACCAAAAATACATTAGCATAATTCCTAGATCATAACATTTATGCAATTTAAAAGAAATCTGTTTCTCTCTCCATATTTCATACAATTGCTTGAAGTATGGTACAGTAGAAGACATCAGCAATTTGCTGAAACAGTGATGGAATTTCACTTATACTTAAAACAGTATAGATGGCAGTCAGGCAGTAGCGAAATAGGTCATCATTCAAACACTCCACGTCTTACTCTGCTAGCTTCTTTATGTCTTTTAATATAATCAAAAACAGATTTAAAATAGACTTTTATTTTACTGCCAAATTATAATTGAAAGTAGGTCAACAACTAATGAACCCTCAAAGAGAATATGTCATTTTTCTGTATGAACGGTATTTTGCCACCATTGCTTCATAACACCAAGTGACAGCTTGGACTTTATCTCAGCTACATATTTCTCCTTATGTGAATAATATTTCAGATGGACTAAATCAGGTGTAATGATTATGATAATAAATAAGGCTGACTGTTTCTGGAGGGTGTTTTCAGAGCCCCTCCATTGTTGAAGCTTCCCATGCTGTTAGAATGAGCAGGCAGTGTCTCCCTTACCTTTCTGATGCTGATAAACTACACTGGCAGAGGAGAGGGGGAGCAGGGGGAGGACAGAAATCTTCTGCTCATTGTAACAGCCTGTGAATCTGCAGCACTGAGGGTCTCTGGTATTGCCCATAGACGCCATTCTGCTCGTTAGCATAATTTCAAATTTGATATTAGAAGGAAGAGGACATGGATACACAATATAAGTTTACCACAGCCACAGTTTCTTGGATCTTTGAGTAAGTGTCCCTGTTTTATAATGTCCATGTGTATGATGTAATTTTGCATTTGTTAACTTTAAGTGTATTTGTGTGTGTTAGTAGATGCATATGTTATGTTGTGTAAACTAAGTGCATATGTTTGTGTATGTATAGGGATATTTTTTACTACATGTGGACTACAGTCCATTAGGTGACAGTAGTCAATTGTAGAGCCAAAAACCGATGTAAAAGTTAGGAAATCCAGTCCCGTCCTCGCCACTATTTTAAAATTCTTGGATTTTCATAAAGCCAGGGCCCTTCTACTCTTAATCCACCACTAGCTACTGGGGCGTGGAGCCTCACCAGTAGTGAGACAAAGACTACTCCACACCCAGTAACCTCTGCAATCCCCCTCACTTCCCACATCCCCAAAGTTGAATCTGGCTCGCTGGGTCATGGAGTACACTTTTTTCTCGCTCTCTGGAAAGGCTACTCCACACCCAAGTACCTCTCCAGAAAATTACAAATTAGATTAGTTAATAAGTCTTAGGGAGGGAAGGATAGTTTAGGGTTAGGATTTACTAGGAACCTACCATCAGATCTCCTTTAAGTAGATTCCTGATGGTAGGTTTCCTTTAAAGTAGATCACAGTATACAGGTCACAATTCAATGTATGATTTCAGATTGCAGATGGTGACCATCGCCCATAAAATCAAAATCTACATACAAAAGGAGACAACAAACATTCTATAAGTAGTACACACATGAAAAATAGTCATGAAAAGTGGCTATATGTAATAACAGAGAACCATTAGCTATTTGCAGACCACATACAATTGTGGCATATTTGGATATCGCGGAAGATATAAAGGAAGAGAGAGGAAAGATATAGTTGGACAAGATGCAGGAAAAATGGATAAAAGGATAAAGGTGAACAAGTTAGGGATAAAACAGTAATACGATAATGAAGGTAGAAAGATATTGTAAGCATGTACAGATGATTACCAATTAAATTGGTCAATTTTATGTCACATTATCATGCTAAGATCCTTCAAATCGTGTGTAGCGTTACTAGTATACGCTAAGAATTGAAGCATGAGCAATATTTCCTCAGGTCTATTTCATGTTTTACCCAGGACTAGAACACCTGCTCATATTCATAAACAAATCTCTTTAAATTAGGTTATGAACTTAATCACAGGCACAATTTCACTTGTTCAATATAAGAACATAGTAAGCAATGGGATTCCTCTTCTCTGCATTTTGCTGGCTCAAGCATCTTATTAAATATGTTAAATCTTTTTTCATTGAGACATGCCACAGCTGATGAAACTCGGGTCATGCCATAACACCAACCTCATTTTAGTTGCCTCTTGCTATAGAATGAAGTGTTTCTTATTGGTTGCCATGGTAAACACTGAATATATATGTTTCACATCTGGAAGATTTATGTGCCTATTTTACTCATCTATATAGAGCATGGGAATCAAGCAAGTAATTCAGATGTCTTCTTAAAGAAGATGATCATTGTGCATAATATATATGGTGACACAGGATAGAGTTCAGAAAGTGATGCGACAATATTTGCTGGTGATAGGCATAAACCTATTTACATTGTGTAAAACAAATTTATATCAATATATCATCATTAATTTCACAGAACAAAGAGGACCTGTCAGGACGATTTGGAACACTAGACCAACAAAAGGTTCTTTTGGACCTGTGGTTTAATGTCCAACCGCCGTTGAAGATCTCCAGGGCCATTATATAAAAAAAACTAACCGTCATACCCACCTAGAAATTGGTCCGATTAGGGGCATTACATGCTGCACAGTGGTTCAATGAAGCGTGTACACCCCGCCTTTGTTGCTCAGGCGATATTCCTCCAGCACATGCACAAGGTGTACTATGGTAGCTTCTTGCATCACTTTGCAGATACTGAGAGCCATAGCCTGGGTTTAGGGTATGTTCTTTTTTGGCATGGAGGAAAAGCTAATGGGCAATCGGGGACACAAACCACTGTCCATATGTTACCTTACGTATTAGAATCCAAATTTCCCTGACAGGTTCCCTGTAATTGGCACTAGCCCACACAGCATGATAGAATGCTATTTGCACTTGTTTGATGTAGCATCTCTGTTTTTAATATCGTAGTGTACTTGCCTTTTATTGTTTTGTTTTGGTTAAATAAGTAACTTGTGCATTAGTGTAAATGCTGTTATTTGTATAAAGATTGAGCCCTCTCCGCGTCTACGGTCCCCCCTCCTTCTCTGAGTTTTTTTCACCCATGTGTCTGCCCAGTACAACTATCCTCTCAAACACTACATTCCCCTCCGTACATTGTCCCCTGGCGGCTCCTGGACAACCGTCCGTGCCATACAATTGACGGCTCGCTGGTGGTGTCGTCCAAGGGGGACACTCAACAATCAGGTGTTGTGTGATTTAAGAGAAAAACACAGTGCAGAACACAGTGCAGAATAGATTAGATGTTCGGCACATCTGCTTACTTGTCGGGAGATACGCGCGGAACGGTGCGCCCAAAATAGCATGTGAAGAACAATATATATGTGTGAAGAACACATTGCAGATGTATTTAAACATCTGCAATGTGTTCTTCACACACATATACCCGGTCCTGTGGAGTTAACAAAAGTGCATTGTCCGACGATCATGCACTGTGCCGTGATTCACGTGGGCCGATATTCTGCATGTGTCACTTCCCCGCTCAGGTCCACTGGAGTTCACCTTCTTCTTCCCAGTGCTGGTAAATGCTTGATCTTGCTACACAACTTGAAAGTTAAATCCTGTTCAGTCCGAATCAGTCCGATCGTCTGATAGCACGCCACCCCCCCCCCCCCCCCGATTTCTGTAGCATGAAAGCCAGTGCAGCCGCGCCACAATCTAATCACGTGTGACACAATCCCCAGTTAAATACCTGTCACATAGGGGCAAACCCGGAAAACGTCCAAAAATCTGACAAAAGTGAATCCACGGACCCTTAGTAAATGAGATGCTGTGTGCTGACAAAGTGATTAGATTATCAGGGTACAGGTTTATCTTTACTTTCATTTAGTTTCTAAATGTTCTACTAGTATCTGACACATAGAAAAAGAGTGATGAGACAGATCAGAGATATGATGAGATCCATTAGATGAATATAACAGACAATGACACACTTCAGGTCTGCTACATCTGAGCTATAAAACACACTGTTTTTCCCCTGTTATAAAGATTTTACCTTGCCTGTAGCTTGTAGATTTAGTCTCCTCACGATTTGGGCGCACCGTTCCGCGTATCTCCGACAAGTAAGCAAGTGTGAACATCTGTAATCTATTCTGCACTGTGTTCTGCACTGTTTTTTTCTCTTAAATGATCCTGTGTTCACTGTGTTCACTGTTTTTATTCTATTCTTCACTGTTCTTCATTGTGTTTTTTAAATTAAATGATCATTCTCGAGCCGGGGAAATACTGTTATTCTGGTCACCTAGCAACCCTTACGTTTTAAAACGCATTGCACTCGCATTGCACTTGCAATGATTGCGAGTGCAATGCGTTCTGATGCATCTCCATAGACTTGAATGGGGGTGAAAAACGTGCGTGACACGCAAAAGTAGAGCATGCTGCGATTTGACGCGCGTGAAAACGACGCAAGCACGCGCTGTGAAAACCAACGCTAATGAAGAAAGACCCATTGAATACAATGGGACAGAGTGCAATGCAAGTTCTGCGCGTCAAATGCACGCGCAGAACTCGCGCGTGAAAAACGCCAATGTGGAAGGGGCCTCAGTGCTTCAAGGCTTGGCAGTTACTCCCGTCATAGTTATACGCTGTCCGCATGATCCATTTAACAAAATCTTGCTTTCAGAAGAAAAAAACAGCCATAGATCCTATGAAAAGGGAGACAAGCAAATTGTGCAGATCACCAAGGCGATAGGTATTTATTAAAGAAATACTCACAAAACACGATTAAAATGCACGTAATAAAGTTTAAAAAGTTCCAAAACGCCAGAGCACCACATCCGACCTCAGGTTTCGCCTCTTCAGGCTTTTTCTTCTGGGGCATGGTGCTGATGTAGCAGTAGACTTTTAAATAGTTAGTGTAAATAGTAAATTCATTATCTTCTTATTATCAATTCTGTAAAAACATGTCATGCAGTATACAAACAAATGCACTTTATATTGCCCGATAAAAAACATTCCATTTTAATCCTCCAATCCCCAGCCACACAAATGTGAGTACACACACATCCATTAACCCTTTGCTCCCTAGCAGCATATATCCTTCATTTTCAAAAGGTACCCTAAAGCAAAGTGTATTACAATACTATCACTATAATGACATACGATCACTTCTGTCTACTCGCTCTTTCCAAACCTTTCAGTCTTCTTTCTAGTCCTCCGATTTTATTTAAAGGTATAGCTCTTCCTAAAATGGAAACTTCACATGTGCTACACACAGCCCTTTTTTAACAAAAGCTATACTAATAGTAAAAATCCTACGTGAAGTCACACAAAAAAGACCCCATTCAAATTGGAAAGCTTTCAATCTCAAAGTCTATAATAAGACCATGTGACTGTAGAGTTTTAGGTGATAGTCAGGAGATAGATCTGGACCTATCACCTAAAAACTGTACAGCCGCATGTCAAACCAAGATGATCAGGCACTAGTGCCCAATTCTGGGTCTAGAGGACAAGTGAAAAACCCCTTTCAAGACCATTGCCAAAATTGTATTGTGTAGGCTTAAATGTAACAGCTTCTCATGCACTTCTTATTGATGTATGTATCATGTGTACAGTACAATAGAAATTCCTTGATGAAAGTTGTTATTAGACCTTTGAAAAGTTAATTACTAATGACTTGGTTGAATCATATGTCTTTTTCAACTGTGCTAACTATGTAACTAGGAAATTTACAGAAAAAATCAGAAAGTTCAATACAGTCAGTGGAAATTATCTATTTATAGTGTGGAAATGTTTTCTTTCTATAGCTATTTTCTTTTCATTGTGGGTAAATATTGTGATGTAAAGGATTTTGTTGATTATGGGACACCCATCTTGCCTAAGCATTGACAGTAGGGGAGTGTTATAGACATGCTCTGTGACCTGTGTAGAAGTTAAAGGGTTATTATAGGTTGGAGAGCTGTGCCGTGATCCTGCCTGATTATCTTCACTTGTATTGAAATCCTCCCATGATTTTGAGTGAGATGACTGCTCAATAGAGATTTCTACAGACAGAAATGAAAGTGAACCTGGCAAGATTCTGTAATTTTTTTAAATATTGATAGTTATATAGAATGATTTTACAAAAATGTCCCCCAGATTTAAAAATCATTGAAATATATAAAAAAAACAAAATACAGAGGTTAAAGTGCTGCATTATCAGGGCAAAAAAATACAGTTTGGAGCTTAATATACCAGTATTGCAAACTGAATTAAAATTCATAGTGAACCTAGCATATATGTGCCACACACAATTAACATAGGGCTGTGAATTTAGTGATTGCTTAGCAAGTATAATGGATAAAGAAGATTCACTCCATCCATTTTCTTTTCCGCCATCCTTATAAACACTCTTTATAGATTTTCTAAACATGTTAGCACTGGCTTTAGTCCCAGTGCTTATTATTTTACAGTCCATTTCCCACTGCTCCCCATATGGTGGGTTCTGTTTTTTATAGCAGAATTGTTCAGAAAGGAAATATATTAAATAAGCCAAGAAAGTGAAAAATAACAATTTTATCTAAGATTATTTAATTTGTAGTAATACCAAAATATTAAAGATAAACAAATAAACACTATGGTAAACTGTTCCGAAATCTGTGATGAAATATATAAAGGGTGTATGCATCTTTATTGGCTGTATAGGTTTTCTATGTCCTGTATATATCCAGTAAATACTATTGTAATTTTCTTTATAAAAGCTATTTCTAATTTTTATGTCTTTGAGTAGCTGCATAACATTTTAGACACAATTATGAAGGCTATAGTAAAACACATGACACCATTAGACTCTGGGATGTATCCTTTTGATGATGAAGAAAGCGTCAAAAGTGTCCTTGAACAATGTAAATTCATACATAAAGATATTCAGACCCATTAAGCAAGTCATTTTTGGATGATGAATCACAGAAAGGAAGACGGTAAGTCCTTGAAATGTTGATGTAACATTAATGTGCATCACCAGTGAATAGACAAAGCTCGTAAATGTCTATTTTGTTGTTGCACATCAAGGGTTAATCCAGTAAAGGACTTTTAGCACATCATGCTGGCAAGCAATCCTCCTCCATGTTGTGTTCGCCATTTGTGAAACCAACTGCACGTGGGACTCCACTGCAGAAAGAGAAATATATCTTTGTGCTGGCGGTAGGATTCTTTTATAGAAACTGTAAGATTTCAGTTAAGTCAGGACAAAAAGCCTTGGTTACAAAATAAGAGACTGAGATTGCTGGGGAGTTCAGATTCTTTTTGAATCTAGTCCTTATTTGTACAGTAGCTTTATCATCTTAGTAACAGTGCTGGAAAAAATATTCCGACTCTTTCCGTATCATAGTGAATAGGGAAAATTTTCAGACCCCTTAAATTGTTCACTCTTTGGTAAGATCCAAAAAATTTTTATACATCAATGTATACTCTGCACCCCATCTTGAGAAAAAAAAACAGAATGTATAAGATTTTTGCCCCATGTATTAGCAAGAAACACTGACATATTAACTTACATACTGTGAATTTCTTTCTGATTCTTCCTTGAGATGGTTTTATCCTGTGTTTAATTAAAATGATGGTTTTGATAGGAAAGGCACACACCTGTCTATATAAGAGCTCACGTTCACATCATGAGGTCTAAGGAACGTGCCAAGGAGCTCAGAGACAGAATTATGGCAAGGCACAGATCAGGCCAAGGTTACAAAAGAATTTCTTCAGCACCAAAGGTTCCTATGAGCACAGTGGCCTTCATATCCTTAAATGGAAGAAGTTTGGGATGACCATACTCTCAACCTGGCCATCTAGCGAAACCAAGCAATCATGGGTGAATATCCTTAGTAACAGAGATAAAGAAGAACCCAGATGTTTTACGGCTGCAGGGAAAGTACAGCGGGGGTGCAATTGAAGGAAAGATGAATGTGGGCAAGTACAGAGAATCCTGGATATCATGGAATTGGACTGGACATAGATTGGAGTGTTTCATTCAATCCGTAAGGGCACATGGTATTCATTTTAAAAATCCAGTAGTTCTCTCTTTTATTAGTTGGATGTGTCTGTGTGGGTGGTCTCTGGGGATCTGTTCTATTGAAACAAGGGTTAGACTGTTACATTCATGATGTAAGGTGCAGTGTCTTGATACACTATATAATGAAAAGGGGTTTGACTTTGCTGCGGTGGTGTGTGTTCATCTTTCTCTTAGGGTTCTGCAATGTACATGGACACTGTAGTGGGTAGACAACAAAATTGAAGCACATTTCAGAAATAATTTGATTTCAAATGCTTCCAGTGGAGACTGATGTGAAAAATCTTGTACAGTGTAACATGATGTCACAAGTGAGACATCTGTTGCTACAGCGATATGTTCCCTTTAATTCAGGGAACATGATGTTCTGCATATTTTACGGTTTTGCTTTTTTTGGGTTCCGAGTTTCGTGGGCGCAAGTATGGTCTTCAGTGTAGGTGCTCTTTGAACCTCAGAACCCAAAAAAGCAAACTGAAAAATTGCTTCATTGCTGCTTCTGCTTCTCCTTTTGTAGGTCTGCAATAGTTAATCCGAAGTTGTTTTCTGACCTCATGGGGACATGTGAAGTAAAAACAACAGATGCACATAAATATGAATAAATATTAAAATACAAATCGCAATAAAATATCTATAATATAAAAATATAATTGCCCCATACACCCATAAGTATATTATTATATATACAAAATGATGATTACCTAACCGGGAATTAATTTATTATGTTCAGTTTGAGTAATTGAAAATCAAAAAATATATACCATACATTACAAAAAATATTTTTTGCCGCTCCTACTTACCCCAAATAAAACTAAAAATGAAAACAAAAAATCTTAACATTGGTAATTTTTAACTGGTCATATGAGTCACACATAAAATGCTACAACATTTTATGGTTATGGTTCTTAAACTACTACATCAGGAAATGTGCTAAAAGCACAGCCATTAAAGCCTTTTCAGAAAAAAAAAAGCAAAATGCAAGACGATGTCAAGATATTTCTGACAACAAAAGTTCTTAGAAAACCCACTTAGCCTGTTTCTTTTTGCTCTTAGTGTCTCTATTTGATCCATTTTCAGAAATGTTTGGGAGGTCAACTGTTTTACATTAAACACCTCTTGTATACTACCCCGGGCATCGCTTTGGATTGGCTTCTCACAGTGGTCACCAGTGAGTCTGGATATAACTATCTTACATGCTCCACAATGTTATAATAGTTACTGTTAATACTTATGCAATGGAAAACACCTACAGGTCCCTATGATTGTCTCGCTGTGAAAAGGAAGCAAGATGTAATATATATTACCAGGCAGCATTTCTAAGATAATTTGTTATGTTTAAAGAGGGATATTGGTGCAGATTCTTTAGGATGTGGTTGTGATATTAGACATCTTAAGGTCTGGAACCCAGCCAGTCTCATTTATACCCTCAGATGTGTAAATTATATCTGGTTCTTTCATATAAATAATTTTCAATCAGGAAGAGGGGCCTTCGAGGGGTTTCCAACTTAGATAATTGTTTAAGACTAGGATTTACTCATCAAAAAGTTGATTCATGCATTCAGAATTCCAATTTATGTGAGATAAGAAGTTAATTCTAGTTTAGAACCTCAACAAAGTTGAAAAGAATGTATAATGTAAAGCTGATATGAGATCTTCCATAGGAGGGATATGAAAATTAAAAAATACTAATTAAAATAGATAAAAAAGATTAAACTTTCAGCTAGTTGTAATGGAATTGTCTCTAGAAGATAAAAGAAATTGATTTAAATGATGGGTAGTATTATGCATGCAGGAGGGATGTCAAACTTGCTGATATTTTCAGTTCTGTTGGGAAGTGTATAATTTGTTTAAAAAGAAATCATGTGGACAGCGGTGGAAACTTGGTAAATATGGAGTGTGTGTACTTGGGTGATGTTGATAAAATAGTAAAATAGAGCTGATGGATGTTCAAGTAATTAGACTTGGGCTGGAAAATATAATAGTGTTTTTGATTTATTTGGATGTTTCCCCTGGAAAGTCCAGAGTTTCTCTATTTATCTTAATCAAGTCCTATTTGGTTTCCCTAAAAGAAAAATGAAAGTGTACCCATTTTTCCCTCTATTTCCCTAATTTACCTCCAAACTCGAGTTCATGTGACAAAGCTTATGGCAAAGTGGAGGTAATTTCCTTCTTTTACAGGGAACTGTACATAGAGCCCAGGATATACCCATTGCCAGGGTCAGCTTTAGGGGGCGACAAACTGTGCATTTGCCCAGGATCCCTGTCCTTAGTGCCCCTGCATGTGGACTTTTCTGGGCACAGGATGTATTACTCTTTTAATACTCCTTGGTTGAGTGCCGGGTGAAGATGCTATCACCTATACGTCATGTATCTGTCCTATATATCATTGATTCTGTTAGTTATCATCTTCTAATTAGTCTATTTCATATTATATATCATCTAACCATTTATCGATCTGTTATCTATGTTTTTTCTATTTATTTAAATAGCTTCTATCTACCTATCTCCTATCT
Source organism: Engystomops pustulosus (assembly GCA_019512145.1). Taxonomy (NCBI): domain Eukaryota; kingdom Metazoa; phylum Chordata; class Amphibia; order Anura; family Leptodactylidae; genus Engystomops; species Engystomops pustulosus. The sequence continues at coordinate 173,006,210 of CM033641.1, forward strand.
ATTATCTATCCATTACAATCAATCTTCTATCTCTCTTCTAATGTATCTACTTTGTATCTATCATATTATCTATCTTCCATATTTATCTAGTTATCTTATATATAATATACTTATATGTATGCATCTATAAATCTATATTAAATCTATATCATCTTTCATATTATCTTCTATCATCAATCTACCATCATCTGTCTGTCTTCTATAAATTCTCCTACAGTCCATATTACAAATTGCCTTACTAAACTACAAAGTGTTATTATTGTGCAGGGCTAAAGGAAGCCTCCTACTGAATGTGACGTGTTCTAAAATAGTTTTATTTAATGCCCCACTTTTAGTTTTGCCCAGGGCATCACTTATCTAAATCACGTCCATGCTATAACAATTAGCGTGGGAGAGCAAGTAAGTCAACGGGAGGGGATTATCCTTGGGGTTTTTGTCTGTGTTGTCGTTATTTTGGCAGGGTTGTCGTAAAATGCTGTTTTGGAACTTTCAATTGCACAAATTGAACATAAGACAATGCAAACTCACTTTACATAGACCCTGCTTGCACCAAATTCATTATTTGTATAGACTAGTTTTCAAATACGATTGAATTCATGATTTGAATTTTGCACAAATTTCTGTTTAGGAGCAAGTTCTTGTTGTGACTTTTAATGATTTTTGGACTTTTATGTGACGTCACAAACAACCCACACAGCAAAAAACACTGCCAGCAGACTTATCAAGGGCCAACCCACTTTAATGAATCTGACTGCAACAGAACTCCAAAGACTGACATAGAACTTTCGTAAGGAGCCGCTCTTATGAAAATTACCCCAATGTTCCTATTTCTAGATGAGTCACAAAACAATTAAAAAAGAAGATAACATTTACAGAAGGAGCCCAAATGTAAAGTGAATATTTACCTTGACATTTAAACCTCCATGAGCAAATGTTAGACCTAAAACGATGTCACCATGTACAGTTTGCAAAGTCCTGGAAATGGACCATAAGTGAGATAAACCTCCAGCTGCACATCCACAGATGTTCCACCAAGCAGCTAAAAGTCTACCCTTTGAACTTAGTTGTTTTTTCTGCTCTACCAATAATTGATATGATTCTAACCTCGAGATGAAATCAGTTTATGCTGCTATCTTTTTCACACATCATGTAATACATCTATATCAGTGGTGGCGAAACTAGTGGATGAGTGCCATTGGTGATCTAGGCCATCACCCAGCACAAAGGTCTCCATTCAGGACTCAGAACTGAATCAGGAGGTGGTGGACAGAGCTCTGGACCTTTAATGCATCCTGTTTAGAGGACTTAATAATAATAATACAAATTTCTCTTCTTTCTACTGGTATTGGTGTCCTCAGGACGCAATACGTTTGCAACCGTTACTTTAAATGGCATTTGGCCCTTGTTGAAAAATATGTGGTTTCATTGTAGTCCTGGCACTCCGGTCCCTAAAGGTTGCCCATTTCCTATATGCTGTTACTTGGCTACATGCACCCCTATCTATAGAGAGGTCTGGTTACTAAAAGTGAAATATTTTTGCTAAAGGTTGACCTAATGCAATGTTTTGGTTTTACTTAAATCCTAAAACAAACAGAAAAACAGCATTTTTTATTTGGGCGGAAAGGGGCTTTGAACTGCACACAGCTATCATTCATACATCTAAAATAGGTGTCTGATTTAAAAAAATGTGCATACTGGACAACCCTTGCCTATGTATATACATGGCATTACCACAGAAGGTATTTGTAGTAGTAATATATTAATACAATAATCTTTAATTATATGGGGCCATCAAATTCAGTAGCGCTACATATTCATATTACTTTCCCTTCCCACATATGTAACTCTTTGAAGTTGGCATGTCTTCTATAGTGGGATGAACAAGGTTACGCTAGCTCGGTGCACTATTTAATGTAGGTAACTACAGCATAATCATTACAGCTTCATGTGAGTTCACAGCTCTATAATTCAGTCGGCAGTTCATTCAGGTGCTTTTGTTTGTCTGTTTCTGATGAAGTCAAAATTACATACAAATAGTCTGACAAAAAACTTTATTTTGACAAATGATTTCAGAGATTCTGGTTCTATTATGCGTGATGAAGGATATTAGATGCATTTCAAACAACAGTGACAGGGCTAGTAAATCAGTCTTATTATTTATAAAATCTATGTATTGAACATAACACTGGAAAACATTCAGAACAGTATCAATAATTCCCCTAAGGTAATACAGAAGTCTAAAAGAACCTGATACCTGATTTTACCCCGTTAAACTAGCAGAAACCCTCAGGTAATTATGAAATATCCTACCTAGAATTTCCCTTATGTAAATCCTATCATTACCTGTAAAAAAAAAAAATCGCTCTAAAGTCATGTGAATATCGTCATAACTAATCTTTCAGGTTTATAATTTTACCATTGGCCTCACTTTAGTGGAGACACACATCGATAAGTATAGGAACTGAAACACAAACCCTGACCACTTAGAAAAAGGGGCAAGGGAGGGGGTGGATAATAATATAATCTAACTATCAGAAGATTCTGAGCTTTTAAAATATTATACATAAGGATTAGCAATCCACATAGAAGGTAAGTAGAGTTAAATGATGGTCTCCGTTAATTTGTTAAGACAAATGGTTTTATAGTGCCCAATTTGAATATCCAGAATATTTCTCTACGGCATAGCATTCAATCTGTTATGCACTTGTTCTGGTATATGATCTCATTGGAGTTACTCTGAAGCTGTCATTTTTATTGGATGTTCGACTTGCACAATGTTTAGAGAGACAGTAACTGATATTTATTTTTGATATTACATCCATGCCTTTAGTCTATCATTTGGGCACTGAGTTGTTCATCCTAAAGACTGTTGTTTGCAGGCAAATTTATAAGATATATGAGATGCTTAGTTGGCCTGTCATACTATTTTTACTGCAAAAAAACAGAATGTAGGACAAAACAACTCATTAAAACAAAAAGGATTTTCAGGTTCCTTTGATAATCCAATCAAGCCAGTGCTGTGATGAGATGTTCTTCACCTTAGTGAATGCCTCTTTATAAAGATATACAATTATTGATTTCTAGAGGCTAAAAGAGGGGTCACTCTAGATGCCCTATCATGTTAAGATAAAAATCTTTAAAGGGGTATCCGGGTTTAAAACATTTTTTATGGCCGGGCTGGGGAGGGCTGTAAACATAATAAACATGGACTTACCTCCTCTGGCGCCGCTGATGTCCCGCGCGCGGTCACTTCGATCGTGCCCCTGTAAAAAAAAGGGGCACTGAAGCCGCGCACAGGGAGCGATGTGTGAACGGCTCCTCCATCCGTCCCTATCTCTCAGCGTTGTAAGCGCTGGGAGATGGTGCGTATGGGAGCTTCCGGCCGGCCGGAAGCTCCCTGTGCGCTGGTGTAATGAAACCGGCGCACGGAGAAGACGGGCCGCGGCGCGGAACATCAGGAGCACCCAGAGGAGTAGTACATGTTTATTATTTTAATAGCCCTCCCCAGCCCGGCCAAAAAAACAGTTTAAACCCGGTATAACCCCTTTAATACGCATCAGGCTTGTAGTTCTGGGAGCTACAGGACCGTAGATAACGATGGTTCAAGAAATTGTTGGAAAGCAAGCTGCAGAAAGAATTACGTTTTTGCCTTTTATTAACTGCTCTATTTCACTATTGGAACCATACAAGCTCCATCCACTAAGTTTGTTGCATTGAAGGAATACCCCTTGTGATGAGCCTTCCTCTTACTTAGCAATTTTGCCGGATATCCCTCTTTGGCTTTGGAATGAATGGATATACATTTTCCAGCTGTCATGGCTCACAATCAATTTGCTGGAAAAGGCTTTCTTGGGAATCTTCTCATGCTGCTACTGGGAATACCAGGTTGTAATATACAGGCTTAATAGTTGCAAATCAAATTTATGTAGAGATACCAAGATGATTGCCATACAACGATGGTAGCCCAAATTCACAGCTGTAGTGGATAGTGCGATATGGAACGTGAAAGTCTACTTTCCAAACATTGTTACTGAGAGTGAGCGAACACTAAACTGCTCGGTACTCGTTATTCGAGACGAACTTTTCCCGATGCTCGAGTGCTCGTCTCGAATAACGAACCCCATTGAAGTCATGGGAGACTCGAGCATTTTTCCAGTGGACCAAGGCTCTGCACAGGAAGCTTGCCAACACCTTGAACCTCGAAAAGGATTGAAACACACGGAAATGGACAGGAAACAGCAGGGCAGCATGCAGGCCTCTGAGGCGCTTATCGCACATATGCCGAAATTATGGGCAACGCATGGCATGACAGAGGACAGAATGAACTAGAATCATGTAAACATCCAATAATTGACCTGAACACGATAGGGACGGCATGCAGAGGCAGAGGTAGCGGCAGCAGAAGGCTAGAGAGTGGCATGGCGACATACCCTAACTGGACTCAGGCTTCAAAACCAAGGGTGTCAGAGAGGAACCAAAGGAGGTGAGCAACGAGCGCTCAATAATATCGGTACATGATAAAAGTTTGCCAGTAATTTTGTGGATTACACAGCAGGGTGGCGACAAAGTTAACATGGAAGCCATGAAAACAACCAAAATCTGCCTGACACAGCTCGTTGATAAGGGGACCAGTATGCTTACAGTTCATGCCAGTCGCTGCACTGGCTGCCAGTCTCCTTTCGATACAGTTTTTAAATAATAATACCCCATCACATCAAAGCTCGTATAATGCTGCACCCCCCTACACTCTCCTCTCTTATCCAGTCTATCGCCCAACCGTGCTCTTAGATCCGCCAGTTGATCTTAGATTACCCTTACCCTAGTGCGGACTCCCACTCGCGTCTCCAAGACTTCTCAGAGCTGCACAATCTATGGAATGCTCTGCCCTGGACTTCATCAGACTAATACCTAACCTCCAAGTTTCAAACGTGCTCTTAACCCTTTCTTTAGCAAGCCTATAACACTCATTAACTGCATGAAGTTTTAACTTTCTACTAAACCGTCCTGTGTCGTCCTCCATCTGTTATCCAGCAACCAACAGGCACCAGACTCTCTGCAGTCCCATTCACCCTGGACGGGTATATAAGATGACGGCTGAGTGTTCAAGCGACAGCAATTCCATTTATTATATTTGTTCTATTCCCTAAGAAGAAATGGCTTGACCGTTAAATATTCTTGTACTCGTGTTACCCCATCATCTTCTAAACCGTAAGTCTGGCGAGGCAGGGACCTCACTCCTGTTGTTCCATACAAATGTGTGCTCTGTTACAATACATTTGTATTTGTTTCCTATGATTTGTAAAGCGCTAAGGAATATGATGGCGCTATATAAATAAAGATTATTATTATTATTATATTGAGTCAGTGAAAGAGTATAGAATTAAAGGTCTGCAACTATGTTAGTTGATCTTGGGATGGAGCGGCGCTCTGCCGCCATGCGAGCTTTTGCCAATCCAAGCCCTCGGTCCTCTAGGACTACTCCCCAAAACCGCACTTCTAAGGAACTTTGTATAATCAGTGTAGATAGCGTTCTTAGAGTTTAGATATGGCGGTGAGCGGAATGTAAACAATGCGCAAGAAGCGCTGAAAATAATATCCTTTAAAGTGAATCAAAGTTTGCAAGTAATTTTTTGGATTACACAGCAGCGGTGGCGACAGTAACACACTTGTGAGTGTGGAATGCCTGTAATAAGCTCTTGGGTGGTGTTGCTTTTATCGCCTAGGCTCAGCAGTTTCAGCACCGCCTGCTGTCGCTCTAGCGACGGCAGCTGCTGACTTGCCTAGAGCTAACCGACTGATGGCCAGCTCCCACGGATGGTAATCGGAGGAGAGGAGGTGGATGGGGGGGGGAGGAGGTATAGTAGCCTTTGAGACACTGGACCGAGGTAGGGCACCCGACTTCTCTGCGTCGGCAGATATGACCAGCCCCATGGTCAGCCTCGGTCCCAAGCCTGCACCAAGTTAAGTGTAGGTAGCGTTCTTATAATTTGGGATATGGTCCCCGGGTGAGGGCGAGTAAACAGATGCGCACGAAGCGCATGAATGCGATGGAGCTGCGCTCCGCTGCCAGAGGCGAGGCTTCGACATTCAAGACCCTGTCTCTAGGTACTCCCAAACAGCACTTCTAAGAACCTTTGTATAGATCAAGGTAGTAGCGTTCTTATAAGTTTAGGAATGCCGGGTGGGGAATGAAACAGATGAGCAAGACGCGCTGAATAATATCCCTAATGTAAGAGTTGTCCAGTATATTTTGTGGATAACACAGCACACAACTTTGTGTGGATCCATGAAAACACCCAAATTTCGCACTGACACACCTCGTGTTATAAAGGGACGAGTATGGAGCAGCTATATGGACGGACTGTGGAGGGTAGCAATGAGGACAACGTCGCCCAAAATAGCATGTGAAGAACAATATATATGTGTGAAGAACACATTGCAGATGTATTTAAACATCTGCAATGTGTTCTTCACACACATATATATTGTTCTTCACATGCTATTTTGGGCGCACCGTTCCGCGCGTATCTCCCGACAAGTAAGCAGATGTGCCGAACATCTGTAATCTATTCTGCACTGTGTTCTGCACTGTGTTTTTCTCTTAAATGATCCTGTGTTCACTGTGTTCACTGTGTTCACTGTTTTTATTCTATTCTTCACTGTTCTTCACATCTGCTAACTTGTCGGGAGATAATATACACGGGGAACAGTGAAGAATAGATCGCAGATGTTTGCAACTTATCAGAAGACATTATTTTTCAATTAAATAACACATTTTAATCCCAAACCATGGTCCCTTTGAAAAATGCTCGAGTCTCCCATTGACTCACGCGTGAAAAACGCGCCAAAAACGCGCCAAAAACGCTAACAACACGCGCATGAAAAACGCAAAAACGCTAATTACTCCAAGGAAAAATGGGACAAAAACGCAGCCAAAAACGTCAGTTTTTCACGCATTGCACTCTGACGTGAAATGCAACGCTAGTGTGGAAGGGGCCTAAGAGTCTTCCATTTCAGAAAAGGGTGGAGTGGTGTATGTGATCTTCAATTGAAAGTACTGTTTCTTTCTTTATTTTATCTAAAGCCCATTTTCTATGGATTTTCCTTGTTTTGAAGGGAGAGTTGGGCTTTGGTGACATATTTTTTTTTATTACTTCTACAGCATTTGTAAGAGAGCATGCTTTTTTATTAAACTGCTCCTCTCAAGTTCACCTTTTTCACCAGGAAATATATGTGTTTGTGACTTTACTATGGCCGAGCTTTTCTGATGCCAGGGAATATAAAATAAAGTGGATTATGTGGATGTAAGGGACACAATTTTTAGCTAAAAGAAGGGGGTCAGTTAATAGGACTCTATAAGAACCTGTCACTAACTGTATATGTGAAAATGTGGTGACAGGTTGCCTTTAATAAGGAACTGTGATTTTAAATTATTTTGAATATTTTGCGTGGGGGTGTGTGAATAATTTATCTAAAATAATAATAAATTCATCTTAGTTTGTAATGAAACAGGCTACAAAGTATCGCTTACTAACTATGTTACTTCTCTGTTTTCATGGCAGATATATTTACAAATCTCTGAGTAGTGACTGTTTACTCTTTCTGCTCTCTCCTTGGCTGTAGTATGCTAGGAAGATACTATTTAAATATCAAGATGTAAGCTCATAGTCGGCCTCCGTAGACCCACATTCTACAGGCAGGAATACGGTCTCTACAAGAGGGAGATCTGCAGTCTGATTTTTTTACAAACTGAACAAAATTTCTTAATAAAAAGTTATACTTTAAGAGTACACAACAACCCTTGTGCAGGTGTATAACTGCTGTGCTCTTGGCTCTTGTTTGTACACAGTGCCCTCAGTTGACTAAGATGTTTTTTACTTGCTTCCCATTTAATAATCCAGACTACATGAAAGGTCAATATTAACCATCTCACAAATAGTCCTTCTGTAACATTTATGGTTCTTTAGGATTATTCCTGGAGTTACAATAAGGTCACCAATTTATTAAGGGCCTATACTTAGTTGCCATCATTTTTTGTCATCAAATCAGCTTTACCATCAGTTTCACTGATTTTACTGATGACAATTCATATATGTGACTGAATTAAACATCCAGACACTGTATGAAGAGAAAGATCCTTACCCTGTGTAAAGGAGGTCGCACTGGTTTCGGACGCCATCTTGACTACTGTCCGCCATCTTAGATACAGCGGCCATGTTTCCTGACCACTGTCCAGTTAATGTCATGATTCAAACTTCATTTTATGTAACCTGTTTGCTGGACTGTCAGCTAATACCCTTTGACATTTAATCAGAAGCCAGTCTGTCCTTGATGCTGCATGATATTATGATTCTGGAGTCCACTTATCTTCTTCTTCTCAGCAAATTAGTATAAACAATATCTGTGTACAAGGTCTCTGAGAACTGAGCACAATTAATTAATTTTTTCCCATAATATGATGGTAGAAACATAATGGCCAATAGAATCAAAGTGTCTTATCTCCTTTCATACAACACCCAAAATGCTGATTTCTCTGGGCTAAAATACAGCTGTGTTTTTTTAAATAAACAGTGTGATTTGAGTGCTTCTAAAGACCGGACTGTGTCTTTGTGTAACTCTGTCATCTCGCTGCCGGCAGCTATCTCATCTTCCCTCAAAGGGTTGATTAGGACTCACCTAATCCAGACACTTAATCCAGACACTCACCTAATCCAGCAATTTTTATTGCTGCAGCATGTGCATGTTCTATGACATGCACATGCTGCAGCAATAAAAATACAACATTTAATGCTAAAAAGGTTGGAAACTTTTCAATGACTCTGTTCTATTAGGCATGTCTCCGCATATACACTGGAGATCAAAATTAGAGAACAACACACAATTTTCTGAATGTCAAGGTCATTGTTTAGTCCTATGTGAATATATCCTGACATGAACAAAATAGCAGTATCTAAGCTTATTTCATACATTTTACATATTCTAAAGCACAGAATGAAAATGGAGGAACTGTAAGGAATTGATACAGAAAGGATATTGGAAAATGGTATAACTTTTCATCATACAAACAATAACATTAATTTGCTGAAATAGGAAACCCCCTTTAATCTAGCACCTGTTGCGAGTTTCCTTAATTATCTGACAAACTCTATTTAACTGGCAGCCTAACTTTCCAGTTTGCACTGACTTTGCAAAAATAGTGTGCTGTTCCAAAGTGACTGAATCCTTAGGGCAGCAGGTTGTCCAGATAAAAGCTAGAAGGGAGACCATATAAGCCACAGCAAGAGAAGTTGGTCATTCCAAGTCTGCGATTTCTAGAATGTTGCATCTTTACAACATCACAAACTCATTCAAGGCTTCCAAGAAGGCTGGAAGCCTTCGAAAGACAAATGCAAGAGAGGACAGGTTAATGTGGAGGATCTTCATGGGTAATCAATTCAACACTTCAGCTGGTTTTGCTTGTCAGTTCAGCACTAAACACGTGATAGGGATTTTTTTATGCAGGGCCCCAACAGCCCTCTTGACTTTGTGCGTGGCTGGGTAAGAATCATTATTATGCATGTACATGTATTGTCTTCCAATTTAAAGAACATGAACTGCCATGCAAGTCAGATTTGCTTTGCTTAACATTTAAAGGCGCCTCATCTATGCTTCATGCTGAGAAGAACATCTCAATTTGTGAAAACAAAGCTCTAAATGTGTTCTCCTCATCCTTTGTTCAGTTTCGCAAACACCAAAACCTCAGGGAGGTTTCAGTCTGTTAGCTAGATTATGTTTTCTAAGAAATTCAATTATTCTATTAGATTAATGAATTGCTCATAAACAGACTTGAAAGGTAAGCTGGCAGCAAGATATATAGCAGTGGCAAGTCTATTTTAAGCTAACAGATACATGGATTTGCTCCTGACAGCCAACAATCTAGAATGACCGGGGACAGGAAACGTGACAAATATAGGTGGCTATGCGGTTTTCCTTAGGGGATTCTTTGGGGAGAATATTTCAAATAAAAATATGTCAAGCAATGTACTTTATGTATGTAGGCATCATATGTTTCCCAGAATATCAGATTATTCTAGAAATTATTTCAGAACATCTAACACCTAAGGAGTTCTGGTGTATTAAAGCATATCTGTTGATACAGAAAATAAAACTCATAGCAGCTGCAGATTTATATTTTCATTTTTATGGTGTTACTTGGGCTCTTAATTTGTTATTGTGACGGGGAACAAGGGTTCTTGATACAATAGCCAGACAACGCATATGCGGCTCAGTTTATTTGTAATCCACATTTACAGACAGTCCCCGGGTTACATACAAGATAGGTTCTGTATGGTTGTTCTTAAGTAGAGTTTGCATGTAAATCAGAATTGTATTTGTTATATTTATAACCCCAGCCAGAATTTTGTGTTTTAAAAATGTTGGGTTGTCATAAGAACCTTTGATAACTGTTAAAGCTGCTGGGGCTAAAGTAGAGTAAAGTAGAGTAAAGTAGCTGGGGCTAAAGTAGAGTAGAGTAAAGTAGAGCCTAGGGCTAAAGTAGAGTAAAATACCAATATCCAAAGGTTCATTTGTTACTAGGGGTCGTCTGTAAGTTGGGTGTTCTTAAGTAGGGAACCGCCTGTACAAGGAAATCATGGGAGATGCCTAAACTCAGCAACCAGACCAAAAAGTCCTCAGACTCTTCTACTAGCCTCTTCTCATCTTCACCCTGGCCTTTGGATCTGGCCACGGTTTCAGATCCCAGCTCCTTCCAAGACACAACACTCAGTTCAACTCAGCCCAACAACCCCTGACCACATGGGCTTTACATCCTACTATCTGATCTGCCCATGGGTGGGCAGAGGAATACATAATGAGCGGCCATTCTCTAACAACCTCCCCCATGGGGTAAACAATGTACTCTCCTTCCCGGATACTCGATAGAAAATCTTAAAAGAAAAAAAGAAAAAAAAAAATGGAATGTCCCCAAGGGGTCTTTTATGTGCTTATGGGGGGTATATAAAGTAAAAAACACACACAATAAAAAATGTACTACATATTGCAAAAAAAGTTACATTTTCCACTTTTTGTAATTTCAACCCCAAAAAGAAAAAAATGAAAAAAAAAATCCTTTAAAAGAAGCTATGGCCCTTAGACTAAAAAGTATATGTACAAAAATTTGCCCAGTCATTAAAGAGATTCTGTCAGTCAATTTAACACCTTAAAACTACATATATTTCATAAATGGCAATTAGAAATAATTTCCCCTATCCCTACATCATCCCTCTACCTGTAAACATAACCCCGTTAGGATGCAGCCAATTAATAGGTTAACGCTTAGTCCCATTTTTTCTGGCATGCATCACTTTATATGGTTATAACTTTTGAACACTGTAACTTATCAAAACACTTTGGGGGGCGCCAATCAAGCAGGACCTTATGCTATCATTGTGTAGTCATAATGTTAGGGGTCATAGCGTGATTATTCATGCGTTCTATGTATTACAGTGATTGAAGAACACTAAAGACAAAACTGCCCTGCAGGGCCTACACTTTTCAATATTTTTAATGAATGAAGAGACCTCTCCAGTCCACTGGAAGAATTAGTGAGACCAGAGTAAGGCAGCACCTGTTCTGCTAAAAAGAATACTTCTTCAACTAGTACATTGCATATGTACTGCATATAATGAAGATCTAAAGTGGCAATCTAACAAATGCTGTTTTACAACTTTATTATGCTGTTAACCATTTTTAGTATGAATTACTCAACTGGTAATAATTATACAAGTCCTGACCCATATGTCCATTCCTATTTCTCTTCACATACAGAGACTTAAAAAGAATCCGGAAGTTTTCCAGATATACTTGTGGTTGATGTATTCCCTATTAAATTTTTAAAAACGGCATCTTTCCCCATAAATCTGCATTGTCTCAATCTTCTCTTATTCCTCTTAGAAAAAAAAAATTGACAACCGGGATGTGTTCCTAGGCAATGGGGCATTTCAGGAGTGGTTGCAGAAGGTGTGGTCGCACTGGAGTCTAGGGTCCTTAGTAAGCCCATAAAGTGTCCCTTACCAACATGTAGAGGCCTGTACCCTATAGGCAGGGGGCATGGTACAAGATTTTGCACTTCGGACCAGCCTTCACAGTGTGATACAGTATCAGGCTGTGTAAGGACATACTTTCTGATATGAGTTTTGCTGACAACCAGTTGTCACTTTATGTACATAGCTCTATGAGTGATAGATGAAGAACTGATAGAAAGAAAATATTCTATTGCCCCAGAGTTTTATGGGGATAAAACATTTTGATATGGCAAGTTCTCTAACTGCAATATCATTTCTAATGCTTATGAGCTGGTAAGGACTATTTCTTACAAAGACAGATGGACCTATTTAATATGACAGCTGATACCAAAAATACATTAGCATAATTCCTAGATCATAACATTTATGCAATTTAAAAGAAATCTGTTTCTCTCTCCATATTTCATACAATTGCTTGAAGGTATGGTACAGTAGAAGACAATCAGCAATTTGCTGAAACATGATGGAAATTTCACTTATACTTAAAACAGAGTAGATGCAGTCAGGCGAGTAGCGAAATAGTGTCATCATTCAAACACTCCACGTCTTACTCTGCTAAGCTTCTTTATGTCTTTATAATAGAAATCAAAAGAGCAGATGTAAAATAGACTTTTATTTTACTGCCAAATTATAATTGAAAGTAAGGTCAACAACTAATGAACCCTCAAAGAGAATATGTCATTTTTCTGTATGAACAGGTATTTTGCCACCATTGCTTTATCATAACACCAAGTGACAGCTTGGACTTTATCTCAGCTACATATTTCTACTTAGTGTGAATAATATTTCAGAATGGATCTAAAATCAGGTTTAATGATTATGATAATAAAATAAGGCTGACTGTTTCTGGAGGGTGTTTTCAGAGCCCCTCCATGTTGAAGCTTCCCATGCTGTTAGAATGAGCAGAGCAGGTCTCCCCTTACCCTTTCTGATGCTGATAAACTACACTGGCAGAGGAAGGAGGGGGAGCAGGGGGAGGACCAGAAATCTTCTGCTCATTGTAACAGCCTGTGAATCTGCAGCACTGAGGGTCTCTGGTATTGCCCATAGAGCCATTCTGGCTCGTTAGCATAATTTCAAAAGTTGATATTAGAAGGAAGGAGGACATGGATAACAAATATAAGTTTACCACAGCCACAGTTCTTGGATCTTTGAGTAAGTGTCCCTGGTTTATAATGTCCATGTGTATGATGTATGTTTGCATTTGTTAACTTTAAGTGTGTATTTGTGTGTGTTAGTAGATGCATATGTTATGTTTGTGTAAACTAAGTGCATAATGTTTGTGTATGTATAGGGATATTTTTACATACATGTGGACTACAGTCCATTAGGTGACAGTAGTCAATTGTAGAGCCAGAAAACCGATGTAAAAGTTAGGAAATCCAGTCCCAGTCCTCGCCACTATTTTAAAATTCTTGGATTTTCATAAAGCCCAGGGCCCATTCTACTCTTAATCCACCACTAGCTACTGGGGCGTGGAGTAGCCTCACCAGTGAGTGAGAACAAAGACTACTCCACACCCAGTAACCTCTGCAATCCCTCACTTCCCACATCCAGCAAAGTTGAATCTGGCTCGCTGGGTCATGGAGTACACTTTGTTCTCGCTCTCTGGAAAGGCTACTCCACACCCAAGTAGCCTCTCCAGAAAATTAACAAATTAGATTAGGATAATAAGTCTTAGGGAAGGGAAGGATAGTTTAGGGTTTAGGATATTACTAGGAACCTACCATCAGATCTACCTTTATAGGTAGATTCCTGATGGTAGGTTTCCTTTAAAGTAAGATCACAGTATAACAGGTCAACAATTCAATGTATGATTTCAGATTGCAGATGGTGACCATGCCCATAAAATCAAAATCTACATACAAAAGGAGACAACAAAACATTCTATAAGTAGTACACACATGTAAAAATAGTCATGAAAAGTGGCTATATGTAATAACAGAGAACCATTAGCTATTTGCAGACCACATTAACAATTGTGGCATATTTGGGATATCGCGGAAGATATAAAGGAAGAGAGAGGAAAAGATATAGTTGGACAAGATGCAGGAAAAATGGATAAAAAGGATAAAGGTAGAACAAGTTAGGGATAAAACAGTAAATACGATAATGAAGTAGAAAGATATTGTAAGCATGTACAGATGATATACCAATTAAATTGGTCAATTTTATGTCACATTATCAGTGCTAAGATCCTTCAAATCGTGTGTAGCGTTACTAGTATACGCTAAGAATTGAAGCATGAGCAATATTTCCTCAGGTCTATTTCATGGTTTTAGCCCAGGACTAGAACACCTGCTCATATTCATAAACAAATCTCTTTAAATTAGGTTATGAACTTAATCACAGGCACAAATTTCACTTGTTCAATATAAAGAACATAGTAAGCAATGGGATTCAGTCTTCTCTGCATTTTGCTGGCTCAAGCATCTTATTAAATATGTTAAATCTTTTTTCATTGAGACATGCCACAGCTGATGAGAACTCGGGTCATGCCCATAGAAACCAACCTCATTTTAGTTGTCCTCTTGCTATAGAATGAAGTGTATTCTTATTGGTTGCCATGGTAAACACTGAATTATATGTTCACATCTGGAAGATTTATGTGACTATTTTACTCATCTATATAGAGCATGGGAATCAAGCAAGTAATTCAGATGTCTTCTTAAAGAAGATGATCATTGTGCATAATATATGGTGACACAGGATGAGATGTTCAGAAAGTGATGCGACAAATATTTGCTGGTGATAGGCAATAACCTATTTACATTTGTGTAAAACAAATTTATATCAAATATATCATTAATTTCACAGAACAAAGAGGACCTGTCAGGACGATTTGGAACACTAGACCAACAAAAGGTTCTTTTGGACCTGTGGTTTAATGTCCCAACCGCCGTTGAAGATCTCCAGGGCCATTATATAAAAAAACTAACCGTCATACTCACCTAGAAATTGGTCCGATTAGGGGCATTACTATGCCTGCACAGTGGTTCAATGAAGCTGTAGTACACCCCGGCTTTGTTGCTCAGGCGATATTCCTCCAGCACATGCACAAGGTGTACTATGGTAGCTTCATTGCATCACTTTGCAGATACTGAGAGCCATAGCCTGGGTTTAGGGTATGTTCTTTTTTGGCATGGAGAGAAAAGCTAATGGGCAATCGGGGACACAAAACCACTAGTCCATATGTACCTTACGTTAGTTAGAATCCAAAATTTCCCTGACAGGTTCCCTGTAAATTGGCACTAGCCACACAGCATGATAGAATGCATATTTGCACTTGTTTGATGTAGCAATCTCTGTTTTTAATATCGTAGTGTACTTGCCTTTTAATTGTTTGTGTTTGGTTAAATAAAGTAACTTGGGTGCATTAGTGTAAATGCTGTTATTTGTATAAAGAATTGAGCAGTCCTTTTATGATGATTTTTAATGTGTCTGACAGTAAACTAGTCTTAAACAAACAATCCGCTACGTGTCTGCAGGCTCCTGGGACATTTATAATTAACCTGTTTTGCTAAACATGACTTAGTAAAGACAAAGCATCTACTAGTATCCAAGCAAGAGATACAAACATTCTAGAAGAGCAATTCATATGAAAGATGGAAAGATGTTTCCCAAAAGAATATAGGACAAAACAGCAGGTTGTCTTCCTAAGGATCCTAAAACGTAGCATGATGAAATGCAGCATAACCCCCCTTCCTTCACTACCTTTCATTAAGGGAGACTTAAAAAGCCACTATAAAGCAGTGTAGAAATAGAATAAATTTTGCTAAAATCAATTGGTGTGAGCTGCATTTACACAAGGTTTAATTGTCATTAGGGAACATTCCTCATTTGCTATAAGGGATGTTATCCCCTCTTTATAAAGCTGGTGTTCAGCAGCGCTGTGCTCCGCCAGCAGGGCAGTTCTACAACATTATACACCATCAATTCCCAGTCTACTCCATGCACACTTGGGCAGAGAACTTCAGGTTTTTGGAGTGTATTTGGTGGAATTTTGGTATGTTTTGTTGGTCATATTTATTATATTAGACACCTTGGGGGATATTTTTCATACGCCCGTGCTCATGCATGATAGGCACGATGCTGAATTTTCGACAGTGCGATACATCAAGAGGCTTCAGCCTCTTGTTGTATCAGGCAGGCTGCAGCGCGGCGTTTATGCAGATAGTGACTTTTCATATGTGAAAAGTCCCCGGCAGCAGCAAGTGCGCCGGCATGGAGACAGTAATGCCCACTCCCGGCATGAAGGTGGCGGATTAAGGAAAATAATCGCAAGTGCTAGAAATAAGCTAGCATTTGTGATTATTTCAGGACCTCTATGCCACTGACATACGCCCCTGATAAATATGCCCCCCTTGAGTAAAGTGGTTTCATTTTGGTACATTTGGTTTATTGTTATTGGTTTATAACAGGAGAGGATTTGCAAGTTTTTGACTGAAAGTTGCAAAGAAGTTGCAACTAGATCTTAAAGTGTAACTGGAAATTTACTAATAAAAATAGTGTTAGCACAGCTGGAGAGCCTTTGAAAACAATTCCAATGATACCTGTATCATGCTGACGGCGTCTTCCTATATATCTGAGATATATCTGGTATATTTAACATCACATTCAGATTTAGCTATTCCTGATGTCGGTGGGCACTTCCAGGTTGTGACATCAGCTCAGGGCAATGAAGCAAGAACAGGACAGCATATTTGTAATTGGACAATCTCAAGCATGTGATAAGTCACATCACTACAGACCCTACAGCCCCTCTAAACAAACCTCCTGTCATCTCTAGCTGGACATTACCCTGGGGGGCAAGGTAAAACCTCTCATAGCTGCTAAATAGCTACAGATAGCTAATTATAATAAACTAGAGAGTTGCTTATTTCTGCTTTTCCCTAGAACTAAATAAACAGTAAACATCATAAACATGTTAGGTATCGCCATATCCCAAAATGTACCTTATCCCAAAATGTACGAACTATCAAAATATAATAACGGTTATTTCCTGTGTTTTACCACGTAACGGGAAATAGCACCAAAGTTGAAAATTGCCATTTTGAAAAATATAACAAATTTTATAAAAAGTAATCAAAAGGCCATACAGTCCTTAAAATGGTAGCATTGATAACGTCATCAAAAGTGACAAAAAAATGACACCATACACAGTTCCATTTATTAGTTATAACTTCTAACCCGGCCCATTCCCTAGTTACCACATATAAGAAATTCTTAATATCACTCCCCACAAGCGTATCCAGGCAATTGCAAATGTCTTCTGCTTTTCAATGGCCCTCTATCTCATTAAAGTATCTAGGTATACAGATCCCCAAAAACTGCAGACCATTTTTGTTTAAATTATGTCCCCGTACCCTTTTTTTTCGTGGTTTGGGATGAAGAACCTACTGGCTTACACCAGTAATAAAGCTGGGCAGACATTTGCAGAGCAAATGGAAAGTACTTCCAAGATACCAGGAGACATGCCTGCCTCATTACTGCCTCTGGTAGACCCACATCTGCCCCAAGACCTTCTTGCTGGGACAATCTGAAGGTTATGAAAGTTAGGGATATCGTGGCAGACTCGGGAGACACACTACTCCTGGGGAAAAAGCTCCTAGAGGTATGAGCCCCACTAGATTACAAAGGTAAAGAGCGGAGTTGATAAGTAATAATATACCTAGCATATTGCCTGAGCAGAATGGATCCACATGGCTACAGGACCTTACCACTGTTCTCGTCCGGAGCAGGGGGCTATGTTGCAAGATTGATTCTAAACTTTTGGAACTTCAAACAGAAGTCACACCTACTTATTTAGATAAATGTCAACGAGACTAAGACATAACCGTCACATCAAAGGAGATTACCCAGATTCTTCAAAATGCCCATGGGTTTTATAGGTGTATAAAAATACAAGTAAACTTGATTAAGTAAATTACGAGATGGTATTAACCCCTTCCCGCCGCGGCCCTTTTTCGTTTTTGCGTTTTCATTTTTCACTCCTCACATTCAAAAATCTGTAACTTTTTTATTTTTCCATGTACAGAGCTGTGTGACGGCTTATTTTCTGTACAAAATTTTTTGGGGGGATTCTGCCATCTTCTGGCGTAATAACTTTTTATAATTTGGTGTATGGAGCTGTGGGTGGTGCCGTTTTTTGCTGATTTTGATGACGTTTACAATGTTATCATTTTTAGGACTGTACGACCTTTTGATCACTTTTTATAGAACTTTTAATTTTTTTTAAAATGGCAAAAAGTGCCATTTTCCACTTTGGGCGCGATTTTCCATTACGGGGTTAAACGCAGTGAAAAAACTTTATCATATTTTGATAGATTGGGCATTTTCGGATGCGGCGATACCTAATGTGTTTATGATTTTTACTATTTATTTATATTTATATCAGTTCTAGGGAAAGGGGGGGTGATTCAAATTTTTAGTTTTTTTTATTATAATTTTTTTTTTACTATTTTTCAGACTCCTTAGGGTACTTTAACCCTAGGGTGTCTGTGCAATCCTATCATATACTGCCATACTACAGTTTGGCAGTATATGGGGATTTTACTACTCATACATTACAATGTGCTGATAGCACATTGTAATGCATGGGTTAACCCAGTCTTCATGAGACCCGACGCTACCATGGCAACGGATCGCCACTCCCCGATGAAGTCACGGTGAGCGACGATCCTCAGAAAGATGGCGGCGCCCATGCGCCGCCATCTTTTAGAAGCCGCCGGCAGCTTTGCCGGCAGCGATCAGCAGGAAAACACCCGCGATCTGTGCCGGCACCGGCTATGGAGAGGGTTCCGCCTGCGAGCCCTCTCCATGCACCGGGGCCCGGCATGTGACGTACTATTATGGTTAAATTCTGAAGTTGTTGCACACTATTGATATTCCTGGTAACTGAGGGCAGTGTGGGGAATAAGATAGAGACATTTACCACAAATGGTGGTTTTGTGTTAAAATAGTGCCTTATTACCTGCCTTACAATTCTGCACAGTATTAGGTACCTGCACAAACAGACATCCCCCTAAGATAGCCGAATCTAAAAAAAAACACTCCAACTTCTAAAAATAGTGTCGATATTTTGGTTGATTGAGAACATTGGGTTTATTGAGAACATAGTTGTTGTTCAATAATAAAAAGAATGCTCTCAAATAAGACTTGCCTAATAATTCTGTACACACAGGAAAATTTTAATAAAAAGCGTTTGAAAACAATAAAACAATTAGGAGAAAACAGTGATACAAGATGAAAAAAAAATACCAGAATATTAGCGCTTTCCTGTTGTTTTAAACTCTTTTAAGGTAAATAAATAATTGTGACATTTTGTATATGTAACAAACCAGTCCAGCAACAGTGCAACCACAACCAGACTTGGTGCAAGCTGTCAGGCTGGGTAAGTGGTAGCAAACTCACCCTGAGACATCCCTGCAGGATAGGGGCCTGCCTGCAGTATATAAAACTGCCCTAACAAGGGCAAACCCGCTATTATAAATCTATCTAACAGTCCCTGAGTGACCCTACAAGGTGACAGGGAAGACTTACTTTATCTGGCAGCTGCTGGATGGTGGAGCAGACAGGTAACAGGAGACCAGAGGTAAACCAATGTTCACACTAGTCTACAGAAAAGTGTCAAGCCAGAACCAAACAAACCTTGGACAGGTTAGCAATAGAATTATCAGTAAGTGTAGCAGAGGTCGATTACACAGAAAAGCAAACAATAAAATAGCAAAAGCACTAGATAGCAGAGATCAGACTGAATAACCAGCACCCTCTGAATCAACTGGGCAGAATATAAAAGGACCAATGGACACTGCCTCCAGCACTGACTAGTTCAGCTGTATATCACTCAAGCCACAGCTGCAGACAAACTAGTTCAAAGTCACACCCAGCTTTTCCAAAGAAATATCCTGAAAAGATGTTGTCAATCACAGGCAGCTCTCGTGTGGTTTTGAACCACAGAAACCTGAAACCTGATCCCAATGAGAGCAATTTGCGAGTTCTGACAGTTTAATAACCAGAAAGTATCTATTTTGCTGCCCCATCTTTTGATTCCTACAATGTAAGGATTGGGGGACAATAGACTTAAAAACATATAGAAAAGAAAAAAATCTTCACTGTACTTCTGGCCACCAAAATTGATGTAGAAAGTTCTGTGAACGGCTCCTCTTCCTCTGCTAGACAAAATGTCTATGTGTCTATATTTTTGCTTTTATTTTTTTTGGCAATTTTTCTATTAAGTGTCCTTTATGACAATATCAATTGTCCCTTGTCAAGAACATTTTCCTAAAATTTCTTTTAATAATGCCATATTGTGCATTTTACAACTGTTATATAAGTTAGATGTTTTCATTTTCATCTCTGTATGTGTGTCTGTAAATATGTGCCGTTCATTCGCTTAATGGTGATTTACTTTGAAGGGGTTTTTTTTATATACTTCAAAGCCTTTTCCTTGTAATAAATTTTCAAGCTACTTAAGAGCAATCTTTTCAGAGACATGTTGATTCTTCAAAGTAATGGATGAGATTGGCTGTTGTAGGCGGGAGAATCCTATAATGTTTTCAGAGCATTTATTTGAATTACTGTTTACCCAATGAGGATGCACAGTATTTAATGGCCTGCATAGTTCTTAAATATATTATAGCTAGCCAACATTTTAAAAGACCTCAGTGCAAACAAAGCGGAATGAATTAAAGAGAAAGTATTTTTTGTTGAATGATAAAATTATCAATACAAAGTGATCAAATATTTTCACAAGTTTGAACATACGCACAGACTAACAAGAAAGCACAGGGAGTAAAATGACAATAGAATCTGGTAAGCACAGGATTGGAGTCCTTGCATGATACAGAAATCTACAAAGACACAGTCATAGAGGATTTTAAAAAATTAACAACATCCAATATAAACCAAAACAAAAACAATAATCTAGCTCCATCTGAAATGAAAGCCCTAAAAAAAACTCAGATGGGTTAGATTATTGTTCTTAGTTCTTTTCAGGTTTTGGTTTATATTGGATTTTTACACCAGTTAATAAGGGGGTTGGTTATTATGAATGACTTATCATTACTATAATTAAGAAGCCCTAAATATACATCATTACTAAAGAAGAATACAATTTATTTCATATCCTACTATGCCTTTTTTCTACTTTCTACCCGAATTTCATAAAAATGAAAAAGCCCCACCTGGCATGCTGATTATTTCAGGAAAAGGCTCAATTACCAGCAACATCTTTTACTATCGAGACATTTACTTAGAACGCTACATCACCAAATTGCCTTGTTGCGTAAAAGATTCTGATCAGTTAATAAGGGACCTCATCAATACCATCTTACCAGACTATTTAACTTTTCCAACAATGAATAATAGTTCCTTTTATTCGAATATCAAACATGAAAGAGGCATCCATTGTGTTTGGCAATTTTTATAAATGGACACATCAGGAAATATTGTTACATCTGCAACATCCCTCACCGGGGTCTAGCCTTTTCTTGGGGCCTGGAGACAGCCGGGGCCCGGAGTACCTGAGTGGCTGGTGGTTGCGGCCTAGGCACGCTAGTGTTACGGTGCTTGGTATGGGGGGACTGGAGGGCTGTCCTACAGCCTGGCAGGTCTCCAGCAGGGTGGTGTTGGCAAGAAATGATGAGAGAGAGGCTGCTATAGCGGTTCTCCCTGGGGCAACCCTTTGGTGTCTGGAGTATGAGTCTCTGTGTGGTGAATAGGGTCCCCGTGATGATGACAGCCGTAGTAGCAGGGACCAGACGGAGGCAGACGTTGAACAAAAAGAACTTACAGTTCTTTATTGAAACAGACAGGAACAGTAGCAACGTGCCTTGACAAATGGTAGAATGCTGGGGCTGCAGTTGGAGAGGAACCACAGGAATGGATCATCAGCCTGGATGCAATGGCAGGCTGGAAGGTAGCTGGGTCCTAGTAGGATGCTTCAACTTGTCCTGGGTTGCTTCAGATATCACCCTTGAAGGTAGGATGATACCCCTTTCTCTCACTAACTAACTCTGCAGAGCTGCTCAGGCAGTGAGCTGAGCTCTGGCTGCACTCTGACCAACAGGTCTGATCTGGTCTATCTGACTGAGCTTGTCTCAGCTAACTGAACTCTAGAACTTTCCTGACCAGGGGTTTTATTACTCCAACTGGTCAGGTGGTGGTTCCTCCTCCAATCGCATCCCAGCTTACAGATACAATATCAGAACACATGTGATTGGCTGACACATATTACATCACATAAAGAATTAACTCCTGCCTTACCAGGCAGACTCTACCGCTGCAGTGTTCCCCTGTGTTATGTAGTGACCTGCTGTGGGGTTGATCAGATCCTACACAGGCTGCAAGCTACATGGTGGGACGTATTCGCAACAATAAATTATTTAAATTATATATATTTCGCACCATGTCCCACTAATTTCACAGACCTGACAAAGCATCATTTCGAGGGGCGAAACGCATTTTCTTTATCATGTATCAGTTTTTTACCTTTAATAAACAGAACTCTTAGAATAATTTGGGGAAGAATTGGGCCACCAATCAAAATTTTTTATGGATTAGTGATTTAATCATACTCCAAAATGGCTGGCTTCAAAATGGCCACCATAGTCAATATATCTTGAAAAGTTTCCCCCCTCCCATATACTAATGTGCCACAAATAGGAAGTTGATTTCACCAACCATTCCCATTTTATTGGATGTATAAATATAAGTAATTCACCCTGTATATATCTTGCCAATCTGTGGTGCTCTTCTATGGTAGCCATGTGTAGGACATTTTTCACTGTAGCATATGCTTAAAAAGTAAAATGTCCTTGGTATTCATATTAGTCTTAGTATACAACGATGATGGGGTATAGATGGGTCTATTTTAGGTCACAATTTGGGCATGTTACACAAAATAATGTGACCACACCATGCATATGGTAGGATTCTATGCAAAGGCCAAAAAAAGCACACACTGGCACTGCCTACATAGACATCTGATGTGACCCGAGATTCTTGCAAAACCAGCCAGGGAAATAAAGGCACACAGAAGTCCTTGAACAGAAGCCTCAGGTGCTCAACCAAACACAGCAACTGGTGTACACAAACAGAAGATAAAGTTGGGCCCTCACTGATAATTCTTAAAGCTTTATTTATTGCTTAATAGGACAGCAGGATGCCAACATGGGACATCTAGCAACCTGCTAGAAAAAGTGCCACAGAGCACAAAACGCAGTCGCATGTCGGTGTCCTATATTATGCAAGGAATAAATCATCCAGTTTTAAGAGATATCGGTGTGTGCTATGCTTTATCTTCTGTTTGTGTATAGGGTCAGTACTGACAAACAGATGCAGTCAATTATTTTGTAGAATTGTGATCTCGTTGGTTGGACACTCTGAAGTTGGTACCACAGTTGTTGTTATTTTATAGGTTACCATCTGATCATTGCTTGTCGGGAGACAGGATTTGGGTGGCTGTTGGCCCTACGTAATTTCTGGGGCTCTGCATTGATCCCCTGTTATGAATAGTAAGATGTTTCTATTGCATCCATATTGTTGTGGGGGAGGGACAATCTACACATTGTGACTGCACAAGAGCTCTTGAAAGTTTTTTTCCACTGGGAAAGAAACCTGTACTATACCGCTGACAGGTTATTGTTGTGATGCCATGAACACTTTGTTCTCATGTTAGAGTATCCTATATGCAGAGAAAAATGTAATATTTAATTAATATTTATCTAAAGTTCATGGTCAATACAGAATAGAGGGTTTGCTTATCCCCACTCAATTTTCTAGTTCATTTCCAACCATGGTTTTCTGTGCTGTTAAAACTACTTCTACAGTTTTCCTATTTCATGTTATCAGTCTGATAACTGGAAGATGTGTATACTAACCTGTGACAATCGAAAATATTTTCTATGATCAGAATGTATGTTGCCATGTGTAAAAATAGATCCTAGTCCACTGATAATGCATTCAGAGGTGTAACTTGTAATTACTGGGTGCAAATGCTAAATTAGTATCTGCCACCCAACTATGATGTATCATTTATGCTACTGGTCTGTTTGTATGGGGCAGTGTCACCTTACTGGGCCCCATGGTACCTTGCCCAGATGTGAGAACACCCTCTGCACCAATTCAACTTGCTCCCCTGATTGCACAACTTTAGCTTGGAGAACATTTATTTCCAAAGGTTTTTTATCATACAGACTAGCTTTCTACTTGAAATAATAGGTATCCAATAGTATTAGTTAACTATTCCTTTGTACAGTACATATCAATACATCAAGGTCTTGTTACCACTCATTATGTCATCACATATCTATCCCCTCATTAGAGGTGGAAGCTTCTTCTCTGTATAGGATGCTCTGTGTTCAAAGTGTCTCAATGAAGTCATTACCATCATTAAATTACCATCTTACTTGTATGTTGCCATGGTTTTCTTCTGATCTGAAATAAAGTTCAGCATCAGTAAACTACTGAACAATTTATGTTGCCAAGAAGCTAATATTCCCTCTTAAGTTTTCTGAGACATTGGTCATAAGTCAGATGGGTACTTAAAAGAACATCCCAGTCAAATGATTACCGTGTTTTTACATGCCTCATGTCACTACATGATATTATGGTGTTCGGGCAAATTCTGAACATTTACTTCCAGTAATTGTGTCACCTATATCTAGAACATTTCTTGACAAACTGTAAAAGTTACAGTTACACTGACTCATGTTTTAGTCAATCATTGACAGCTCTGTTCATGCAACCTGGGGATTTTTGCACAGATAGGGTTCAATACCAACATACGATTGGCAGAACTGGGAGCCTTCAGATGGCTTCCATCTGGCAGAAGAATGAAACACTTCCTATGAACTGACTGAAAGTGAATGTAGTCCCTAAAATTCTGTAGCCACATCTGACCATCGCATCTAAGGGATTAAAAATCAGAGTTTTCTCATGCTTGATGCTGATCATTTCCTGTATTAAACAGTAGAAACCCAGTGTCTATAGTGCTTGGAGATCTGAAGTGATTGCCATTTTAAAATAGGTGTCCGCCACCATACAAACATCTTAATAGGTTAAGAAAGGAGATGATAGGATTTTGGGGGTTTTACAATCAGGGTCACTGATGTAGACTGCACACACCTAACTGCTCGTTACCTGTTACAGGGGAAGGCACTAATAGTTCCTCAATGGCTTTATTGCTGAGGAAATAACTTAATAAAAAATATGCTAATGAACCTTAGGTGCTCTGGCCGACATCACCAGAGTGCCGCATGGCTCCAGCCTCTCATAAATTAATCACGCTCCCATGTTCTCACCTGGTCCGGCTTGCTTGGGCTGCAGACAGTCCGCTGCAGACCCGGCTATATTTAAGTCTCACACTTGCACAATAACACTTTACTTGCACTGCCATATCTAGCCGGCTGCACAAGGGAAGTGATACTGCATATGCAACATCACCGTCTGTCTGCTGCACAAGGGGGATGGAGCAGGGGAGAATATTGAATATGGGGGCCTACATAATTTACAAGGGCTCGGAGCCATGAGGCACTCCGGTAATGTCGACCGGAGCACCTCGGGCTCATTAGCATATTTTATTAAGTTATTTCCTCAGCAATGCAGCAATCCTGGAACTAATGAAAACGAGTGCCTTCCCCTCGAGCAGTTAGGTTTTGGGCAGTCTACCATCAGTAAACCTGATAGTAGATCTCCAAACAATGTAAGGCCAGCTCCATATGCAACAGCTCCCTCAGTACTTGGAAAACACTTGAGATGCCTTAAAGTATAAAACAGAAGAAAAAAAGTACTCCAGCACTTCCACGGAAGATAGATAAAATGTCATCCTTTATTCCATACACTTAAAATCCATCATAGAGCAGTATACATGCACCCAGTCACAGTGGAAAATCCCTGCTCTATGACAAACTTTTATCTATCTTCCGTGGAAGTGCTGGAGTACTTTTTTTCTTCTGATGGTATATTCCTTTAATTGTTCTCTTAAGGGACTATATAAAGGTGAAACCTAAAGATATAAAAATAGAAATGGTTTGGTGATTATGTTTCTATACACATACATGTGCATTTTTGTTGTAGAGGACATTTTTGGCTTTGTTGCTTTGGGCATTTCCAATAAGCACAACAACAGAAAGTGCAGCCATATTGGCTGGTGCTTATGAATATTTATAAAATAAGATAAATTGCTATTTTGTTATTGATTGAGCAAGCTGACAAAATTACATGTCACCATTATTTGCTGACAAGCTAATTAAAAACTGCCAACCAATATGGCTGCATTTCATGTCACTTTTGCAAAATGGTTGCCACAAAAGAATATTAATATATCCCTTTAGGAAAAATAAACATTAATTTCTCATGTTGGCTACATTTCAAAATGATGTCTTTAATGTAAATCTTGATGGCTTTGTGGTTACATAATAGTTAAAATATTAACATTAAAACATTGAAATGAAAACATAAGTTCACTGTTCTCAATACCAGTATATCTGAGTATGTAGACGATCATTCTTATTCTTGTTGTCTTATTTTATAGTAATTACAGATTTTTTTTCTATACACTTCCGTAGATAGGAACACACTGGCTGCGTTTCGAAAGTGACTGTCCTATATCAGCTGGGATTTATTTTCCAGGCCAACTTCTTCACATTACTCCTATAGTAATTTTCTTTAATGTAATTGCTGGTAATTGACATTACAATTGCTCCCTGTGCAGAAATTACCAGAGTTTCTACAATGCTTGCTCTCAATTTCCACAAATAACACATACAACACAAGACCAATCAATACACATAAGCAGATCACATTTCAGTACAAATACTAAAAGTCCAATATGCACCAATATTAGCACAGAGGAATCCCATTAAAATAGTGAGACAGCAAGATGAATTAGTGCTTTAAAGGCCATAACACCTCTTTCCTAAGAGAGGCACAATGCTATATAATGCTTACACTGATAACTAGTTAGTGAGCAGCTTGGACCAACCCCCCTCTCCATTCACAGCAAACCTTTCCATTGTATGTGTCCCAGAATGTGAGCACACAGCATGCTAAATAAATGCACAGCAGATGCTACTTACTGGGTTTTTGTTGCTTTATTTGTTTTTCCAACTCATTGTAATCTGTGTTGAGTGTGTTTATAATTTAGTGTTTAGGTTACTTCTATGATTTCTATATATTATTGTATTATTACATGCTTATATAACAACAATAATAATAATAATAATAATAATAATAATATTAACAAGTTAGATTTATATATGTCCTGCAAGAGCTAGAATCTGGAAAATACTACATGACATATATTCAATCACATGTTGAGAAATATTCCATCCATTCCCCTTGTCATTAGAAATACAATTTCCCTGTGCAGATTGCATTCCATCCCCTGGGAATGTGGCCACCAATGATTATCTGAAAGCAACACCAGCCCCCTGGTTTATTTCCCAAGCTCACAGACACTTTGTGGTGGTATTAAATAATAAGTCATCATGTCCATGAGTGACCCCAGTATCACCCGTTTTTTTCCTATTTTCCAGTTCAATAATTAAAATAAAAAGCACCCCCTGCAGGCTCTTCATGTACCTAATGCTTTGTTTTCCAATTTCACACTGATTTCCATGCATCTTCCTTACTAGTTTTCAAGCTGGCTGCACATGCAATCTGTATCCTGTCTATTGTAAATTCCAGAGAGCTGAACCTGAAAAGGAAGCAGTACATGCAAATGTGGCACCTATTAATGCCAAGCTGAATTAGCTGGTGTTTGACAGAACATAAATCGTTGCTGCTATTCAAAGCTGCAGTGCCCTGCATAATGTGGCAGAGCAATAAATGCAATGCAATGTAAGATTAAGCTACGTAAACATGTCCTTATTATAAAAAGCTATGCAGATATAATGTCAGGTGCTCTGCACATCTCTCCTCCATGCTCTAGCATATTTGCCATAGGATTTTGCCTTCTTATTACGTAGGGTGAGCATCCCCCATGCAAGCATTGTGATCCTGTCACAACATCTCATTGTGCGTCTTACCTTTTTGTGCCCTTTCCCTTTCAGCCTGTCTGTCCAGCTAAGAGTCCCAATATAGAGTCCAACTTGCACGAGACAAAATCCCAAATGTTGGCATTGTGATGCCAGCTCTGAGCTATAATATCCCTTTTTATGATTTGGTGATGGTGGTGCTGATGCTGAAGCCTTGTAATCCTAGATCTTTGCATCAATCGTGCATTTTTTCAGTCCATCTCGGAATCTGTGTTTTTCAAATACTGTAGCTCCTGGGTTTTCAGGCTTCCCCTATTTGTATTAATGGAAGGAATTAGAAAGCTACTTGCTCAGGAGAGGAGGAGGAGGAGGAGGAGGGGGGAGTAACATACACAAAGAGCATGCGCTAGGCAGGTCATTAGTGTCTTTCTTTGAGGCACGCAAACACATCCAGTGGGTAAAGAAAAAATAGATGTAAAATATCATATAGAAGAGCAGCCAGCTCTCAGATTAAACCACCTCTGGTGTGCAATGTCCTCTCCAGAAATCTTCTCTAGAACTATTACACAGTTGTGTAATTTTATAAACATATACAAGTAAGCAAGTGAATTTTAAGACACAGTGACAGCCTCTGTGGGAAGCAGCTGCAGCACATTACACCTTTTACAGAGAAGATATTGGTGATCTTCATGCTGTCCAAATAAAGTTGTTAATAGAGAGGGGCAATCCATAGTAAAAATGTGACCATTTCCCCCACATCTGGCTTTGAAGCCTGGTCTGTAATCAGCACCTAGGACAGAGCAAGAACTACTATTTATATCCCTCTCAGGCTTAATAGTAATGGCCATACATGATACTATGACTATGGTAAGCGAATACTGCACAGAAATGATAATGAATACTACTTTACACATGATACCATAGTGTATATCTTGTAACATTATCTGACATCTAGGCACTTACCATTGACAGGACATGGAAAATCAATCCGTGGTCATATATCTATTAATAATTCCACAAATAAAAATGGTTATTCTTCTATCTGTTATCTGACCACTATATAAAGGAAAATACAGATACCACAATAAACTAAAGAAATGAGACTAAGTGCAGTTGGAAATGGCACTGCTTCAAGTTTGATCAGTGTTCTTGACTTATTTAAAAGAAATCTACCACCAGGACGAAGGATTGTAAACCAAGCACACTGACATAAAGGTGAATATCTCCTCTGGCAGGATCTGCTCTTCTTTTAGCTGATTACACCCTTGTTTTTGCCAAAAAAGGCATTAAACTTATGCAAATGAGCATGAGGGGTCTGGGCAAAATTAACAGCTTTGGAGTCTGGAACCCCTAGCCTCATTTGCATGATTTTGGGGAGTGAGGAGTAGGATGTGGTGGTGGGAGTACAGGGCATGCAGGTGAGAGCCACATAGTTTATTCTACATAGCGCAGATGAAAATTAAGACTGGATTTCAAAACACCAGTCTTAATTGATTACCCCATCTTGTCAGTTCAGTACAAGTCAGTAAGTACATTTGACACACTAATTGAGGTTCAGGCAAATGCCCAAAAAATTGCATTCTCTACTTTTCTGTTTGAGTGCTAATGCAAGTTTTTAAGATGTCGAAGTTTTAGAGGCTCACACTTATGAAAAACAGTGCAAACTGCGCTAGGTGCAAGGTGCCCCAGATTCATGAATTGCGGTGCACCCAGCACTGCTCTGACAAAGTGCCTGAGCACCTGGGGAGGTGAACACTGAGATACTTGATGGATTCAGTAGAAAATTTCAGTAGGCGATTTTTGCATGTTTATTTTAAAGTTAGAAAGGCGCCCATATTCTGACAACTCATCAAAAAGGCAGGGAAGTAGTTTTTGTGGGGAAAGTGAGGAGGAAGAGCAAGTCATCTTACTCAGGAACAAATTTCTCCTTGGAGGTATCTAACGCAGGCTCCAGGCCTATTAGTGTTGCAGTGGCCAATAGAGAAAAAAAGAAGGTCACATTGCATCAGGGAAGAGGGTGGGTGGTACAGCCATTAAGTGGTTAGACAATAGCACCCTGACATGAACAAGTACAGCTTTGGGTTGAATTGACAGTTCCAAAACATTAACTCGGGGGTCTTCCTGACATATTTGATGGTAGGGAGGTAGTGGATGCCGTCTCCAACCAGCAGAGGGGTTAGGCTGGGCCCCCAGGTAGTTGAAGAGGGCTGGAAGGTCCTGTCTGGTGTGGGCTGTGAACAAGTTGCCATTCTTTTTAACTGGGAGGTGGAAGGTAGCCTCTGCCTCCTGGATTTTGTCCAAAAAGGGCCTGCATGGCGCAGCACAGAAGCAGGGTGCGAGATGACAGTTCAGGTATAACTTGACCACTCTCCACACATGTCTTGGACAGGTCCAAGAGTTACTCTTTAAATCGACTTGCTGTGTCGATGAACACAAGATTTTTTTGAAATCTAAATCATGAACAACACTAATGGATACAGCTTGCTTTGATAATTATTTTATTAAAAAATACTGAATTACTGGTACAATGTTTGTAATGTTTCTTTATTGGAATGTATTATACATATTAGTTAGATAACAAGACTGGTAAACCCTACTTCTAAGGTTAAAAACAATGGGCGTGATGTAAGGGTGCTGATGTAGGGACACCAATACTGACAAATCTCTTATGTTTTCTAGTGGGTTAAATCCATATAATACAGCTGACAACTGCAACGCCTCTATCACATGATGTGAGAACGTCATTATCAAAATAATTTTGCTACAGAAACTACTGAGAATCTTAAACAAAGCAGATCTATGAGTACATATGGCAAATATTTATACAATCCAGTCTGCTGGCATGGTATCCCCTGTTGTCACATTGCCTACCATGTGTATTTGCTTGGTTGTGATTTTACAGTAAAAGGGACATCCTTCTCCAGTATTGTTTCCCTTCATTACACAGAGAAAGATAGAGGAAGAAATTTCAGATATAATGGAAAAATTTTAGTTTAATCATTCTTAGTAACCAATGCATAAAACCACTTGTTTTACATATCTTCACCCTAGTATCGTTTTCAAACAAGCAGTGACTTTTACCAAATGGACCAGTTTTCAATGTGTAATACAGTGCATGTTGATGTCTTCAGCTTTTCGTACTATTGTGTACCATCAGTCAGTAGGTGCAGAAATTTAGAGGCAAAAAAATTACTGAGAGAGGCATATTGGCACCTATAGAGCTGTGCTTAGCCACACCTTGAAAACAAAAAATCGTGCAAAAAAGTGTAGGATCTACAAGTGGAGGTGGGTAAGTTGACTTCTTGGTCCACGTGTATCATATGAAACCGAAAATTCAGCCCAGGAGTATACCAGGATTGCATTGCATCCAGGAGCAGGAAACTGGAGGTGGCTTTTGGTAGGAATACAAGTTGAGAAGATTCCAATGCAGATTCAGGTTTAAAGGTGCATTAAAAACAATACGATTTGGCTTTTGGGCTGAAGCCCCCCTCAGGTTACAGCATAAAAATGAAAAGCTTGAAACATTACATGTATACCTATGTATAGTCAGTGTCATTTTACAGAGGAACACAAAATAGAAAAAGAAATAGGAAATGGGCCATAATAAGACACATGACTGGTTTTAGAAAAGGTCAGTCACCATGATTGAAAGGTAGGTCTGATCAGTGTTGGTGTTATACAAAGAAACAGGAAGCAGGCAGAGATAGAAGACATAATTAGTATTGAAAAGTGTCAGTCATCATAATTGACAAATAGGTCTGTGCCACAGGTGCTACAGCGACCCATGTCTTGGGTCACGGGTGCACCCGTGCCTCTCCATGTGCCCCCTTGCCCCGGGGCATCCACTTACCTGTCCTCGCTGCTGCTTCCAGGTCCACGGACGTGCGCGTCCCTGCTTCCAAGGGCGTGTACGCCAGCTTCAGTAGATTAAAAGGGCCTGTGCACCGTTAATTGGCGCTGGCCTTACCCAGAATCCAATTTAACCCAACCTTTCCCCACGCACCCTGCCGGATCTTTGTGCTATATGCCTCTGAGAAAGCTTGCATTGCTGCCCTGCGCTCATGTATTGATTTCCCATTGTGACCCGGACCTGTTCCTGTTTACGCTCCTTCGCTGCCAGCCCTGACCTT
The DNA here is from genome assembly GCA_019512145.1 of Engystomops pustulosus. NCBI lineage: Eukaryota > Metazoa > Chordata > Amphibia > Anura > Leptodactylidae > Engystomops > Engystomops pustulosus. The sequence goes on from CM033641.1 coordinate 173,038,382, forward strand.
CTGTTCTGCCTCTGACCCTGATCCCGTGACGCCTGTCCTGACCTCCTGCGTGTCTCCGGCCATGAACCTGCCTTCCATGTCTGACCCTCGTCTTGGCTGACAAAGTCGCACTTTTGGAATGACCTGGTGGTACTACGCCACAGCAAGTCCAACCCACTTTGCGATGGGCTCTGGTGAAAACCGGGTGCCACCTAGACTCCGGTCCCAGATGTTGGCTTATGTCTTCGTCTGTTATGGTCCTGTGGCATTACTACCCCTGGAGCCCGACAGTCTGAATATCACAATGGAGGAGATAGTAAAAAGCCCTGTGTACATGGATTTATTGAAGTCTAAGAATATATTTATACATTTGTTTTGGTCTATATAAAAACACAAATTTAAAACATGTTGAGGCTGAATATAAATAAACAAATACAAAACAACCCTGGTCAATGTACTGGTTGTGCCTACCAACATATTCAATGGTATAAGATAATATAAAATAACTTTTCGTGTTTGGAGGGATCTAATACTTTAGATATAGTAGAGGGCTATGCATTTGGTCACTAAATATTCTGAATATAGGCTACAGAAGCCTATATGGATCAAAAATTGTTCCAAGATTGTCAGAGTAACTTGTCAATATACATACACATGGTGAGTATAAAGAGAAGTTGTTCAGTAACTAATGATATATGATGAGCAGACATAAAATAATACAAACATATGACACAATGATACATACATTTGAAATCTAATGACACCATCCTACAATGACACATTTCTACGTAGAGCATATTCTATGAACACTTGTTTTGTGTGTGGGGGGAGGTGGAGGGGTTGTTCTCAAGACATTGGTGTACATTTACATACATTGCCGCTTGAGTTCACTGAAAATGCATTGTCCGTCTATGCTGCATGTGGCTATTCACTAAGATTGTGCACCTGAATTCAAGAATGTGTCCCTTCCCCACTCAGGTCTGACAGAGTTCACCATCTTTTTTTGCAACACAATTTCAATGTTAAATATGGAGTTCAGACCAAATCAGTCGGACCGACCAACAGCATGCCCCCTAATTTGCGTCGCATGGAGGCCAGCACAGCTACGCCACAAAAGGGTCGTGTGTCACAATAACAGTGCACGTACTTCTCAAATACCTGTGCATGCCGTATTAGCTATGAAGGACGTGAACAATCTGACTAAAGTGCGTCACAAAGCCCTTAGTAAATGTGCTCCATTGTCTGACTTACTCCACATTGTCTAGGTCTAATGAAAAGGGTCTTCCCGATCTTTTGCTTTATCATGCTGCCACGATGCACGTGGCCCATTGATAATCATGCATACATGGCACTGCACAAGCTGTTGGTTGATGTTGAGGTTAGTAGTAACTCTTCTCCTATATTGGTGTCCCTCTGGATACCTGTGAGGTCAGTAGATCAAAACTTTCTCCTTTATTTAGTGCCATTCTTCATAACTGGGACAGTCTTAGGTAGGGGGTTGGCTTTGATTTGCCCTGGTCCACTTTCCCCTCTATCATACAATCCAGAGTTCTCTTTAGGGTTGTCTGATCCCAGATTTTTTGGGGGGCCTGAGACTGCAGTTATTTAGATAAGACATATGGGTTTAAGGCCCATTTCTGACAGCATAATATGATTTGCTCCCTCCTTACACCCCACAGGGTACTAGATGGCTCACTACACATCAATGTTTGCTTTTGAAAATCCCTGGCCCTGGCAGACCTTTCTAGAGATCTTACTTCTTTTGAGTGTTGATGTGTGAATTGCACCCCATCTAAACACTTATTTTTAATAGCTTTCAGGTTGCTGCGGGGGGAGGGGTACAGTCATGTCAGGCTGCATATCAGAAGGAAATTACGAATTAGGAGTGGCTATGATATTTACTCATTAAGCCTAATTTTCTTGTCAACTACAAGTAACGAATTATAATATCTTATCTCAATAGTACATTCTATGGTCCTCCATCAGTATTATCCTTCTGTGCCTAACTTGTGCTGGAAGTGTGGGTCTTGGGAGGGGTCGGTGATCCATATATGGTGAGTGTATTCTAGAGTTTATCTGGTAGAAAAAGGTCAAACAGGGACCCTTGATACAATTTGTTATCAGCGTTAGAAATATAATACCCAGATTACGGGAATCGGATTCTCCATCAACCAAAGCGATAATGGCAGCTGAAATGATATAGTGATAATTGAAGAATTGGCGGTTTTGGAGGACTTCTGGTTGGATGCTGCATTTACATTACACCTGAGGTGTCTGCTATGGACATCTTTTATTAACTATTCAGAGTTTTCTAGTTGGGTCTCTGGTCAATAGTTTATAAGTATATTTTAAGGCCCTATTTTCCTTCAGTCAATGCATTCAGTCTCTATAGAACTAACTTAGATAAATGAACTCAGCATTTAGGTACCTTTGGTAGTCTAATGCAGTGATTTTCAACATGGTCGGGTGTGCCGCGGGGGAAAGTTCCCCAAACTATGGTGCCCCCTGTGTTTTGTTTCCCAGCAATGCGCAGTCACGGCTTCTTACACTGTAGGAGACGTGTACAATAACACATGCGCAAGCTTTGAACCTCGCGCGACAAAATGACGTCACCGAGGCCGGCGCATCATCCTGAGAGCGGAGAGACTCTCGCATTTGCCCACCGCCAAGGTAATGCCCACCAATAATGCTGACTATATGAGCTTTTGCCTGAGTATATGAACTGTTGGCAGAATACTCAGCATATGAGCTGGTACTTTTAGTACTCCAGCAGTATACTGCATATAACAATGAGAAATGTAAAATGAGAAATACTATAGTCATGAAGCTTGTTGAGGAAGAGCTTCGTGTGTGTCTTTCCACTATTCCCAGGCTCAGGTCTCACACTGAGTGAGTAAAATAAATTTAGAATCTATATTATTAACTATATGTATAATATGACTCTTTTAGTGTCATTTTGTGCTATTTTGGTTCGTGTGCCCCAGGATTTTCTAAGTATAAAAAGTGTGCCGCGGCTCAAAAAAGGTTGAAAATCACTGGTCTAATGGACAGTAAATGGAGCATCACAATGGGAACACAGGATCCCAGTGATCAGGTGATGTATATGAGTGATCAGTAATGAACTGGAACTGCTCTTTTAACTTCATGAAATATCATGCAACAATTTAATACTAAATTATGGTAGAGTAGACTTAAAATAATAAAGAATGTATCCCAATGGCTTAATCCCACATCATGTTATTAGACTTCTTGTAGGTCATACTTGGTGCCTTTCAAGGTAGCAAAAGGAGGCATTGGGGCAGATTTACTTACCCGGTCCGTTCGCGATCCAGCAGCGCGTTCTCTGCGGTGGATTCGGGTCCGACCGGTATTCACTAAGGCAGTTCCTCCGCCGTCCACCAGGTGGCGTTGCTGTGCTGAAGTTCCCCGGAGGCGCGCTGGAATGCCCTGAAATTCACCGGCCTATACCTGGTGAAGGTAAGTGTAATTTTCGCTACACATTTTTTGTCTTAAATGCGGCGGTTTTTCCGAATCCGTCGGGTTTTCGTTCTGCCACGCCCCCCGATTTCCGTCGCGTGCATGCCAGCGCCGATGCGCCACAATCCGATCGCGTGCGCCAAAATCCCGGGGCAATTCAGGTACAATCGGCGCAAATCGGAAATATTCGGGTAACACGTCAGGAAAACGCGAATCGGGCCCTTAGTAAATGACCCCCATTGTCTTCCATTTAGCACCTTGGAAAACATGTTTGCAAACATACCTATAATGGTGACCTTAATTGCCAAACTCTCCCTAAGGAGAACTCTTACTTTCTTCCACTGGTAAAACCAACACAAGCCATATGAATCTGTATTGTTTATAGTCTACTGCACTGTCTGCTTTACTATGAGGCATACATCATTTTCAGTTCTCAGTATCAGAAAATGTCTTTCTAGTATAATAGAATGAATATTCATGTTTCTGCTGTGTGTGTCTCTTTGCCTGTAAGACAGCAGGAACATGAATAACCTATCAAGCCATAAAACACTACATTTTACTGAAGAGTTTGCTGCTTGAATACATGCTAATGGTTACTACTACAGTCTAAATATCAAATCAATAGGAGAATAAATGGAAGACTAATTTATAATTGATTTGGTAGGTAGTTCAATATTCTATCAAATGGAAACTGACTGTAAATACTACATGAAACACAACTGTCATTCAAAAGAAGTGTTTTACTCGTCTGATATGTATTATTGAATTAGAAATGACAGAAAAACCATGATTTAAAATTGGAACAACACATCAAAATACAAATTAGAATGCAGATGTCAAGAAAACAATAAAGCACCAATTCCTATTGACATAAATAGTAATGAATGGTGATGCTCTAATGCGTATACCTGCCATTGATTCTTGACACTTTGGGGTGAATTTATCAAGAGGTGGAACACTGTCCCCGTAAAAAGGAGGAAAAGTTGCACAGGATTTACAACTTTTTTCAAGCCCTGATGAATTCCTCCCTCTGACTCTTGACTTTATCTTTATGCATGTGAGTTTCTTGGTGCACAAGGGATATGGCCAAAACTTCTGAAGATTCCATTTACTTCTTCTTTCTAGGCTGCTCAGCGCCTTTCCTGTGAAAGGAATAAGGTATAGAAACAGAAAACTGGTTCACCTATCCCATTTCAGCTTGGTCATAGGTACTATAGAACCAAAGAAAGTAGCTTTTTTCAGCTAATTTGGATTTGACTTTGGAGGAGGTTTGTAAAATATCAACGGGTGAAATTTAACATAAAAGAGGGAATTCTAGAAATTATATTTTATACCCGATCTGAGGGCTTCCCTTTAAACGTTCTACCATTTGCTTTGATGCATTAAGAACAACCAAAAACATACCTTGAGAATACTGTAGCTACACAAATACAGAAACATATCTTGTTTAATCCCTGATCCAAGTGGTTTTGCTGTTAAAAAACAATTATAAAATTATGATAATGAGGCTGTGTCGCTCCTCTTGCTGTCCCGGAGCTTCTCCTTACCCTAATTATGCACTGTATCAACCTTTTCCTGACCAGCATAAGCCGAGAATATGTCATCACTGTATTGTCCCTGACAAGCAGAAATAATCAATCGCTGCACCATCCTCCAGCTGCTGTCCAGCTCAGGCTGATTAGTCCTGTCTGGAATGTTCAGGAAGCTCTGTGTAATGTGTACAAGTAGGCAGCCTGCGTGCAACCCAGCTTTCCCAAGGTCCTGAATGTTATAATTGTTTTTTGAGTAAAACCACTCAGTTCAGGGATTAAACAAGATATGTGCCTGCATCAGTGTAGCATTTTCAAGGTATGTTTGGTTCACAATGCATAAAAACAAATGGTAGGATTCGTTTAATATATATTTGCATCCAAAATGAGATTTCAGTAGATCATGAACTAAAAATATTAATTTTAAAACCTTTGTGTATTGTGTATACCTTTATCGTATTGTGCATTAGCCAGTGTTAAATGGAAGCTAACCATATGTAATTCTGCATCCACTTCTAAGAAAAAAGTGAGTTAGGACCGGCATTCCATATGGCTTAAAATCTTTAGGTTTTATTTGAATCCATTAAAATTGCAGCTTACATGGCATTAACCATTAGACCTACGTGTTTCGAACGAAGAAATAAAGTTCTTATTCATGGTCTAAGAGGTTTCACACAAACACTAGCTTAAAAAGACTGATAACAGGTGGTATGGACAAACTCTCTTATTAGCACATGCCTACATCTCATTGTATAAACATAGCATAGAACATGTTGTTAACAGAGCTGTGGATTACAAGTTATGAGGGTAGATGATGATATGAGACACATTGCCAATATTTTAATATAGATACCACATGTCTGTTTTATTATTAAGACCTTTAGGCATTCTAGGATCCACAGCATTTCCCGATTCCGGAGTTTATGAGTTTTATCTCCGCCCCTACTAGGCGCGGTAACTCTTTCTACGCCGGTAACAACAAGGCTGGTTAGATCACCGGCATGTATTTATGCAAAATGTCTCAATAAATCAGAAATGTGGAGACTAGAATGCTATGTTTATACAATGAGATGTACGCATGTGCTAATCAGATAGTTTGTCCATACCACCTGTTATCAGTCTTTTTAAGCTAGTGTTTGTGTGAAACTGCTTAGACCATGACTAAGAACTTTATTTCTACGTTTGAAGCGAGAAGGTCTAATGGTTAATGCCATGTGAGCTGCAATTTTAATGGATTCAAATAAAACTTAAAGATTTTACGCCGTATGGAGTGGCGGTCCTAACTCACTTTTTTCTTGGAATACTATATGGGTTTCCCGTCAGCCCTTTTTGGAGGATCCGAGGAACGGACCACACAGACCATTTCTTCCTCTGCGACTGAACAGATCCACGTGAGTGAGCGACTTGCTCAAAGTTTGTCTGTATGCATCCACTTCTGCTTGATTAGCTTTTATTCAGTCTACTACATGTTCTTGGATGAAACACAATAACACTGTATTATCATTTTTTTTTCTTTTAAATCAGAGAGACTTTATTAAAGCAGATAATTACAAGTATTGTCTTGCATTTCTTTATACATATACCAAATGAATGGATACATTGACAAATAGAACATTGTTATTTCCTTAACTTAAACCCCTACCCAACCAACACCCCCCCTCCCCTCACGGTCCATTCCCCTCTCTTCCCCTCCTCATCCTGATTGATAGGCTCCATGTCCAGATGCAGGACCCCCTACCTCTCCACATCTCCCCTATTTTCCTCACATCCCTGATGTCTATCCTAGTCGCCATCTCTCCCATCTCCTGAGCAGTTCTGTTGTTCCCAGTCCTGGACACACCAGCCATTTTCACCATTGTTTGTTATACTTCTTAATAGATTTTCGTTTTATATATACTCCCAACTCCATTTGAAGCATAGTATTCACCATTTTCTTAATTTCCCCAAGTCTAGGTGGAGTAGAATCTAACCAGTGTCTGGCAATAGTCTTTCATAGTATTATCATCTTTAGATTACAACTGAAAATGAACCCAGTTAATACTAGAAATGTGTAACATTTGTGCCCTGGTTTGCATTTTGTCCTGAACTGGTCTGAATTCTGCCTTATTCAACACCTGGCTGTCTTAATTGATATTCACCGCATCCCATTGTCTCCTGTTGACTTAGTTTTGAACTGCAAACAAGGACAGATGCTTCCTAAAATCACTATGTCACTATGACTTCCTTGAAGAGTACCAATGTTTTCTGTAATCATTTAACCCCTTGGTTATAACTTCATATCCAGATGTACAGGCTATATATATATATATATTTTTTTTTTTTTTTTTTTTTTTTTTTTTTTTTTTTTTTGGTAATGCGAACATTTGAGATACACTGTACAAATAATTCAATTTAGGAGTCTATAGCTTATTCACAAGATTTTCATTTTTATTTTGGATTTTTAGCACTCTTTTTTGCCTGCTTGCCATAACATAAAAATAATATTTTATTTTTATTTTCTGGTGCAATACGATTATAGTGATACCTCTTTCATATAGTTTTTCCTATCTTTGCTCAGCATTTTTTTCCCTTTTAACGATGTAATTTTTCTGTTCACAGATCTGGTTGAGGACTTTTTTTTTTTTCAGGTGTATTATATTGAGGGTGTGTAAATTATTTTGATGGCTTTTTAAAACTTTTTTTGTGAGGGTATTTGATGAAAAATTGCATATTACGGGCAGTCATTAAGGAGTTAATCCTTCCTAAGGTAAACTTAAACCAATATGCACATTTTCATCAGAGGCTACTTGGGTGTGGAGTAGCCTCACCGGGCTGTGGGAGCAAAGGCTACTCCACGCCAAGTAGTCTCTGACGAAAATGTGCATATTAGTTATGCAAGATTAGATCAGGTTAGGAAGTATTTAAGGATTTTACAAAAAAAAAAATCAGTGCTTAGGATGTTACGAGGAACCTTCCATCGGATCTACCTTAAAAGGCTGATTCTCGGATGTAGGTTTATTTTAATAAATATTTTGTTAATGCGCTAGTCTTGATTCAACCTGACTTGAATCATCCATTTGTGGTGGAACTTGGTGTCTCTCTTTATTCTGTGCTGCTTCTTATTCTTCATTTTGTCCAGTATGTCTACAATAATTCTTTTGTGTTTGTTTTTTCCTGTTTTTGTTTCTGTGTTTTACCTTCCATGCAAGAAGGGGATGTTTCTGTATTCTATAGATTCACTGTTCTTATAGCAAAGCAAGCTTGTTGCCGCTGGAGATTAAACGATTTTATTAAAGATGGATAAAGTGCCTCCATATCTTTTGAGTTTAACAAGAAACCACTTTTCAACATATAACTTAACCATATCATCTCTTTTCAAAATGAGAGGGTATACTTCTGCATCTCCTCCCCTCAAGCAAAGGATATGTCATATCTGTGCAACAGATAGAATTACAAATTGCGGAAACCAACACCTATTTTCTTTAAATTACTAAGATTTAAGGTTATTTTCAGTCTCTCTAGTAAAACAAAACCCCTTTTCTAATGTATTATGGGAACATATGATAGTGTACACCACAAAAAAGTATTTCCCCACCACCTACATATGTGTGTAGACCAAAAGAGATTACACATAAATCTGAAAGCATTATAAAACCACCTTAATATGAATTAGTACTAAATGCTAGTCAAGAGCAACGTGATGACTGCCTAATCTGAGAAGGTGACAGACACCAACAGAGTTTCCAAATGGAGTGTTATTTTGTTATAATTCATAACTGCTTCCTAGGAAGTACTAAGCTGGAACTTTTGTCACTAGAGTTAAATAAACAAAAGATCAGGAGAGGTGACGTTAATATATAACTTGCGGGGAAAATAGTTGAAATTTCATTTATTGATCTATAACTCTGCTATTTTTAGCTTAAGAATTCAATGGCAATACTCAATGAAAGACTAACTACCATATCTTCATCAGACTGTATAAAGTGATTGTTGTTAGTCCATGATAAGAACTACCTACAAAATTAAAAATAGGTTTTAGAGAGATAAATTCTATTTTAACCTGAATTTTTTCCATCGCATACATAAATCTGCTTAGATATTTCTGCTCTATAACATGCTGACTGCATATATTATACAATATACAATTAGCTTCTCTCCTCCTGCAACACTGTTGCAGATTAGTCCTTCAAAATAATTGTAGGTGGTTATAGCCTTAAAAAATTACATTGGCTGCCCTCCTGGGTGAGGTGATGTCAAGGTAGGAACCCATGTGATGTAGAAGGAACCCACACTGGATAACTGAACTGCAGGATCAGAGACAAATACATCCCTATACTGCAGCAAACTATTATACCAACCAAAGTATATGTGCAGTGGTGTAACTTGAAGCTATTGGGTCCCAGTGCAAAATGTGTGCCAGGCCCAAAATGATAATTTATTATTTATAGTACTAGTCTTCTCACATAGAAAAGGTATACCATATGCTCCCTCTAGGTCTCTTTGTCCAGGTTGCAACTGCATACTCTGCACCTCCCTTCTATATGGGATACCAATGTATAATCAATCCCATAATTCAAATAAAATTAAAAAAGCTTTATTGAATAAATATTAAGGCCATCAAAATATATACAAACAAATATCTAAAACCGTACGTACCAGACCTGTGGGTGGTCTGCTGAACACATTATACACATACAATAACAACGAGTGTTAGGAATTAAAAAAGAGCTATTAGCAACAATTCTTAAAGCAAAAATAAATAATCCAAACAGTTTACCAACCAAGGTGTTGCATTTTGCTCTCCCAAAGTGAGGGGTTTGGATGCTCTGTCTGTAACAACTGCCCTAAGCTATCTTGCTCCTCCTACTCAGTACTTCACCATTGCTGGGCAGAACATACCAACACTTTAACAGAAAACATGTTAGCAGAACAGTTATAACAACATAGCAGTTGACAACTTGCCCAGCCTGAGCAGTCTGCTCAGAACTGACTCCTCCCAAGCCTGACAAGTCTACTGGTATCTCCTGCCTATGAGTCTTCCCTCCAAATTTCAGACGTTCAGCCCACGACCTTACTTCCTGAGATCTAAAAGGTTACAAAGGCACCTCTGCAAACCATTAAAATTCCCTTTGGCATTAACTCTCTTTTATCAGCTGCCTTCTGTTTTGCTATCAACATTGAGGCAAACACTTGACCCACCACCATCAGTTCCAGGCTACTTTGAGGTTCCTTCCTAAACTAGGACTATCGCTGCCACCTAACATGTCAGGGCACTGTGACACTGCTGAGTTCAGTAACCTATCAGTTTGGGAAAGCCATGATATTAAATAGTTGTCCAGTTGTCTAATAGTTTAGTAGTATTACTGGCAGTTAATAATAAAATGATTCAACTTCACATTAATTACTTTACACCTAAACAACTAGACAAAATGGGACGACTACCCATCCCTCAATGCTACCACTGCTACTACAGATCTGCTAACTTCCAACACATGATATCTGAATGCCAGGCACTTCAAACTTTCGACAAAATGATGACAAATGATCTATGTGTATAAAAAGGTAAATCACCCGCTGATGATTTATCGCTGTAGGGACTCACTTTGCTTTGTTTTTGTTATGTTATCAATATTATTACTAGGTTGTATACTTTACCACTTGAAAGATCTTGATATACCCTGTACTTGATAATATTATCTCATAACTGTACCAATTTGCCGTAAAGTGTACTGCATATTATGTGTCATTGTAAGATACAATAAAATTGGGTTAAAAAAAAAACATTCAATAGAAAAAATATATGTTTATGAATGGTGAAACAATGTTCAGGTGAAAATAGCGCTTTAAAGAGAGAAGCATAGCATCCAATAGCTTATAAGCTAATTTAATATGTGAACAAAATTACTGCTAACCTGTGTTCCCTTCACTCTATAGTCCTCTTGATACCTGGACATGGTTGCATGTTGATAAACCTGATGCTTACTAATATATCATTTTGTGATTTAACCCTCTGTAACATCACAAAGCACTTAGACACCAATTAGATTCCTTCTGTTATACACTATAATTGTTGTAAATAGCTGGTAATTGTAGTTATGCTTTGGAATAGAGTGATATTCCACTCTCAAAATAGACCACAATCAGACATACTTATTGAAGCAGATTGTTTATAAGACATTCTATGGACTAGTATGAGTAAATGTGTTATGCCTGTTGGATTAACCACATCTGAATTGAATGCAGTACTTAATTATGCAGTTGTGTTTCAGTGATTTAACTGTGTGGGTCACATGACCAGCACCTAAAGCTTAGGTGGGAACTTTCATGACACTGGAACCAGGAGGTCTGTATCCTTTGTGGGTTTTCCCAAATTCATAAAGAACCCTTTTATTGAGTACTAGAAGCCTATATTTAAACCATGGAACAGGGTCCCCATCTGACATTTGTCATTTTTATTACTAGTGTTCATATTTGACAGGTGGAGTAAGTGTGTAACTGCTACCTCTGAATTTCAGAGGCTACTTCAGTGATACAGTGATTTGGCAGCACGTAGGGATCATGGGTAAGCTGTTATTTTTATGTTGTCTCCATAAAAATTACAGCTAAAGTAACCCCTGTCACAGGTGCCTGCGGCCCCCGGTCCTCACTTACCTCTCTGCGATCCTGCTCCCGTCCCGGCTAGGCCGCGTTGCGCGTGCCCTGGCACTCGGACATCTATAGGTCCACTGCACCGCTGATTGGTGCTGGCCACTTCCGGGTTTTCCCTAAAGGCCACCTGTTCCCATCACAGCTCATAGCCTAAGAGAAAGTTTTCTAAGCGTTTGTTCCTTGCTCTCTGTTCCCATTTCCTTTACGCTCTGCATTGATCTCCTGTTACAACCTCTGTATCTCTGCCGCCTGCCGTGACTGTCTGCCTGTGCCTGACCACAAGCCTGGACTCTGATTCTCTACCTTTCCCTCGGCTGCCACCGCAGGCTAGTCGCACCTGTGAAACGACCTTGTGGTAACCTGCCACAGCAAGACCATCCCGCTTTGCGCCGGGCTCTGGTGAAGGCAAGGTGCCACTTAGATTCCAGTGCCAGGTGTCGGCTAGTACCATCTCCCGTGGTGGTCCAGGGGTTCCACTGACCCAAGCCATGACAAAACCATTAACATAACACCCTTGGTGAATTTAAAATAGAATTAGTCACAGGACCTCAATTACATTGTTAAAGTTTCCCAGTTAATGAAAAAATATACAAAGCCATGGATGATAGTTTTACCATTAAAATTCATTTGTATAGATGCTGGTAAAATTCTGGTGAAGGGAAAACATGAACAGAAACACAAGGTATTAATGGGTATGTTTCTCTTTAATTCTAAAATGAGAAAGTCGATGACAATTAATTTGCTAAAATGTGGCAATACCCCAACATGAATGTTATTTTAAGAAATTTACTCTTAGCTCTAATTCCAATACTGACCAGATAGTAAATTTTATAATACCTACAAATTAAAAATGTAAATACAATAAGATGTTCTGGGGCCTGGGATTGGTTTTTCTGTCTGAGACAATTGAGAATAGAAGACAATGTGACAAATCATTCTGATCGCCTGTCTATAAGATACGCTCTGTTTGTTAGATAAGATCTGGTTTGTTTGGGTGATGACATTTAAACTGACACATTTCAGTGCACAGAAAAATAGGTCATATGAATCACTGTGGCATCTCTTTAATATGCATTCAGGGGGCAATGTATTGTTGTAGTTGATAATGAGTTTCTGGCTTACTACGATAATATCTTGTTCTGAATAGTAATAGCAATGTGTTATAATTACCTGGGAATCCCTGTAGGGACTATTTATACAGAGGAATAACTTTTAGAGCTGGAAAATCTAGACAACTTGTCATTTAAGCCCTCTCTACACAGACGTATAAATACTCTGCCGTACCATTAAAACTGGGTCATCAGGAGTATTCTGGGCTCAGGTTGTTTCTATATCCCCAGGATAGATCATCAGTATGAATACAGCCCAGTAGGACCCAGAAAAACAGAAATTACTTTAAGTGGATACCAAAGTAAAATATTCTACATTTCATCCTGGTATTTTATTAAAACACATTGGGGGGTATTTATCACAGATTGCCCCACCGGCCCTAAGCCTCTTAATGTATCTGTGGCTATGCAGAGTTTTATTTCTATGCCAGTTTCTACCTCCTTCTCTCATTTGAGAAGCCGCTGGATGCTGCTAGTCCACGAGCATGGGGACAGAAACACCCCGCGCTTACCCACCAACCCCCTCTCCCCCACCTAGGTGTACATGGAGGTGGTGGAAATGGGAAAAGAATTACAAGTGCTACCAAGACACTAGTATTTGTGAATATTTCAGCGCTTCCATTGCATTTTAGTGGCATACTGTAGAAGTCCTAATGAATAACCCCCATTTTTGTAAATCATTTCCCATTAACATTTATTCTGTTCCTTCTTTCTCCTGTAGTAAGAAGTGTATCTGAAGTCTGAAGATTAGTACTTAATATTTTCCATACCTAGAGAATATTTCCCTTGATGAACTATTACCTATCAGTTGTCATTTCACTATGGGGACAGAAAGCTGATGCTAGGAAGAAAAGCAGAGGAAAAAGAAATACAAAAAAAAGTAAAATACAAAGTTTACTAGTATCATCTACATTTATTATTTATGCTGTTTTCTTAAAAGTTTAGTGACACTTAAAGAAATTTATGAAACAACTGGACTTTGACTCATATCAATGGGGCATGCAGAACAAAGTCTTGTAACTATGCAGTTAAAAGCGGAATTAAGTACTGTACATAGTTTTCTATTACTCTTTATTATGTGAAACTGAAATACAGGCTGATAAGGGAGGACGTTAGCTTCAGTGCACTGTTTGTCATATTTATGCAAGACTGAAGACAGGGTTCCAGGATGAATAGGATTTTGACAGGCCACCTGGAAGTTTCAACCTTGAACACCAAAATGCAGATCTGAGGAAAAAATTACAAATAACAAGCATGCTGTTTGGTGAACGGTTATGAGGACTTGAAGGATTTTTAGACAAATACAGACGGTCCCCTTCTTAAGGACACCCGACTTACAGACAACCCCATGTTAAAGACGGACCCCTCTGCCCACTGTAACCTCTGGTGAAGCTCTCTGGATACTTTACTACACTCCCAGACTGCAATGATCAGATGTAAGGTGTCTGTAATGAAGGTTTATTGATAATCCTTGGTACCATTGCAGCAAAAAAAATGATAAACTCTGATTGTTACTGGGAAAAAATGGTCTGGATCTACAATTATAAAATGTGCAGTTTTGTCTTACATACAAATTCAACTTAAGAACAAACCTATGGACCCTATCTTGTATGTAACCCAAGGACTGCCTGTATATAGTATTTGACATTAGTCCATCAGGATATGGTCATGTTATATCATGGTCATATTATAAGAGGTATGGCTGAAAAATAAAGAATTAGATTTGCTGTACGTAGTGATGAGCCTGTTGAAATCCGCATCCAACGAGTTCAGCTGAACATTAGGAAAAAATATAGTCTTGATCCAAAATTTAAACTCTGACATGAATTTTAAGAAAAAAATGGTTGTAAAATTTGGGTAGTAAGGGATAGAGGGCTTCACAATTGGGGTAATAATTGGGCAATTGCCAAAAACAGGCTAGAGATAGTACTTCAAATAATACAATAAGATAAAACAATTAATTAACAATGAAACAATGAATTAATTTAAAGACGCATAAAATGGTGCTATTGTCACTGCTCTTGAAGACGGTATAAGAATTGATATTTCAGCATTCTGAAAAAGGAGGCTGCTAGAGTAGTGAGGGGCATCTATAAATTGGAAATACTTGGCCTTTTCAAGGCAGTGTGAACTACTGCATGTGTATTCCCATACCATACCGCAGTGACAGTAACTGCGTGTGTATACTCATACCGTCTTATAGGAAAGTGAGAGTGGGTTAAAATGAAGAAAGTAGGAAGACATGGATGTGGTGCTGCTGGAAGAAGACATATTACATTGCCTGCTAAAACTTTCTGTGGTGCATGCAGGTGCCAGGGTTTGAATCATATTCTTGCGCTCTCAGAATGGAGAGATCAAATGAATTTAAGGTATTAGTAAATTACATTGTAAAGAGCTCCTCAAGTTCCAAAGGATTGTCTTCAACCTGCTCCACCGCTAGTACAGCCTACCACCTCACCTTTGTGCCCTTAACCAAGTTGCAGATATGCAGTTCCCAGATGCCCAACAACTTGTATTGGAGGATGAGATTGTGGACAGTGGACCATCACAGGACATCTACCATGATAAGGATGAAACCCAAGTGTCAACTACTGCTGCTTTCTACAATGTGCAGACTGATAAGGAGGGCACTAGTGATGTGTGGAATAAGATCTGAGAGGTGATGATGTCCTAAACCAGGGGTCCCCAAACTACGGCCTGCGGACCGTTTCTATCCGGCCCCCGTCCCATCCAGCGCCGAGCCCCGGGATCCGGATTTGTTATTTGGGGGCCCCCGGGCTGGCGCTCCAGTACGGCAGTCGGGCCGTATCCAGTTCGGCAGTCGGGCAGGGGCCTCCGTCCATCCGGACAGGAAGCTCCTGCCCGTCACTGAATAGTGCTCGATGTGGCCGGAAACGGCCGCTCGAGCACTATTATTGCAGGTGGAGCAATGTGGCCGGAAGACAACCCCGGCGCACATCGCTCCTTGAACCTGGATGCGCGGCCGCGTGATTACGTCATCACGCGGCCACGCACTGCTTCCTGTCCGGCAGCAGCCCGAAGAAAGAAGACGCAGGAGCCAGAGGTAAGTACAGGGTTTTTATTATTTTTTTAAAACAGCAGTAGAAACATTGTGGCTGCCCTAATATATGAAATTATGGATTATGGGGCCATTATAGAAAATAATAAAGGAGGGGCAGCATAGGGAATAATTATGAGGAGCAGGATAGGAAATAATTAATTATGAGGAGCAGGATAGGAAATAATTATGAGGGGGCAGCATAGGGAATAATTAATTATTTCCTATGCTGCCCCTCATAATTAATTATTTTCTATGCTGCCCCTCATAATTAATTATTTCCTCATTAAGGGGGTAGCGGTGGGGGTAGAATAGAAAAATAATTAAAGTTATCTTAGGGAGGCAGCATAGGAAATAATTAATTATGAGGGGGGCAGCATGAAAATAATTAATATGAGCATGGAAATTATATGAGGGGCAGCCATAGAAAATAAATTATTATGGGGGCAGCATAGGGAATAATTAATTAAGGGGCGCACATAGAAAATAATTAATTATGAGGGACAGCAAGGGGGAAATATTTATTATGAGGGTGCAGCATAGGAAAAATAATTAATTATGAGGGGGTAGCATAGGAAAATAATAATGGGCGGGGGGGCAGCATAGGAAAACTTGAAGTGCAGGTATAAGAAGGACTACCGAGCACCAGCTCAGGAGCCTATTTTTGTAAGTGTTTTAAACCGCTGTATCGCGGTTTTAAAAACACTTTTTAAAATTTATAGCCGAGCTGCTTCGGCGCAGGTAGGTACGCGCTTGGCGCTACCATGCGGCGCGGCTACTTAGGAAGTGAAGGAGAGACGTGCGCATGGTATGCGCTGGAGGCGGCGTACCTCCTGCGCCGAAGCAGCTTCGGCCATATATAAAAGTTTAAAAAGTGTTTTAAACTGCGATACAGCGGTTTTTAAAACACTAACAAAAATAAGCTACGCGCCAGCTCACCCTGAGCTGGGTTGCTCGGTATGTCCTTCTATACCTCCCCATTCAAGTGGTAGGTGGTCCTTTAATGGTGGGGGGAGCATGCATAGGAAAATAATGTATGAGGGCAGCTGAGCTATATAATTAATGGGGGGCAGCAGCATATTTAATAATTAATTGACCCAATTAATTCATTAACTGGGCCAATAAATAAAATAGTTCACAAAGGGGTGCAGTATATTAAATAATTAATTGAGGGGGGCCCAGTGTATTACAGATGCAGTCGCATGTACCACTAGCGCCTGTATGTTATTATTTTTTTTATTTTTAAACTTCAGTCCGGCCCTCCAACGGTCTGAGAGGGACAGTGATCGGCCCCCTATGTAAAAAGTTTGGGGACCCCTGTCCTAGACTCACCATGGATAGGTGGTAGGAAACGGTGCAGCCTATAGCCACAATGTATCCTGCTATCATGGCTATCCACGATGACCTAGCTATCCATGCCTAGGGACTGATCACATAAAGGCCGGTCCACAGGATCTCCATGGCGTGGCACTATTTCCAGAAATGTGCAGAACATAAACTATGGGGCAGATTTATCAAGCAGTCTGAAAGTCAGAATATTTCCAATTGCCCATGGCAACCAATCACAGCTCCCCTTTAAAATATTCATGAGCACTGGTGAAATGAAAGCTGAGCTGTGATTGGTTGCCAAGGGCAACTGGAAATATTCTGACTTTCAGACTGCTTGATAAATCTGCCCCTATGTGTCATTTGTACACTGCGACCCCAGTCTCTGAAGCGAGCAACAATCTGTGCACCATGTGTATGACAGGCACTTGGCAAACAAAACAGGAGATACAGTGGATGAGACATAAAAAAATATGGAAATAACTATGGCTCCCTCTGCTGTTTCCCTCTGCTACCACCGAGATGGTGGGAAGCACAGTGACAGAGGGAAACAGAGTGAAAAGGCCACGTGTCTCCCGCAAAGGGAGGATGTCACACCCCTATAACCATCACCAAGCCTGTCCACACCATCCCAGCGAAATGTTATCCTTTCTATACCCCAAACAATGGAGAAAAAGTGTAAGCTTTGCACATCTCACCAACAAGCCTGACTGGAAGCGCTGAAAAATTACTGACCTTTAAAGATCTACCATTCTGGACAGCCTCAAAAATCTTAATATGGCTTTCCCAAAATATGTCAAAAATAAGAAAGACCACACAAAGCCCAAAGTCAGGCCACTCTGCATTTCTCTTGCAGGGTGTATTGCTGGCCCAACAGAAGCAAGGTACTCCACTTTACAGCAAGGGGCCAGATTTGGAGGAAGACTAGGAGGAGCTTTCCTCATAGCTTGCTCATGTCATCCAGTGTAGCATCCAGTGTAGCTAAGTGTAGGAAAAGGTGACATTTATTAACCCCTTAAGGGCATAGCTAGTTTATAGCTTGAGGCTCAACCCCATTTTTTGTATTCTGACATGCGTTGCTTTATATGGTTATAACTTTTGAACACAGTTACTTGTTAAAACGATTATGAGATTTTATTCCTCATATGTTGTACTTCATTTTAGTGGTACATTTTGTCTGATAAATTTTTAGTTTATTTACAAAAAAAATTACAATGATGAATTTTTTGAATTTTTTTTTCCAAAATTCGAAATCATTGCGCTTTCAGGCAGATAGATTTACCACCTAAATAAGTTGCTGAATAACATTTCCCATATGCCTACTTTACATTTTCATAATTTTGGAAATGTCTGGATAATTTATTTTGATATCATGCGGCTTACAAATCGAATATCGCTTTTCCTTATTTTCAGAATTGACTGTTTTGAAGATAATTACTGTTTTGAATAAAATTTTAAATATTTAACATTTAAAAACCCCCTACATATCAACCCATTTTCAAATATGCACCCCTCAAACTATCAGAAATAATGTAATAGTCATTTAATAGTAATAATTTTATAGTAATTAAATCAAAATAGAGGTAAAATTTAGAATGGTAAAATTTTGTCTCTATACGTTTATTTAGCCCTAAAATGTACAGATTTCAAAAAGATAAAAAGGGAAAACTCATCTTACAATTTTCTTATGCAATTTCTCCCAAGTATACAAACCCCCCACATGTAGCCGTTAATTGTTTTATGGGCGCACAGCGAGGCGCAGAATGGAGGGAGCACCTTGCAGCTGCCAGGATTTTAGTTTCCTCATTGGTCCCTTTTGTAAGCTATAACATTTTATGTTTTTCATACCTGGGGCCATGTGAAGGCATTTATTAATGAGGGATGAGATGCTTTTTCCAGTGTTAATATTTTGGGGTTGGTATCACCTATTGTTGAAAATGTATGAACTTTTTTTTAGGGCAGGAGTAGAAAAACTTACTGTACTGGATTTTTTACTTCCATAGGAACGATCGGGGCCCCCCCAAGACTACGCGTGGGAACGATTGTGGGGAAGAGACCCCTAGAAGGCAGTTTAAATGCCGCATTCGTCATGAAACCCAGCATTTATCAGGTTAAACACCCACGGTCGTGGCCCACTCTGACCGCGAGTGTTACTTGGGCATGTCGGCTGTTAGTTTCAATGTATCCCGATGCCAGCTAGGCTCAGATCTGGAGCTGAGCCAGCATCAGCTCAGAGTCGGATATATCGCTGCCACTGGCACTGCTATTTAAAAAAAATGGATGTAGGAAATACATACAATTTAGGAATATATCAGATTTAGCAAAAACTGTCACTGTTTATTTGAAAAAACAGATTCAATGAATACAGACTGCAATCTAGGGATATGCTAGATTGTAGCCAGATCTTTGGTGCAGTCAAAGCAGCGCCTTATTTATTTAGGCATCTAACCTATTTAATTGCAAGCAGAAAAAGCAAGTGTGCAAGCTTTTTGTGAGTGTGCAGTGATCCTAAGGGTGAAGACACACATGGCGTTTTTGGGCCGTTTTTGGGCCGTTTTTACTAAGTGCGTTTTCAGATCGTTAAAAACGCATGCGTTAAAAAATGCATCCGTTTTTTAAAAACACATCCGTTTTTTGAAAAAAGCATGCGTTTTGTCGTTTTCGAAATTGCGCCAATGAAAAACGGACAAAAACGCATGCGTTTCAAAAAACGGATGTGTTTTTAAAAAACGGTGCATTTTTAACGCATGCGTTTTTAACGATCTGAAACGCACTTAGTAAAAACGGGCCCAAAACGGCCCAAAAACGCCATGTGTGTCTTCACCCTAAGGCCCCTTCCACACTCGCGTTGCATTTCACGTCAGAGTTTGATCAGGGTGCGATCAGGGTTTGGTCAGTGAAAAACTGACATTTTTCATCAGAGTGCAATCAGTTTTCAGTCAGAGTTTGTTCAGTGTCTCAGTTTTTCACGCGCATTTTTGATGCAATTTCAATGCGTTTTTCACACGCAGAAAATGCGCGTGAAATGGACTCAGGACTGAGCTCTATCTTTTATGGCAATTGATTGTGAAAAACGCATTGCACTGCATTGGACTTGCAGTGTCTCAGAGTGCAATGCGTTTTTGATGCATCTCCATAGACTTGTATGGTGCGTTTTTCACATGCGTGACTTGCAAAAGTAGAGCATGTCGAGATTTAAACGGCGTTTAAAAAAATGCGCGTGTGTGCGTGAAAAAGATGCAAGTCGAAAAGAACCATTGGTTACAATGGGTCAGAGTGCCATGCAAGTTCTGCGCGTCGAAAGCACACTCAGAAAACGTGCGTGAAAAACGCAAGTGTGTGAAAGGGGCCTCCTAGGGTGTGCAGTGTAAAAGTGGGATTTAAAAGGTATTCCCATTTCAGCAAGTGCATGTTATTTTTCTATAATAAAAAGTTATATAACTTTCAAGTATAGTTTCGTATCAATCCCTCCCAATTTTCTAGATCTCTGCTTGCTGTCCTTCTATAGAAAGCCTCTATGTTTTACTTCCAGTAGACAGAAATCTGTCCATGGTCACGGCTCGTATATTCACACAGCTCGATGTTGTGTATGTGATACTAATGAGCCGTGCATCTGTGTGACCATGGTGTAAAATTGGTCATCTGGAAGCCCAGATCCTGGATCTAAATGAGCAAGTTTCAAGGCTGCGGGCAATTGACAATGGAGAGAAGTTTGCTGTTTCTGGAGCACAAACTCTTGGGGAAAATGGGCGTGGGGATGGAAGTATGGAGGTACAGAATGAGGGGGCAGCCAGTTGGGTAACATGTAGAAGGCGGGGTAGAGGGAACAGTTGCAGGGAGTCTAGTCCTGATCTGGTGCACCCCAATAAATGGCGGATGAGGGGATATCGGCTCAGGTTAGCCATGCTGCAACTAAACATGGCCCTCTAGAAACCAGGGGACTGTGCTCCAGTAAGAGGGAGAATTGAAGCAGCAGGTAAGGTCAGGACAAGTGCTGGTAGTGGGAGATTCCATATTAGAGGAACAGACACAGCAATCTGTCACAAAGACTGTGCATACCGAACAGTGTGTTGTTTGCCAGTTGTAGGGTTCAGATTGGGTTGTCCGATTACTGGGGGAGGGGGCTGGTGAGGATCCAGCAGTCATGGTCCACATGGCACATGGACTACAAAGTAAGAGGGTAATGGCATAAGCACAGGGTAATGACCTCAAAGGTAGTTTCTCTGAATTACTACCTGTACCATGTGCCACGCCAGAAATTCAGTGGGTGATTAGGGGGTAAATAGTATCTCAAAAGTGGTGCAGGAGAAGGGGTTCGGGTTCATGCAGAACAGGGCTGACTTTGCTGTGGGCTACAGACTCACAGTATGATGGTGTGATGTTGTTATAGTGTCTGCTAATATGTTTACTGCCAATGTGTTTTGCATGTTGTTCCCAGCAAACGTGATGTACTAAGGAGGAGGAGCAGTCTGGTTTGGGGCAGTGTTACATACAGAGCAAGGGAAGCATGGAATAAAGTTGTCTCTGAGTCTGGTCCAGTGATCTAGTTTAGGTTCCGGTGTTGGTTCTGCACACACGGGTTCCACCACGCATTACAGATGGTTATGTCTTTTTAGAAATGATTTTATAAATAAAAAAGGAGGGGCATTTGTTTATATGTGAAATCTTCCCTTAAGCCTGTTTGCGAGATGACATCACTAACGCAATTGAAAAGTACTGGGTGGAGATAAGGGGAGGGAAAAAATAAAATCAAATATTACTAGGGGTTTGTTATAAGGCCCCAAAATAATGGAGCAGCAGCAAGGCAATGCTGTTAAGTCAATGAGATGAGGCTTCAAGAATAGTGAAGTACTCTGCAGGTGCTCCAGAGGTGGTAGGTTTTTGTCAACAACAAAAGACAATAACCTTTTGCAACTAGGCCTGGAAACAACAAGAGGGGGAGCACTGCTGGACCTTATCCTAACCAAAAGACCTGACAGGGTATCAAAATTGCATGTGGGGAAACCTAGGTAATAGGGATCACAATATCATTGAGTTTATATTTTGCTTTACAAGGGTTAGTGAGAGAGTGGAGGGGCAAGGAACAACGAACGAGGCAAGGAGGGCAAATTTTCAGTAGCTAAGGAGCCTATAGGCGTAAATTGCGACAATGTTTCAAAGACAAAAGCACCTGAAAAAAATGCCTGTGAGAAAACACATACCGTATGGGGAAAAGCAATAAGAGGACACAAGAAAAGCCCCTGGGTTAACTAGTACTGTAAGGAAAGTATATCTATAATACATGTATCATGTATATCATGATAAGATAAATGAGATCAGCCTGTCAGACTAATCTGATGGGCTTCTATGAGGAGGTAAGTTCTAGACTGGATCTGGGGGAAATGTGGATGCTGTATATCTGGACATTTCCCGAGCGTTTTGATACACTGCAGCAAAAAAGGTTAGTCATCAAATGAGATTGCTTGGACTAGGGCAAAATCTGTGTATTGGGTAAGTAATTTATAGTGATAGAAAACAAAGGGTCTTCATTAACTCTCTAAGGACACAGCTTTTATACAGCTTAACCCCTTAAGACCTAGCCCTTTTTAGTTTTTTTCCTTCATTTTTCACTCACCCACTTCAAAGATCTGTAACTTTTTATTTTTCCACATAAAGAGCTCTGTGATGGCTTATTTCTGTGTAACAAATTGCACTTCATAGTGACGGTATTTCATATCCATGCCCTGCTAATGGGAAACGGGGAAAAAAATTTCAAATGCAAGTGAAAATGGTGAAAAAACACATTAGCAACATTTTTTGGGGCTGGATTTACGGATTTCACTGTGCGCCACAAATGACATGTTACTTTATTCTTTGGGTCGGTACGATTACCGGGTCCAAATTTGTATAGGTTTTATAATGTTTTCATACATTTACAAAATTCAAACCTCCTGTACAAAATTTTTTTGGGGGGATTTGTCATCTCTGGCGCGCAATAACTTTTTGATACTTTGGTGTACGGAGCAGGGAGTGGTATCATTTTTGCGACTTAGTGGTGTTTTCATTGCTATAATTTTAGGACTGTACGGCCTTTTGATCACTTTTATAAATGTTTAAATTTTTCAGAATGGCAAAAATTGCCTGAGGCGCTATTTTCAGTTACGGGGTTAAACGTAGTCAAAAAACGTTATTATATTTTGATAGATCAGGCATTTTGGGACGCCCGCATACCTAATGTGTTTATGATTTTTACTGTTTATTAATATTTATGTCAGTTTAGGGAAAGGGGGTGATTCGAATTTTATTTTTTTTTTTCTTTACTTTATTTTATTTTCACTTTTACTATTTTCAGACTCCCTAGGGTACTTTAACCCTAGGTTGTCTGATCGATCCTATCATATACTGCCATATGCAGAAGGCAGTATATGGGATTTTCCTCCTATTCATTACAATGTGCAATTAGCACATTGTAATGAATGGGTTAAAACGAGACAGCTTCGGGCCTTCGTGAGACCCGAAGCTGTCATGGCACAGATGTCCGCTCCCCGTGACATCATCGGGGAGCGACGATCCGGCAAGATGACGGCGCATGGGCGCCACCATCTTTTTGAAGCCTCCGGCAGCATTGTCGTTGGCGATCGACGTGAAAACACCCGCGATCGGTGCTAGCACTGATCGCGGGTGTTACTGGTAAGCCTTTGCTGCAATAGCAGTAAAGACTTACTGGCTATAGAGAGGGCTCGTTCCACGACCGTGCGTGCGCCTGAATACGAAGTGGTCGCACGCATGGAGCGCGGACCACGGTGCAGGGAAGCTACTTCGGATATAAAGATTACTAAAGCGTTTATAGCTTTAAAACCGTTTAAGAACATAATGAAGATAAGCGCCGGCAAATTCTAGATTGGGTTGATCACCATAGAAGGATTCTTGACTGTAAGACAGTGAGCATTATGGCACTTTTGCTGCAGGAAGTTATTATGGTGGACTCGTGTACATGTTCAGAGACGCTGAATGGCTTTTCAGAGAGCAAAAATATCACGGGTTATGGGGAAAAACGTTTGTTGAATTTTTAAAGGTTGGACTTGTGTCATTCTCCAGCCTTAGATACTATGATACTATCTAGCAAAAGTGCTGCTATTTCCTTAATTCATGAGTTTGATGATGCAGCAAGATTATCTCACTGTCACACTGCCCGGAAAGGGCAATTATTTTATCTGTCCCTTACAGACTTTTCTCCCAATTTGTCCCAAAAGGAACATTTTAATTTTTTTTACAGTTCTATTCATTCCCTCTGGGTCTCTCCAAGTGCAGTCTGCCCCCTAGTTCCTTTGCTGTTAATAGTGCCAGGACATGTGACCCTGCTCATACAGCACCGTCACATATCCTGCCTGGCCAATTCCCAGCCATGCTATAATGGGCAAGGCTATGGTTGCTAAGGGCTTCAAGTTGGTTCATTGACTGTCAAAAGTCAGTAAACCAGCTTGGACATGGTTTTTCGAACACCAAACCTGAAACCCAAAATGCCTGGCTGATGTTCAACTCCAAACCATGCCATGTTAGTACAGATTCAAATTTGAGGTCCTGGGTTAGCTCAACACTAGCTGTATTTTATTTAGTCTTGAAAGAGAAATCTAAGGGGGGCATGATTACCTAAACAAATGACCTATTCAAGAATATATGAAAAACATAAGATCATCTCAAAATGCATCAGGTGTCTTCCTGGAGACAATAAAGTTGCTATAGGTAAAAGACTTCTCGTGCAGTGTCTGTCCCTGTCTATTAGTTACCATGAGTGGAAAAAATCTATCAGATCCTCAGCAAACCTTTAATGAGCAGCAACAGAGAGTTCTGAACATGATCCACAGGTAAATCTTTGGATTCATTGTGAATTTTGTAGTGTACATCAGCTACAAGTCAGTTATTGATGTTCTGGAAAGCCATTGATCATGTCAATGACATCATGTCAAATCTTCCCACTCTGAACAGTAAACTATTTAATATTAAAATGACTGTAATCCAAAAGTTGATATTACACATTGCTATTCTGCGTGGAGGTTATGCATTTAGATCTGTGGGCAGAAGCCCTTGGGACCCATGGTGGAGGAAAAGTGAGATCTAAGATGATAAACTTTCCAGAAGCAATGGTGGCTGAAAGAAATGTTCATGGACATAATAGGTACAGATGTTTCCTGTGACTGATTTGGTTAGTGCTGTTTTTTGTGTGGGTGGTGGAAAATTCTTTGCAATGTAGTTGAGATTTGGGCCATCAACACCCTGGTGGGCAAACTCAAAACTGTCTGTTACCACAAATGTATACTAATACAACACATCTTTTGGTCTTCCTTCACATTGAGTATGGTAACCAATTATTTTAATGAACCATTATTAATGCTTGTGTTTCAATTGTGTATCTAGGAAAAATGTTGTTACTAGGCAGATGCAAAATACGTACAGATGATATGGAAACAGCCACCAATTATGTACATTTGGTTGCCAACAATTAACATTTTTCTAGTAATAGACTTTCCAAAAAAAGTGCACAATTAAAAGTATTTTCCTATTTCTATTCAAGGAGAAGCACATAGGATAAATAACCTATGAAATTGCAATTTTCTTCAAAACACATTTACTAGATATTGTCAGCAAATGTTCTTTCAAATACATTAATCTAAACTAATATATTTAATCACTCAAAAAAATATTTTAATTATATAGTTAAGTTCATTTTTAATTCTTCATTAAAATTGTCCATCCAAGTGTAGCTTTGGTCAAATTAATACAGTAAAGACCCATTGGAAATTAATAGCTTTTCACAAAATATTTAGGCTCATTCACACGCTGAGCAATTTCTAGGCTTTTAAATTGTTTTTAAAGTAGAGGAAGGAGGAAAATTATAATTAGGAATAACCCTATTTCACTGAATGTATCCTCAAAAACACACAAATTTTGGATTATGTTATGAAGAGGTTTCCTTGATATGCAGTGGCTTAGCATTAGGAATCCCAGTGCTGTAGCATAAAAGCAACAGTTCTTGTGCTCGCAGTACAGGAAGTTAAAAAAAAAAACTAGCAATTGTGCATGTAAAATGGAAAAAGAAGAAAAGTAACAAAATAAACAATCCCCTAATATGATTCAATCTCCACAATAATAAATGATTTAAATTAAGAGAAAGTGATTAAAAAAATATTATATGCTATCTGGAAAACTTACAATATGGTTAAGGCGACCGGAAGAGAAATGTTGTCTGATACATTGAAAATGTAGCCACACAAGTCTCTTTATGTTTACTGAGCATCTCTTTTTGCATATATGTTGTCTCTTATGTATTTTATGGCTTGATCTAAGAACAGCACTGCATCAGGGAGTGTTCTAAAGTGTGGAATTTGTTTAAAATTTAAGAAAACACATTTGTTGCTCTTTGGATGGCTCCCTAACCAGGGCCAGTGTCTCTGTGTGTCTGTGTGCTAGAGTTGTGGTCCGTTATGCTCTGCAGAAATTCTCTCACCAAAATATTTTAACCTTAATTCCACTAAATTTATGCAATGAAGCCAGATGTTGTAAATAATTAGTCTTACCGTTTTATAACACGCTGTTACAATATTGCCTTTAGATGTAGTTCAAAACCTAGTGGTCTCCATAGTTATACCAAATGAATAGACTATTTATAGCAGTGTGTTCACTTTATGAGATTTTGGATAGAAGATACTTAACACTCCAAGAAGCAAAAATGTAACTTCACATTTAATATACAGATATATTATAAATAAATCCTGGCAGATTACTTCGGTCTTCAACCTAGGAAAAACGTGGTACAGCTAAGGGTGTAAACATTCAACTAGACTATGGTGTCTGAGGAACAAACCAACAGAATTGCAAAACACACAACGTTTGTAAATGTATTTAATATGCACAAATGAATGTACAAGACAACAAGTCCACCCGACAATGAAACATAAGCCAAACCACAAAAACCCAGACCAAAAGAAATGAATTAAAATAATTTTTTTAGTCATACTAAAAAACAATACAATATATACGTACAAGATAGGTTCTGTAGGTTTGGTTCTTATTGAATTGTAGTAAGTCGGAACTGTATATTTTTATAATTGTAACTCAGGACAATCTTTTTTTTGGTCTTCTGTGACAATAGATTTTTAAAAATGATGAATTGTCCTAAGACCAGGATTAACAATAAAACTTAATTGCCGACCACCTGTGTAATTGTTATAGCAGATTATTGTAGCCTAAGGCTAAAAAGCCACAGAATTACCAACATCAGAGGTCCATTTGTATAGGGGTCGTTGTAAGTCAGGTGTTCTTAAGTAGGGGGGGCCGCTGTATTGAAAAGGGCTATATATAAGGTGTTGTGAAGCCATTTTTGGCACAACAAGATGGGTTCCCGCATACCACATACGGCAATTGGAGTTTAAAAATTTTTTTACTCTTATGGGTCCAAGGATTATATAAAAAGCTTCATTACAGACAATTTACAGCCGTCATGCAGTCTGGTACTCCAGTAAGGAGTTCAGAGAGCTTCCCGAGGGTCACAGGAGGGACAGAAGGGTCCGTCTGAACTATGGGTCGTCTGTAGTCTGGGTTTGTCCTTAAGTAGGGACCGCCTGTATAGTAAAAAGTATGCATCCCTCTTAAGAGAAAAGCTAAAGCTAATCAAGTACATCAACACCATCCTGATCTCGACAAGCATCTCGGGGAAGGAGGAAAACTCTTCTCCAGCCAGCTTGCGGCTAGGGCACACAATCGCTGCTGCACCAACGTCTACCTTCACACCCAGAGAAGGCTCTCACCTGGTGTTGGGCTCTCCTACCTGGTGTTAGGCACAAGAACCTTTGGAGAAGAGTTATAGCTTCTCTATGGGAAGTCATAGGGTCATGTTCTGGTTCAGAAATAGATCATGTTCTGGTACCAATGTGATCCAGGGATGTTATGCAGATTAATATGTTCCCATTCAGAGAATTATAACTCTGTGTCCAAGAATGCTACGAAACATAGTGAGACCACAGGTATGTGGTACCTGGCAACCCATCTCAGAAATATGTATTGGCCTTGGGCTGGGATGAATCATAATATATAACTGGTCCATAACTGACCCATATGGTCACACAAGCAACATGTGACTTCCACTTGAACCAGTCCCTCTATAGTGGGCCATGCACATCTTGTCCTCGCAATGCGTTGCTGCTAATTAGTACTTCTTTTCTAGTGATCATGGCGTTTCAGATTAGCGATGAAAAGTGCCAGGGTCAAGATGAAGCTGAGCAAGAGGTGAGTATTTGTGGTTTTTTTTTTTGTTTTTTTGGTGGTTGTTTGGTGCAGTTACATAGATGAGCACTCTGTCCACCAATTTCATGAAGCCAATATATCTTAATACTATGCCAGGTCATGGAGCCACTTGGTTCAGTCCTGCAGATCCATCTCATGTCATTTGGGATTTAAAATCCTCACCAAAATGCTAGCAGACAATCTCCAAACCTTAGCCACTACTACCCACCTTACCACCTCTCAAAAGGATTCATACGGGTTGCCAACCCCAGGATTTAGACTTGCAATTGTAGACCAATGGGGAGATTTATCAAGCTGTCTGAAAGTCAGAATTTTCTAGTTGCATGGCAACCAATCACAGCTCAGCTTTCATGTTACCGCTGCTCATGAATATTTTAGGGGAGCTGTGATTGGTTGCCATGGGCAACTAAAAGTATTCTGACTTCAGACAGCATTGATAAATCTGCCCCATCCTCCTGATGATGCTTCTGGTACTGTATGGCAACAACTGTAGTATTTCTACTTTTTGAAAACAACCCTCAACACTACAGACTTTGGCTCAATCTTCAAATCCTTTTATATTTACCACCACACCAATGTGAAGACAACCTTCACGTGAATGTTTGTAACACTTACCTCATCTCGCTAGATAAAGGAGTGACCCCTGTCCCTCCATTGTTTAATGTCTCTATTGACCCCTCATAATACTGGCGGAAAGTCACAAGAAAAGTATGAAGATTGGGACACAAGAAATCTGTGTTTCAGCATTCGCAGAATGATCTATTACATTATCTCTAATCAGTGGGAATTAAATTATTAAAAACATTGGACATAGTAAACCTAAAAAAACCTTCTCAGGTTTCATTTAAACCTAAACCAAACCTAAAGCCCTAAGCTGAATGGTCCCTATAATGATGTCGAGAAGAGGGTGGTAGAAATTTACCAATACCAAACACAAATAATGTTATCTGCACACTATACACCTTAATAATTGGTGTGTTTTTCTCAAATTACTCTACAACACCAGTATTTACCAGTTACACTTAAACCCAATGGGAATAGAAATAACAATTAATTAGATCTTAATTTGGACACCAAAAATCAAGATTACTTCTGTGCACTTTATCCAAACAAAGCAATGAATTCACTGACCATGCATATTTAACAAAGCCACATTACTGCCATGGTCAGTGACTGGGCAAGGGGATCTCTTCACACACAGAGCTAGACACCCACCTCACCCAACCTTATTTATTTTTTTATTACCTATACATTCAATCACTTTCTTTCCTGAGACATCAGAACCAATCCCTGTTTCTAATTACCTCGCCAAAGCCTGTAATACACAAGAAAGCTAAAAGGCACGCCCCGCAACAAATCCCTTCAGTGCCCATATGGGTTCCTTGGCATAAGAACCAATCTACCACACAGACCCTAACTGTGTCTAAAGCCCACCAAAAACATGACCCTGAAATGAATTCACAAAAAAAATTTCCCCGTCACACAATACACAAATGGGGACTGTCATTCTCACCAATTTCCCAAAAGCAGAGAAGTGATGAAGAAAGATCTCTTTTACTGACTGCATTGGTGGACATCCATCCCCCCAAAATTCAGAACCTCTATAATTTGTTACTGTTTGTCATGTACACATATAACCACACAACCTACCAAAATAACTCCCGAATAGTACCCAGAGCTTTGGCATCCTTCCACAGCATAATGTCTGTCAAACTACTTTACCTCACATCTTCACAAGCGGCAGGAAAGTGATGTACGGAATGGATCAATGTCACATACTCCTTCAAAACCTATTTATACAAATCAAGAAGCAGGGGGGGGTCGGTTACGCAGAAAGAAAGAAAGTAATAGGCAGTCTTACTGAACAAATATTCAGTATCAATGTGTATTAGACATCAATCGCCCAACGCCAAAACCCAAGCCATAGGGGCATGAACAGAACCCTAAACTCTTATTTGGCCTCTAGGTCTAGCATTAGTAGTAGTATAGGCTAGTATTTTGACCCCACTACTGGTTTATATTTGGGTCAAAGTCATCCGACGATTAAAGAAGAAAAGTGGGCACTCAACGATCCTTTAAAATCACCTCTTATATATGACGGAAATGGCCACGATTAAGGTCTAGAGCTCATGGAAACTTATGCTTTATGGCAGGAACTCACATCAAAATCTTGAGGCGACACCTGTTTCTTTTGGTATGAGACAAGCAACATCTGCTAGCCATAGTGAGAATAGGGGAAACGACTCCACTCGTTTATTTCTTCTATTAATTCAATAGATGCCAGGGGGGGGATTACATGTCAAATAATGTTATAAAACCTGCTTAGAAGAGGCAACAGGATGCACTGTGAGTAAGAGACCTTTGTGTGACCCGGGTGAAGTCATTAACAACAATCAATAGACCTGTAGCAACTGTTAGATAGAAGAATTGCATGAACAACTCATTAAAAAGGTTTTATGAGTTTATTTTGCTGTTGCTTGCAATGGCAGTTCATGTAGTTAATTAACTATTTGCATCTCTTAAAAGAGAGAGGCCATGTTGATTGTTGTCGCTTACGCAATGGCCCAAGTGCTGTTTGAGCCAACAAAAGAGACAGTTCTAATAAAATGTATATTTGTGTTAATAACATTCCATGATATTTCGTAATTTCCTAACAATGGCTTACAAACAGAAGAAAAAGGACTTAGTTATTACAGTAATGAAGGCGTTTTTTGCTAGCGGTATACTGCTGTTTTGGTCTTGACAGTATCTAATATTTAAAGACCTGCAGTACTGGCCCTTATCTCCCCCCCTCCTAAACCATTCCCTTTTTGTTTTTGTTTTGTTGTGTTTATTTTAGTTACTCCCCTTACAAAATCCATAATGCAAGGGATAGAGTCAAGTTTAAAAATACAGAGAAAAAAAATTAAATGAAAACCCGTTGTATAAAAAAAGGTCTTGTTTCATTAATTCTGACGACTAATAACCTTTTCATGATCTCTTGTGTACGGAGCTACAACAGGTGAGTTGTTGTTTGGGGTGAATGTAGCTTTAATATCATGCTATAACCATTTTGGGGACTGTACAACCAACGATACCATCACCCGATGATCGCTTTTATTGAAAATTTTTATATTGTGTTGCAAAAGAGAAAAAGTGGTGATTTGACAGTGTTTCACTGCCGGAATGAACACGTCTTTTGTATTTTGATTAGACGCTAGCCCACGAAGAGGCCCAGGGGACTTGCATAGGGAGGACCTACCTTCTCCCAAACTGCCGACCTCCAATAGAAAAAGGCTGTCGAGCTCGCACCCCCTTCGCGAGCGAGCACATTCCCGTAGAGCTCCCCCCGTCGCCCCCCAACTCCTACTCTCGTTCCCTTCGACCTGCCTCGCCGGTAGGGTACTACAGTGTACCCTCGGGGGGTACTGCAGAGTGATGACGCGGCTATCGAACCCGGTCGTCTCGACATTAACACTCCTTCAAGCGCGTCCCGACTCCCCATCCCCTAGCTCAGTCGCATCCAAGAACCCTAACATCTATCGTTATCCAGCGACGCGAGGTGGGAGGGGATCCTCCAAGGGGGGCTGCGCATCCAGCCGTATACCAACAACCTTGACCATTCCCCCCCCTTTTACTCTTTCCTCGCCTCTTTTTCCTCCCCCCTACTCCCCCTAGAGCGACCGGCGGCGACATCCCCCCCGCTGAGTTCAGTTCTGAGTACATGTGGAGAATTCGACAAAGCACCTAGGCGACATTGGAGGATCCACTCCGAAGGACGAACGCCAGGAATGACCCCTAAGCTAACCTAACTGTCCCCCAAGCGGCGGCCTGCGTGGGCACGCCCCCCCGCCCACTTTTAGTTCCCCTCATCCCCCGACCCCTCACACCCCCCCCCGCTATCTCCTCCCCCTCCATCAGGGGGTTTGACCCCCCCCTTTACTCCTCCCCCCCCACACCACCGGCGACGGACCCCGGTTACCCCAGAAGTACTCTCCCTACAACGCTGGCCCGCCCACCCCGCTTGACCCTCCAACACCATAACATTCTTTCCCCCTCTACGCGTTCCAGTCGGCTCCTTCACACTCTGTCACTCCCAGGCCCAGCTGCCTCAGCACACTAACCTCCCCCAACCCCCGAAAACCCACCCCACATTCGCTCGAACCCACACCTACAACCTCTCCTCCCACCCCCACCCTCTCCCCCTTTTATTGTCCTACGCGTTGCTAGTCCTTCCACTTTCATCCCCTGGATCCCCTTCCCTTTTATCCTACCTACGCCCTCACCCGGGACGACGCGAATATGATAAAGAAAGGACTGGTTTAGACCAGCAGGCGATAAGATAATCTGGAAATAACGTCAAATCTGGGAGAGAAAGTATGGTTGACGACAACAATCTCTTAAAATGCATTTTAGGCCCAGATCCGGCATTTAAACGGGGTGGCATAACCGTAATCTTTGCCAGCACTTGAGATAACATGGATGTGGGCCTCAACTCAGCAGCCTCAGCATATGAAGCCCTTCTCTGACTATCCTTACCCGTTCTCCTAATCTACTATTATGGTGGTGTGCAGCAAGAGGTGTTTAAGTATATTCTCATCACAGTTGTTCATGGAGTGATAATGATCATACTAGCCCTGCTGAGGTGGTCTAAAGTTAAGGAAAGGATGGATACATATGTTCTCTGTGTGGAAAAAGGAGGTATGATAAACTCCAGAAGTTATAGAAACAATGTTCTCCTCTATAGCTATTAACGAACAGCCTACAACAGACATGTCAAGATTGTAGGCAACCACTACAAGTAAGGCGGATTGACCATTATGGTAGAGATGGAAATACCCATGTACAGACTGCAGGTGTGGAAAAGATAAATTGATTTTTAATTTTTTCTTTTACTTCACCTACAAAGTTTTTCAAAAATGGAATTGTTAATTACTTATCTTTTTTTTGGTAATTAATGAATAGAAGAGCTACATGAATTACACAAATAGAAATCTAAAATGAGAGCAAATATTCGGTTGTTGTAGTGACCACAACTGCTCAATCAAACAACTTTTGCACAAGTTACAGTTAGAATTGCTGCAAACAGAAATCTTCCTGATTTAAAGATAGTTTTTTTAAAAAAAAAAAGTAGTGCATATTGACAATGAACTCCACACTTCATCTAACTTTTATATTTTGGTAACCACCTGGCCCTACTCTGTGGTATTTTAAACTTCAGTATAAGAACAGACACGGACCGTATTTGAATAGTAAAACCATATAATTCCTGCACCTGGAACCTGTACAGACAAGTCCAGCTCCAGTTTGGAGGACCGCATATATAAATGAAAGGCATCAATGCCTTTTAAAACGATCTGCTGACAACAACAACCGTTCCTCCACGCACTCTTTTATCACATAGGTAGAAGTATAATAGCTAAATTTTTGGAAAATGTCTTTAGGATTTCACCAAAAGTGATAAAACCACCTCAACTGCCTAATTCCTAAACACTCCAGCACTGGAACTCTACGGCGTCTCTAACAGTCATTTACTCGTCGGACATGAAGATGCGCCATAAATTGCACATGCCTACCCAGTCATTCACTGCTGTTAAAGGAAACCTACCATTTAAAATGGAAGGTGAAGCTGGAAGTACCGAGCACCAGCTCATGTGAGCTGGTGCGGCTGCCTACTGCGTTAGTGTTATTAACCGCTGTTATTGCGGTTTTAAAACTATTTTAAAGTTTATAGCAAAAGCTGCTCAGCGCTGCACACGACCGTGGGCGCGCAAAGTCCCGGCATTTCCTATGTGGCCGCGCGCAACACAAGCGCAAAGCCGCTTCTGCATAAATTTAAAAAGGTGTTTTTTAAACTGCGATAACAGCGGTTTATACACTATCGAAAGTAAGGAATCCGGCACCAGCTCACCCTAGCTGGGATCAGTATTGAACAGCTACCCCTATCATTTGAAATGGTAGGTTTCCTTTAAGCATAAAATGCCTGTTTGAAAGGTTTAAGGATTATACAGTATATGTACATATAAGGCAAATGTCCACTGGCGACACATGAGGACCATCAGAGACGCGGCGCAGCAGGGGAAGGAATGAGCGGTACCCATAAAGCAGACCAAATTTACACTTTGTTCCTGTTAATTTAGTGACATATGTGGTTTAAACCTTAAGTCCAAATCTTACCAATCCTTGAGACACACAGTCTATACTTAAATTTCATGATTTTAGTTAAGACATTAGAGCAGACTACTATAATTAGACAGTTTTACCTTTTATGCCAGTATTTCTTCGTGACAGACAGAATTAAAAATGCTATTGATTAAGGACATATTAGAGACAACCAAATCTTTATGTGACAGCAAACATATTTGTAAACAAGAAATTGAAGTGTAGCTGAAAAGGTTAGTCACGGTTCAACAGAGCATCAGATTTTAATGTGGAAGACAAGATAATAACTGTTGTTCTTACGAACACACTTCCATATTCGATTCTTGGCAATTATCTAGGTTCCAAATGCAAAGGGAACACTGTGATCCCCTTAAGTGTTTTAGAAAACTGATTAAAAGGATGAGAAATATGTGATTATTGTAACAATTATTTCAGTTGCATGCATCTTGAAAGTAGTTAGAAAACTGTATAAACCCAAAACTTCTCTAAGATTGCTGCAATAATACTTCAATTGTGTCTAAATTAATGCTTTCACAAGGAGAAGCACGAAGGTTCAAGGTTGTAGAGGTATTCCTTAAAGTGAACATGAGAGAAATCAGTTGCCAATCTAATAAGTGTAATGTTACATTATCTTGAGCAGATGGTTTTATTGGTGATTTATTGGCTTTTATTCTCAGTCTGCTATCTTGAAGATGCAACTCTGATAGCGTGCCAAACAATTCATCTCGCCAGTTGGAGGTCTGCTGATCGAGAGCATCTATGTACAGCCCAATGCTTATTAAATATTGTTCATAAGTCTTAAGGGACTATGGCAGTGATCATTCATATTACAAAAAAAAAGCCTGACATTGCATGGAATTATTTAATTAGCTCAGATTAATGCAAAATAAGTGATGAAATTGGAATTCTTGTTAGAAACAAACAGCATAATCGGGTCTAAAAATAGCTATCTTTCAGGTTACATAAAATGTCTTCTGTCATAGCATAGAATTTATATCTCATCCACAAGCAGGAACTGGCTACCAGATACCAGTATAGATAAAACCAAATATCGTGGGCAGATCTGTCTTGTTTTATGCAGTCTAGTATAGGCCAGAGGTTGCTTGAAGTAATATTCTATTGAAATGTTTATGTGGACGCAACACATGCGTCTATTCTCTCCTATTCACTTACAAACTAAGAATATGGTTTCAGGTGGAAATGCCCTGCCTTGTCATACATTTCTTGTATTAAAAATACTTGCTACAAATTAAAAGAAATTATATTTTAAGAAAATATTTTGCAACAGTGGCGAGGGCTTTATCCTGGTCCTGCTTGGTGTAGAAATCTTATAAGGCATGTGTGCAAGAATTCCTGGCACAAACAAATGTGAGGAGCCCACTCCACAGCCCTCAAAGTCATGTAGTGATGGGTGCCATACGGTTGATTAGAAAGTTCGCCAGTTCATGGCTGTTGAAGAGAAGTTGTAATTTTTTCTGGCTTGCAGGCCAAAGAAGTGGTAAAAAAGCGGTGATAAATAGCCCCCCACTGTGCTCTAAAAGAAGTAGCGGGGTGATTCACCTTTTGCGAAGAAAAAGGTACGATAATATTACACAGATCTCTAAAAGGCACACACTACAATAAAATAGGGAAAACAGAAAGTTTAGACCAAGCCTGTTTGTGGCACAATTTTCCACACACCTGAGAATGGTTGTGTGCGGCAGACAGACTGCACGACAATTTACCTCCAGTAAATTTTAAACAAATTGCACCTAATTGTGGTATATCTCATATATCATTAGTAATCCTGATCTCGATGTCTATATAAAAGTGAACATCTACAAAATCGAAGCTCACTATGACACGGAGTGTCAATGACTTTGAGAAAGTTCTGTGCCTTTACTAAATTAACGTAGCAATGGGGCTGGGGTTCTGGGAAACATTGTCTTCGCCCTACAGACGGCGCTCTTACCCGGGACGTCACACACCACATTTGTTTGCGCCCAGAAATGTTAACGCAACCTGAAAGGACTAGAGACGAAAGAAAGATCCATGAACTCCCTTGCACTTCCATAAGGACTTAGATTTCAGATCGTTAAAAACGCATGCGTTAAAAAACGCATCCGTTTTTTGAAAACGCATGCGTTTTTGTCCGTTTTTCCGAAATTGCGCAATGAAAAACGGACAAAAACACATGCGTTTTCAAAAACCGCATGCGTTTTTAAAAAACGGATGCGTTTTTTAACGCATGCGTTTTTAACGATCTGAAAACGCACTTAGTAAAAACGGCCCAAAAACGGCCCAAAAACGCCATGTGTGTCTTCACCCTAAGGCCAGCGGCACACGTGGTGTTTTGAACGCCGTTTTGGGACTTTTTTAAGCAGTCTGTTAAAAAATGTGTTTTTGACCCGTTTTTGACCAGTTTTACCAATTATCTTAACTAAAACTGGTCAAAAATGCGCGCGTTTTTTGACGGACTGCTTAAAAAACGGCCCAAAAACTGTTTCAAAATGCCACGAGTGCCACCAGCACCAGCGCGCGTTTCAAAATGCAATGTCTGAAGAAAATTGATAATAACGTTTGTAAACGCTGATTTTTACATCAATTTAATAAGGCAAATCTCTCTTCAGTTGTTGCATTGCGTTTTGAAACTCTTGCGCTAAACTGCACGTGTGAAGGCACCCGAACGGTCAGGGCAACTATCGAGGAATCTGGCTTCAATCATCATGTAGCTGCGGGCAGATAATCAATGGGGTGCCAGCTGTTGCACCCCATTTATCAACTACTAATGGAAAAACAGTTTTTTGGTACCATTAATGCAGGCTTCCTTATTGTGAGATTAAACCCCAAAGTCATGGTCGTTTGTTGCGCTCGAATTGCGTTTTGAAACTCAATTCAAGCGAATCAGGGTGGAGTTGTTGTGTTTAGACTACAACACTTTGGGAACTAGCAAAACATGTTTTGCCAGATAACAAGGAAAAGTGCATGTTGCTAGTTCCTGAATGCAAGGTTTTAGGCCTAAACACATCTGTCTTTGGGAGTATCTGGATTGTGTGTCAAAGTGCAATTCAGACCAAAATATAAAAGATGCTTTGCAAGAATTTGCGATTATAGAAGCGACTACGCCACCTCCGTAACGAGTTGCATACCCGGGTCTCACTGCCTTGCAATCCTGCTCCGCCTCGTCCGACAGTGAGCCAGGTAGGAAGGTGGTTGTGTACCAGGAGGAGGTGGATAGCTTAAGACAGGCTGATGGCACAAAACACCAAGCCATCGAAACGCGTAGGCACTGTCCAGTCTACACGGACATTAGTCCTTGCTGTTTGCCACATGTATAAGCTTTTAATATATGAAATATATAAATGGAAGTTATTATAACAAGCTGAATTCCTTTCTTCTTTCATTGATAGCATTATTTATGCCAAATCGGACAGACCTGATTGGTTGGTTGGGGTTGATCCAAGCTGTAGGGCTCAAATGCCTCAATTTTGGCACTTACGGTAAGTTTTTTTCTACAGCCATCCAACAATCCAGAACATATATGAACATATAGAATGTTTGTTTATTAATCAGAATATTTATCGTCCCAACTTCCTTAGGGTCATTTAAAATTTAAAAAAAAACATAAAATGTATAAACACAACACAGAGGTAGATGTATAGAGATATATACTTGCAAGTGTCTCAGAGTGCAATGCGTTTTTGATGCATCTCCATAGACTTGTATGGTGCGTTTTTCACATGCGTGACTTGCAAAAGTAGAGCATGTCGAGATTTAAACGTGCGTTTAAAAAAATGCGCGTGTGTGCGTGAAAAAGAATGCAAGTCTGAAAAGACCCATTGGTTACAATGGGTCAGAGTGCAATGCAAGTTCTGCGCGTCGAAAGCACACTCAGAAAACGTGCGTGAAAAACGCAAGTGTGAAAGGGGCCTAAGTGTGTGCAGTGTCAAAAGTGGGATTTAAAATGGTATTCCCATTTCAGCAAGTGCATGTTATTCTTTCTATAATAAAAAGTTATATAACTTTCAAGTATAGTTTCTGTATCAATCCCTCCCAATTTTCTAGATCTCTGCTTGCTGTCCTTCTATAGAAAGCTTCTATGTTTACTTCCAGTAGACAGAAATCTGTCCATGGTCACGGCTCGTTATATCACACAGCTCTGATTGTTGTATGTGATACTAATGAGCCGTGCATCTGTGTGACCATGGTGTAAAATTGGTCATCTGGAAGCCCAGATCCTGGATCTAAATGAGCAAGTTTTAAGGCTGCGGGCAATTGACAATATGGAGAGAAGTTTGCTGTTTCTGGAGCACAAACTCTCTGGGGAAAATGGGCGTGGGGATGGAAGTATGGAGGTACAGAATGAGGGGGCAGCCAGTTGGGTAACATGTAGAAGGCGGGGTAGAGGGAACAGTTGCAGGGAGTCTAGTCCTGATCTGGTGCACCCCAATAAATTGGCGGATGAGGGGAATATCGGCTCAGGGTTAGCAATGCTGCAACTAAACATGGCCTCTAGAAACCAGGGGACTGTCTGCTCCAGTAAGAGGGAGAATTGAAGCGCAGGTAAGGTCAGACAAGTGCTGGTAGTGGGAGATTCCATTATTAGAGGAACAGACACAGCAATCTGTCACAAAGACTGTGCATACCGAACAGTGTGTTGTTTGCCAGTTGCTAGGGTTCAGATTGGGTTGTCCGATTACTGGGGGGAGGGGGCTGGTGAGGATCCAGCAGTCATGGTCCACATTGGCACATGGACTACAAAGTAAGAGGTAATTGGCCATAAGCACAGGGTAATGACCTCAAAGGTAGTTTCTCTGAATTACTACCTGTACCATGTGCCACGCCAGAAATTCAGTGGGTGATTAGGGAGGTAAATAAGTATCTCAAAAGTTGGTGCAGGAAGAAGGGGTTCGGGTTCATGGAGAACAGGGCTGACTTTGCTG
Source organism: Engystomops pustulosus (assembly GCA_019512145.1). NCBI lineage: Eukaryota > Metazoa > Chordata > Amphibia > Anura > Leptodactylidae > Engystomops > Engystomops pustulosus. The sequence continues at coordinate 173,077,830 of CM033641.1, forward strand.
TGGGCTACAGACTCTACAGTAGTGATGGTGTGATGTTGTTATATGTGTTCTGCTAATATGTTTACTGCCAATGTGTTTTGCATGTTGTTCCCAGCAACAGTGATGTACTAAGGAGGAGGAGCAGTCTGGTTTGGGGCAGTTGTTACATACAGAGCAAGGAGAAGCATGGAATAAAGTTGTCTCTGAGTCTGGTCCAGTGATCTAGTTTAGGTTCCGGTGTTGGTTCTGCATCACACGGGTTCCCACCACGACATTACAGATGGTTATAGTCTTTTTAGAAATGATTGTATAAATAAAAAAGGAGGCATTTGTTTATATGTGAAATCTTCCCTTAAGCCTGTCTTGCGAGATGACATCACTAACGCAATTGAAAAGTACCTATGGGTGGAGATAAGGGGAGGGAAAAATAATAATCAAATATTACTAGGGGTTTGTTATAAGGCCCCAAATATAATGGAGGCAGCAAAGGCAATGCTGTTAAGTCAATGAGATGAGGCTTCAAAGAATAGTGAAGTACTCTGCAGGTGCTCCAGAGGTGGTAGGTTTTTGTCAACAACAAAAGACAATAACCTTTTGCAACTAGGCCTGGAACCAACAAGAGGGGGAGCACTGCTGGACCTTATCCTAACCAAAAGACCTGACAGGGTATCAAAATTGCATGTTGGGGGAAACCTAGGTAATAGGGATCACAATATCATTGAGTTTATATTTTGCTTTACTAATAGGGTTAGTGGAGTGGAGGGGCAAGGAACAACGAACGAGGCAAGGAGGGCAAATTTTCAGTAGCTAAGGAGCCTATAGGCGTAAATTGCGACAATGTTTTCAAAGACAAAAGCACCTGAAAAAAATGCCTGTGAGAAACACATACCGTATGGGGAAAAGCATAAGAGGAACAAGAAAAAGCCAATGTGGTTAACTAGTACTGTAAGGAAAGTAATATATATATATCATGTATCAATGTATATCATGATAAGATAAATGAGTGATCAGCCCTGTCAGACTAATCTGATGGGCTTCTATGAGGAGGTAAGTTCTAGACTGGATCTGGGGGAAACTGTGGATGCTGTATATCTGGACATTTCCAGAGCGTTTGATACACTGCAGCAAAAAAGGTTAGTCATAAAATGAGATTGCTGGGACTAGGGCAAAATCTGTGTATTTGGGTAAGTAATTTATTAGTGATAGAAAACAAAGGGTCTTCATTAACTCCTTAAGGACACAGCTTTTTTACAGCTTAACCCCTTAACGACCTAGCCCTTTTTAGTTTTTTTCCCTTCCATTTTTCACTCACCACCTTCAAAGATCTGTAACTTTTTATTTTTCCACATAAAGAGCTCTGTGATGGCTTATTTTCTGTGTAACAAATTGCACTTCATAGTGACGGTATTTCATATTCCATGCCCTGTACTGGGAAACGGGAAAAAAATTTCAAATGCAGTGAAAATGGTGAAAAAACACATTAGCAACATTTTCTTGTGGGCTTGGATTTTACGGATTTCACTGTGCGCCACAAATGACATGTCTACTTTATTCTTTGGGTCGGTACGATTACCGGGATTCCAAATTTGTATAGGTTTTATAATGTTTTCATACATTTACAAAAATTCAAACCTCCTGTACAAAATTTTTTTGGGGGGATTTTGTCATCATCTGGCGCCAATAACTTTTTGATACTTTGGTGTACGGAGCAGTGAGTGGTATCATTTTTTGCGACTTTAGATGGTGTTTTCATTGCTATAATTTTTAGGACTGTACGGCCTTTTGATCACTTTTTATAAATGTTTTAATATTTTTCAAAATGGCAAAAATTGCCTGAGGCGCTATTTTCAGTTACGGGGTTAAACGTAGTCAAAAAACGTTATTATATTTTGATAGATCAGGCATTTTGGGACGCCGCGATACCTAATGTGTTTATGATTTTTACTGTTTATTAATATTTATGTCAGTTCTAGGGAAAGGGGGTGATTCGAATTTTTATTTTTTTTTTTCTTTACTTTTATTTTATTTTCACTTTTACTATTTTTCAGACTCCCTAGGGTACTTTAACCCTAGGTTGTCTGATCGATCCTATCATATACTGCCATACTGCAGAAAGGCAGTATATGGGGATTTTCCTCCTCATTCATTACAATGTGCAATTAGCACATTGTAATGAATGGGTTAAAACGAGACAGCTTCGGGGCTTCGTGAGACCCGAAGCTGTCATGGCAACAGATGTCCGCTCCCCGTGACATCATCGGGGAGCGACGATCCGCGGCAAGATGACGGCGCATGGGCGCCACCATCTTTTTGAAGCCTCCGGCAGCATTGTCGTTGGCGATCGACGTGAAAACACCCGCGATCGGTGCTAGCACTGATCGCGGGTGTTACTGGTAAGCCTTTGCTGCAATATGCAGTAAAGACTTACTGGCTATAGAGAGGGCTCGTTCCACGACCGTGCGTGCGCCTGAATACGAAGTGGTCGCACGCATGGAGCGCGGACCACGGTGCAGGGAAGCTACTTCGGATATAAAGATTACTAAAGCGTTTATATGCTTTAAAACCGTTTAAGAACATAATGAAGATAAGCGCCGGCAAATTCTCAGATTGGGTTGATCACCATAGAAGGATTCTTGACTGTAAGAGCAGTGAGCATATGGCACTTTCTGCTGCAGGAAGTTATTATGGTGGACTCTGTGTACATGTTCAAGAGACGCCTGAATGGCTTTTCAGAGAGCAAAAATATCACGGGTTATGGGGAAAAACCGTTTGTTGAATTTTTAAAGGTTGGACTTGTGTCATTCTCCAGCCTTAGATACTATGATACTATCTCAGCAAAAGTGCTGCTATTTCCTTAATTCATGATGTTTGATGATGCAGCAAGATTATCTCACTGTCACACTGCCCGGAAAGGGCAATTATTTCTATCTGTCCCTTACAGACTTTTCTCCCTAATTTGTCCCAAAAAGGACATTTTAATTTTTTTTACAGTTCTATTCATTCCCTCTGTGTCTCTCCAAGTGCAGTCTGCCCCTAGTTCTCTCCTTGCTGTAATAGTGCCAGGACATGTGACCCTGCTCTCATACAGCACCGTCACATATCCTGCCTGGCAATTCCCAGCCATGCTATAATGGGCAAGGCTATGGTTGCTAAGGGGCTTCAAGTTGGTTCATTGACTGCTCAAAAGTCAGTAAACCAGCTTGACATGGTTTTTCGAACACCAAACCTGAAACCCAAATGCCTGGCTGATGTTCAACTTCCAAACCTGCCATGTTCAGTACAGATTCAAATTTGAGGTCCTGGGTTAGCTCAACACTAGCTGTATTTTATTTAGTCTTGAAAAGAGAAATCTATAGGGGGGCATGATTACCCTAAACAAATGACCTATTCAAGAAATATATGAAAAACTATAAGATCATCTCAAAATGCATCAGGTGTCTTCCTGGAGACATAAAGTTGCTATAGGTAAAAGACTTCTCGTGCAGTGTCTGTCCCTGTCTATTTAGTTACCATGAGTGGAAAAATCTCATCAGATCCTCAGCAAACCTTTAATGAGCAGCAACAGAGAGTCTGAACATGATCCACAGGTAAATCTTTTGGATTCATTGTGAATTTTGGTTAGTGTACATCAGCTACAAGTCAGTTATTGATGTTCTGGAAAGCCATTGATCATGTCAATGACATCATGTCAAATCTTTTCCCACTCTGTAAACAGTAACCTATTTAATATTAAAATGACTGTAATCCAAAGTTGATATTACACATGCTATTCTGCGTGGAGGATTTTATGCATTTAGATCCTGTGTGCAGAAGCCCTTAGGGACCCATGGTGGAGGAAAAAGTGAGATCTAAGATGATAAACTTTCCAGAAGCAATGTGTGGCTGAAAGAAATGTTCATGGACATAATAGGTACAGATGTTTCCTGTGACTGTATTTGGTTAGTGCTGTTTTTTGTGTGGGTGGTGGAAAATTCTTTGCAAATGTATTGAGATTTGGGCCATCAACACCCCTGGTGCAACTCAAAACTGTCTGTACACAAATGTATACTTAATACAACACATCTTTTGGTCTTTCCTTCACATTGAGTATGGTAACCACTTACTTTTAATGAACAATTATTAATGCTTGTGTTTCAATTGTGTATCTAGGAAAAATGTTGTTACTAGGCAGATGCAAATACGTACAGATGATATGGAAAACAGCCACCAATTATGTACATTTGGTGCCAACAATTACATTTTTCTAGTAATAGACTTTCCAAAAAAAGTGCACAATTAAAAGTATTTTCCTATTTCTATTCAAGGAGAAGCACATAGGATAAATAACCTATGAAATTTGCAATTTTCTTCAAACACATTTACTAAGATTATTTGTCAGCAAATGTTCCTTTCAAATACATTAATCTAAACCAATATATTTTAATTCACTCAAAAATATATTTTAATCTATATAGTTAATGTCATTTTAATCTCTTCATTAAAATTGTCCATCCAAGTGTAGCTTTGGTCAAATTAATACAGTAAAGACCCATTGGAAATTAATAGCTTTTCACAAAATATTTAGGCTTCATTCACACGCTGAGCAATTTCTAGGCTTTTAAATTGTTTTTAAAGTAGAGGAAAGGAGAAAATTATAATTTAGGAATAACCCTATTTCACTGAATGTATCCTCAAAACACACAACATTTTGGATTTATGTTATGAAGAGGTATTCCTTGACTTATGCAGTGGCTTAGCATTAGGAATCCCAGTGCTGTAGCATAAAAGCAACAGTTCTGTGTGCTCGCAGTACAGGAAGTTAAAAAAAAAAACATAGCAATTGTGCATGTAAATGAAAAAGAAGAAAAGTAACAAAAATACAATCCCCTAATATTTATTCAATCTCCACAATAATAAATGATTTAACATTCAGAGAAAGTGATAAAAAAATATTATATGCTATCTGGAAAACTTACAAAATATGGTTCAGGCGACAGGAAGAAATGTTGTCTGATACATTGAAAATGTAGCACACAAGTCTCTTTATGTTTTCACTGAGCATCTCTTTTCTGCATATGTTGTCTCTTATGTATTTTATGGCTTGATCTAAGAACAGCACTGCAATCAGGGAAGTGTTCTAAAGTGTGGAATTTGTTAAAAATTTAAGAAAACACATTTGTTGCTCTTTGGATGGCTCCCTAATCCAGGGCCAGTGTCTCTGTGTGTCTGTGTCTAGAGTTTGTGGTCCTGTTATGCTCTGCAGAAATTCTTCACCAAAATATTTTAACCTAATTCCACTAAATTTATGCAATGAAGCCAGATTGTTGTAAATAATTAGTCTTACCGTTTTATAACACTGCCTGTTACATATATGCCTTTAGATGTAGTTCAAAACCTAGTGGTCTCCATAGTTACTACCAAATGAATAGACTATTTATAGCAGTGTGTTCACTTTATGAGATTTCTGGATAGAAGATACTTAACACTCCAAGAAGCAAAAATGTAACTTCACATTTAATATACAGATATATTATAAAATAAATCCTGCAGATTACTTCGGTCTTCTACCTAGGAAAACAGTGGTACAGCTATAGGGTGTAAACATTCAAACTTAGACTATGGTGTCTGAGGAACAAACCAAAAGAATTGCAAAACACACAACGTTTGTAAATGTATTTAATATGCACCAAATGCATGTACAGAGACAACAAGTCCACCCGAAAATGAAATCATAAGCCAAACCACAAAAACCCAGGACCAAAAGAATTGAATTAAAATAAATTTTTTATTAGTCAATACTAAAATTACAATACAATATATACGTACAAGATAGGTTCTGTAGGTTTGTTCTTAAGTTGAATTTGTATGTAAGTCGGAACTGTATATTTTATAATTGTAACCTCAGACAAATCTTTTTTTTGGTCTCTGTGACAATAGATTTTTAAAAATGATGAATTGTCCTAAGAACCAGGATTAACAATAAAACTTAATTGCAGACACCTGTGATAATTGTTATAGCAGATTATTGTAGCCTAAGGCTAAAGCACAGTAAATTACCAACATCCAGAGGTCCATTTGTAACTAGGGGTCGTCTGTAAGTCAGGTGTTCTTAAGTAGGGGACCGCCTGTATTGAAAAGGGCTACTATATAAGGTGTAAGCCATTTTTGGCACAACAAGATGGGTTCCCGCATACACACATACGACAATTGGAGTTTAAAATTTTTTTACTCTATTGGGTCCAAGGATTATAAATAAAGCTTCATTACAGACAATTTACAGCCGATCATTGCAGTCTGGTACTACAGTAAAGGATTCAGAGAGCTTCCCCAGAGGTCACAGGGGGCAGAAGGGTCCGTCTGTAACTATGGGTCGTCTGTAAGTCGGGTGTCCTTAAGTAGGGGACCGCCTGTATATAGTAAAAAGTACTGCATCCCTCTTAAGAGAAAAGCTAAAAGCTTACATCAAGTACATCAACACCATCCTGATGCTCGACAAGCATCTCGGAGGAAACTTCTTCTCCAGCCAGCTTGCGGCTTATGGCACACAATCGCTGCTGCACCACGTCTACCTTCACACCCAGAGAAGGGCTCTCCTACCTGGTGTTGGGCTCTCCTACCTGGTGTTAGGCACAGAACCTTGGAAGAGTTATAGCTTCTCTATGGGAAGTCATAGGGTCATGGTTCTGGTCTCAGTAAATAGATCATGTCTGGTACCAATGTGATCCAGGGATTTATGCAGATTTAATATGTTCCCATTCAGAGATATTATAACTCTGTGTCCAAGAATGCTAGCACATAGTGAGACACAGGTATGTGGTACCTGGCTAACCCATCTCCAAATATGTATTTGGCCTTGGGCTGGGATGAATCATAACTATATAACTGTCCATAACTGACCCATTGGTCACACAAGCACATGTGACTTCCACTTGAATCCACGCCTCTCATAGTGGGGCCATGCACATCTTGTCCTCGCACTGCGTGCTGCTAATTAGTACTTTCTTTTCTAGCTGATCATGGCGTTTCAAGATTAGCGATGAAAAGTGCCAGGGTCAAGATGAAGCTGAGCAGAGGTGAGTATTTGTAGGTTTTTTTTTTTGTTTTTTGAGTGGTTGATTTGGTGCAGTTACATAGATGAGCACTCTGTCCACCAATTTCATGAAGCCAATATTATCTTATTACTAATGCCAGGTCATGATGCCACTCTGGTTCAGTCCTGCAGATCCATCTCACTGCTCATTTGGGATTTTAAAATCCTCACCAAAATGCTAGCAGACAATCTCCAAACCTTAGCACTACACCACCTTACCACCTCTCAAAAAGGATTCATACAGGGTTGCCAATCCACCAAAGGATTTAGACTTGCAATTGTAGACTCAATGGGGCAGATTTATCAAGCTGTCTGAAAGTCAGAATATTTCTAGTTGCATGGCAACCAATCACAGCTCAGCTTTCATTTTACCAGTGCTCATGAATATTTTAGGGGAGCTGTGATTGGTTGCCATGGGCAACTAAAAGTATTCTGACTTTCAGACAGCTTGATAAATCTGCCCCATCCTCCTGATGATGCTTCTGGTACTGTATGGCAACAATGTAGTATTCTACTTTTGGAAACAACCCTCAACTACCATGACTTTGGCTCAATCTTCAAATCCTTTTTATATTTACCACACACCAATGTGAAGACAACCTTCACAGTGAATGGTTGTAACACTTACCTCATCTCGCTAGATAAAGGAGTGACCCCTGTCCCTCCTATTGTTTAATGTCTCTATTGACCCCCTCATAATACTTGGAAAGTCACAAGAAAAGTATGAAGATTGGGACACAAGAAATCTGTGTTTCAGCATTCGCAGAAGATCTATTACTATTAATCTCTAATCAGTGGATTAACATTATTAAAAACATTAGACATAGTAAAACACTAAAAAAACCTTCTCAGGTTTCATTTAGAACCTAAACAAACCTAAAGCCCTAAGCTGAATGGTCCCTATAATGATGTCGAGAAGAGGGTGGTAGTAAATATACCAATCACCAAACACAAAATAATGTTATCTGACACTATACACCTTAATAATTGGTGTTTTTTCTCAAATTACTCTACATACACCAGTATTTACCCATTTACATTAAACCCAAATGGGAATAGAAAATAAACAATTAATATAGATCATTAATTTTGGACACCAAAAATCAAGATTACTTCTGTGCACTTATCCAAACAAAGCAAATGAATTCACCTGACCAATGCATATTTAACAAAGCCACATTACTGCACATGGTCAGTGACTGGGCAAAGGGGATCTCTTCACACACAGAGCTAGACACCCACCTCACCCAACCTTATTTATTTTTTTATACCTATTACATTCAAATTTCACTTTCTTTCCTGAAGACATCAGAACCAATCCCTTGTTAATTACCTCAGTCAAAGCCTGGTAATACACAAGAAAGCTAAAAGGCCTGCCCCGCACAAATCCCTTTCAGTGTTCTCCATATGGGTTCCTTAGGCATAAGAACAATCTACACTACACAGACCCTAACTGTGTCTAAAGCCCAACAAAACATGACCCTGAAAATAATTCACAAAAATAAATTTCCCCGTCACAAAGCTACAAAATGGGACATTCATTCTCACCAGGTTCCCACAAATGCAGAGAAGTGAATGAAAGAAGATCTCTTTTACTGCATTTGGACATTCCCCAAAATTCAGAACCTCTAAATTTGGTACTGTTGTCATGACACATATAACCACACACCTACAAATAACTCCCGAATAGACAGCTTTGGCATCCTTCCACCAGATAATGGTCTGTCAAACTACTTTACTACATCTTCACAGCTGCACGGAAAGTGATCGTACAGGAATGGATCAATTCACATACTCCTTCCAAAGCCCTATTTATACAAAAATCCAGAAGCGGTACTGCATAAAGAAAGAAAGTAAATACATTCTTACTGAACAAATATTTCCAGTATACAATGTGGTAATTAGATCATCAAGTAGCCCAAAGCCAAACCCAATGCCAGTAGGGCATTACGAACCTAAACACTTTATCTGGCCTCTAGTCTAGCATTAGTAGTAGTAGTCTAGTATTTGCCCCATCTACTGTTTATATTTGGTAAAGTCATCACGAGTAAAGAAGAAAAGTTGGCACTCACCGATTCCTTTAAAATCACCTCTTATATATATGCCGAGAATGGCCAGACTAAGGTCATAGAGCTCATTGGAAACTTATGATTTTTGCAGAGGAACTCACATCAGAAATCTGAGGCTGAACACTTTTTCTTTTTTGGTATGAGATAGCACACTGCTAAGCCATAGTGAAAATAGGGGAAGACTCTCATTTTATTTCTTCTATAATTTCATATATGCATGGTGGTGGATACATGTCAAATAATGTTTAAAACCTGCTTAGAGAGGTCACAGATGCACTTGAGTGAAGATGACCTTTGGTGACCCGGGTAAGTCATTTAAAAACAATCAATAGACCTGATGAACTTTTAGATAGGAAGCATTGCATGAAGACAACTCATTAAAAAAGGTTTTCTAGTTTATTTTGCTGTTGCATTGCATGTCATGTATCATGTAGTTTAATATTGCATCTTAAAGATGAGGCCATGTGTTGCTGTTGTCGCTAGCAATGACGCCAGTGCTGTTTGAGCCAACAAAAGAGAAGTTCTAATAAAATTATATTTGTGTTCATACATTGCCATGATATTATAGTAATTTCCTAAACAATGCTTACAAACAGAAGAAAAGGCTTATTACATTAATGAAGGGTTTTAATGAGGTATCTGCTGTTTTGGCTTGACAGTATCTAATATTTAAAGACTCAGCTACTGGCCTTAATCCCCTCCTACCATTGCCCTTTTTTGTTTTTGTGTTTTTTAGCTCCCCTCCTTACAAAATCCATAAATCATAGGGATATCAAGTTTAAATACATATAAAAAAATTGAAACCCTTTTGTATAAAAAAAGGTCTTTGTTTCATTATATTCTGACGCTAATAACTTTTTCATACTACTGTGTACGGAGCTACAACAGGTGTAGTTTTTTTGTGGGGTGAGATTTAGTTTTCATTGCTACCATTTTGGGGACTGTACACCCGATTGATCGCTTTTTATGAAATTTTTATTTGTTGCAAAATGATAAAAAAGTGGTGATCTTGACAGTGTTCACTGCCGAGAATAACAGTTTTTGTATTTTGATAGATCGAGACTTTTGGGACGTGATACCTAACATGTTTATGATTTATTTTGTTTAATTATTTTTATATCAGTTCTAGGGAAATGGGAATTTTTTTTCTTTTACAGTTTTTCAGTCCCCCCTTAGGGTAATTTAGCTTTATTCTGATCATCAATAGTACTTGATTGCAGTATACAGCAGTTTTGGTATTCATCTTTAACAATGTACTGATGTCCGATCTGCATATAAAACTCCAGGCTCTCATAGTTACAGATCATGGCTCCCTCACAGGGAGCTACAGTCTGTGCGCCACCATCTTTAAAATGCCTTTGGCAGAGGCATTTAACGGGGTTATAACCGTAATCTTTGCCAGCATTGAGCTACATGGAGTTGGCTCATCAGCAGCTCAGCATATGAGCCTTCTCTAGACTATCCTTACCGTTCTCTAATCTACTATTATGGTGGTGTGCAGCAAGAGGTTAAAGTATATTCTCATCACAGTTGTTCATGGATGTGATAATAATAGCCCTGCTGAGGTGGTCTAAGTTAAGGAAATGGATGGATACATCTGTTCTACATGTGAAAAGGAGTTATGATAACTCCAGAAGTTATAGAAACAATGTTCTCCTCTATAGCTATTCCCGAAACAGCCTAGAACAGACATGTCAAGATTGTAGTGCAACCACTACAGTAAGGCGGAGACCATTAATGGTAGAGATGGAAATACCCATGTACAGTACTGCAGGTGTGGAATAAATGCTTCAAACTACAAAGTTTTTCAAAAATGGAATTGTTAATTACTTATCTTTTGTTAATTAAATGAATAGAAGAGCTAGATGAATACACAAATAGAAATCTAAATGAGATCAATATTCGGTGTGACCACACCTGCTCAAAACTTTTGCACAGTACAGTATTAGAATTGCTTGCAAACAGAAATCTCCTGATTTAAAGATAGTTTTTTTAAAAAAAAAAAGTATGTTGCATATTGTACAATGACTCCACACTTCATCTAACTTTATATTTTGGTAACACCTGGCCATACTCTGTGGTATTTTAAACTTCAGTAAAGAACAGCACGGACATTATTTGAATAGTAACAATAATAATTCCTGGACCCTGGACCCTGTACAGACAGGGTCCAGCTCCAGTTTGGATGTACCGCATATATAAATGAAAGGCATCAATGCTTTAAAAACGATGCAACACCTTTCCTCCAGCCACTCTTTTATCACATAGGTAGAAGTCCTAATAGCTAAATTATTTGGTTAAAATGGTTCTTTAGGATTTCACCAAAAGTGATAAAACCACTCAACTGCTAATTCCTTCCCACTCCAGCACTGGCACTCTAGCAGTCTCTAACAGTCATTTACTCGTTCTGCAATGAAGATGCGCCATAAATTTGCACATGCCTACTCCAGTCATTCACTGGCTTAAAGGAAACCTACCATTTCAAATGGTAGGTGTAAGCTGTAAGTACCGAGCACCAGCTCATGGTGAGCTGGTGCCGGTGCTTACTTTCGTTAGTGTTATTAACCGCTGTATTGCGGTTTTAAAACTATTTAAAGTTTATAGCAAAAGCTGCTTCAGCGCTGCACACGACCGTGGGCGCGCAACGTCTCCGGCATTTCCTATGTTGGCGCGCGCACACAGCGCCAAAGCAGCTTCTGCTATAAACTTTAAAAAGTGTTTAAACTGCGATACAGCGGTTTATAACACTATCGAAAGTAAGAACCGGCACCAGCTCACCCTGAGCTGGTGATCAGTATTTACAGCTTACCCCTATCATTTGAAATGGTAGGTTTCCTTTAAGCATAAATGCCTGTTTGAAAGGTTCAGGATTATACAGTTATATGTACATATAAGGCAAATGCTCACTGGAGGACACATGATGGACCATCAGAGACAGCAGGAGCAGCAGGGAAATGAGCGGTAAACCATAAGCAGTACCAAATTTACACTTTGTTCCTGTTAATTAAGTACATATGTGGTAAACCTTAAGTCTCAAATCTTACCACTCCTGTAGAGAACACACATTCTATACTTAAATTTTCATGATTTTAGAAGACATTCAGAGCAGACTCATATAATTAGACAGTTTTACCTTTATGCCAGTATTTTCTTTGTGACAGAATAAAAATGCTATTGATTTAATGACATCTTAGAGACAACCAAATCTTTATGTGACAGCAACAATTTGTAACAAGCAATGAAGTGTAGCTTGAAGTATAGTCACGGTCAACAGAGCATCAGATTTTAATGTGGAAGACAGATAATAACTTTGCTTCTTACTGAACACTTCCATATTCGACTTGGCAATTATCTAGGTTCCTAAATGCAAAGGGAACACTTTGATCCCCTTTAAGTTGTTTTTAGAAAACTGATAAAATGATGAGAAATATGTGATTATTTGTAACAATTATTTCAGTTGCATCATCTTTTAAAGTAGTTAGAAAACTGTAAAATCCAAAACTTCTCTAAGATTGTGCAATAATACTTTCAATTGTGTCTAAATTAATTCTTTCACAAGGAGAAGCACGAAGGTTGTAGAGTCTTCCCCTAAAGTGAACATGTAGAGAAACTCAGTGCCAATCTAATAAGTGTAATGTTACATTATCTTTGAGCAGATGGTTTAGTTGGTGATTTATTGGCTTTTATTCCAGTCTTTCTAATTTGAAGATGCCATACTCTGATAGCTGTGCCAACAATCATCCTCGCCAGCTGTAGGTTCTGCTTGATCGAGAGCATCTTATGTACATCCCAATGCTTATTTAAATATTGTTCATAAGTCTTAAGGGAAATGGACAGTGATCATCTCATATACTACAAAAAAAAGCCTGACATTTGCATGGAATTATTTAATTAGCTCAGATTAATGCAAAATAAGGTGATGAAATTGGAATTCTTGTTAGAAAACAACAGCATAACGTGTCTAAAAATAGCTATCTTTCAGTTTACAAAAATGTCTTCTGTCATTAGCATAGAATTTATATCTCATCACAAGCAGACCTGGCCCAGATACAGTATTAGATAACCAACTATCTGTGGGCAGATCTGTCTTTGTTTTCTGCTTGTTCTTAGTATAGGCCAGAGGTCTGCTTGAAGTAATATTCTCATTGAAAATATTTATGGCCGCAACATGCGTCTCATCTCTCTATTCACTTACAAACTAAGCATATGGTTTTTCAGGTGAAATGCCCTGCCTTGTCCATACATTTCTTGATAAAAATACATTGCCTAAATTAAAAGAAATTTATATTTTAAGAAAATATTGCAACAGTGGGAGGCTTTATCCTGGTCCTGCTTGGTGTAGAAATCTTCTATAGCCTGTGCAAGATTCCTGGCACAAACAAATGTGCGGAGCCCACTCCACAGCCCCTCACCAGTCATTTGTAGTGATGGGTGCATACGGTGATAGAAAGTCGCATTTCCTGGCTGTGCAGAAGAAGTTGTAATTTTTTCATGGCTTGCAGGCCAAAGAAGTGGTAATAAAAGCTGTGATAATAGCCCCCCACTGTCTAAAAAGAAGTAGCGGGTGATTCACCTTTTTGCGAAAAGGTCTATAATATACACAGATCTCTAAAAGGCAACACTACAATAAAATAGTGAAAACATAAAGTTTTAGATAAAGCCTGTGTGGCACAATTTCCACACACTGAGAATGTTTGTGTGCGGCCAGACTGAGACAATTACCTCCGTAATTTTACACAAATTGCACCATAATTGTGGTATATCTTCATATATCATTAGTAATCCTGTCTCGATTTGTCTATATAAAATAAATCTACAAAAATCAGCAGCTCACATAGACACGAGTGTCATATGACTTTGAGGAAAGTCTGCGAATTTATATAATTAAGTAATGTGGCCTTGGGTTCTGGGAAAAATTGTAGACCTACAGACGGCGCTCAAGGAGTAATTCATTTGTTGGAGAAATGTATAAAAAAGAAAGAAAGAAAGAAAGAAAGAAAGAATCATTGAAATTCCATAAGGAGAGAACATGAAATGATCTTTTGTTTATTCAGGGATTGGAGACCCTTTTAGGTATTTGCAATAGTATTAATAATATTTGATCTGTAAAGCGATCATCCTATAATAACCTATATATAATAAAAATCTACCAGGGATTCACTCTGCTGACATTTTGTTTTACAGACATGTTCCACAAAAGCTATCTGTCCTGGCACCACTGTTTCCATAGCAACAGCTAACATCTGAACACTCAGGGAATGTATTGCAAAAAAAAAAAGATCTTTCATTTAGACGCACAGTACCTGTGAATCAGGCATGTATATCCATGCATCACATATCAAATCACAAGTGAGAAGGCTCACACAGATGACAGGCGCAACAATGTTTTGTTTAGCTGTATGATATATGTCAACTTAATGTTTCAATGTTTAATTAATAACTTTGTAACAGTTATCTGTAATGAAGCTTTATTGTTTGTTCTGGTTCTTATGACAACCCAACATTTTTTAAATCCAATTGTCACAGAGACCAAAAACATTTTTCCCTGGGGCTACAATTATAAAATATACAGTTCCGACTTACATACAAACTCAGCTTAAGAACAAACCTACAGAACCTATCTTGTACGTACTGCCTGTAATATGAAAATTAGTAACAATCATGAACAAACATAAAATCAAAAATATAAATATTTCTTCTTCTGATCATCATACAATCCATCAGTAATTTTTAATAAAGCATATTAGAAGAACCAGAGTAAAAATTAGCTGAATACGCCTGGCATTCCTTGATACATAATGGCCCCAATATATCATGCCCAGTTTTTTGTCATACAAGGTATAATGAAATCGTAATTCTATGGCAAACTCTATGGAAATTGAGACCATTTTCTTCACTTTTATTATAATCTGCCCCAAAAAACTAGCATAGGTTATAAATGAAATCCTGACCAGGTGTAGATTTCAACCTGGATTCTGGATTTCAATTTCACTGTACGAATGCTGCACTGGAATTAGTTAGAGGTCAGAACTTAGTAATTCTCGCTTGTGACATTGGGTGCCATTATTGAGACTAGCCATTATACATTGCCCCCAAAAGGGTCAAATTCTTATTTGTAATGAAGTCTGAGAGCTGGAAAGACTACATTCACATCATGTTTTATGGATACATTCAGCATATACACATGTAAAGCTCCCGATGTATAGGCTTAATGTATTCATAGACTTATATTGGCAGATTTTTTGCCTCTGTCAGCATATTATATGTCCAATCCTGCAGGAAACACAGGATGGAAATACGTAGTAAGCTGTGCCTTTTAATCCTGCTCCATATGCTCAGCGAAGACCATAACAGCCTATGGGAGCCTATCCCCAGCTTCCTCTGAACATACACTGTGGGAGGTCCACAGTGATGTAAGTTTCCATATAGTATCAGCAGCAGCCAGTGATTGGTTGTCACAGGCTGTTATGCCCTTTGCTGAGCATATGCTACACTCAGCACATGTTCAGATGATGTATTCAGTGTATGAGCATACAGGCGGATACTTCCTATGCCTCTGTTGTAAAGATTATACGCCTGATGTGTCTTTACAACAGAAGGCTGAAACAAGATGTGAATGTTGCCTTAATCAGACTTATTAATAATAATTCTTTATTTATATAGCGCACAAAGATTATGCAGCGCTGCACAGAGTTTGCCAAATTGGTCCCTGTCCCCAATGGGGCTCACAATCTTATCAATCTACCTGTATGTTTTGGAGTGTGGAAGGAAACCGGTGAAACTGGAAGAAAACCACACAAATACTTATATTAAAAGGGCTACTGTGGCCCTACCACAAGAATTACACTGCCACCTCAGGCCATGAGATATGTTGTATTAGTTCTGGCTAGATTGCTCCTTTTAAAGAGCTTTCTTACCTGCCCTATTTCATGGTATACATGTAAGTACACTGAAGAAGTATAGGCACATATTATTGGAGATTTCAAAGGGGTGGTAGAAATAATATTCTGCCATACTCTTGTTATACCTTCAGGTCTGGAGGCTGGATAGAAAAACTGTATGATATTCTCTTTGCCATTTTTCCTAATAACCTTGCATTTAATGCAATGGGGCTTATTTACTAAGGGTCCGCGGACGCACTTTTGTCAGACTTTCCGACATTTTTGGGTTTTAGGCAGCTGTGACAGATATTTAACAGGTGTCTGTGCTGGGATTGTGTCGCACGCAATCAGATTTTGGCTTTCATGCAACAGAAACTGGGGGACGGGCCGTCGGATGATCCGACTGATTCGGACTGAGTGCGGGATTTAACTTTCAAATTGTGTCGCAAGATCAAGCACTTACATGCACCAGGAAGAAGAAGGTGAACTCTGGCGGACCTGAACGGGGAAACGACACATGCACGATATCAGCGGTACGATCTTACGGAATCGTGGCACTTCCTGTGAACTTCTCCGGATGGGTAAGTAAATGTGTCCCAATGTCTTCACCACTGTTATTAGACATACGGCAACCCTCTAGTCCTCCAGATATTCTGCCCTGCTGTGCTGCATATTACACAAAGAGAAATAGTGTAACTTTATGAATAGTATGGAGTGATGGTTTTACAAGGCGCTGAGGATTAATAACAGAGGTGATCATTGTGAAGGAAAAACACATGAATAAATAATATTTGGATCAGTGGATTCTTTCTGAACTCTGCACAACATGAATAACATTGATGATCCACTTTCAAAGCTCTCAGATACACATTACAGCAGACGCAGAGTAGACATATCATTCCAAGTCTGTAACATAAAATCACAGCACACATCTAAGAATTTCACAGGAAATAAATTCTGTGTCAAACTAGGGCAGTGACTTCAAGCATCAGCCTCCTAATAACAGCCTCTTATTCTGTCATTTCTGCAGGACACAGTAGTTCTGCTCATGTTTCCCGTTTCACTATTGATTATCCTCTGACAGAGCCGGCAATGATTATATACAGTTCTGTGCACACCATTCACATGCAATTCCATGCCTGTCACAGGCCGCTGGTCCCAGGCGACTACCAGTGACAGATTTCTTTAATCATGTGACTACATTTACCTCATCAATCACAAGGGTCAATAAAGTTGCAGCATTTTACACTTGTATTTTCTACAGGTCTAGGATTTGGGTCTCCTATAATGTGCACAATTGTAATTCACAGGAGGACAGGGCATATTCTACATCTACATGAAGAATGATGCTCCTCATAACTGGAGGGCACCATCTACATTTTACTTATAAAATGGACTATTCCATAGGCAGCAAAGGAAACACATGACAAGGTTTTGCGTGTTTCTTAATTCACTGATATATTATTTTTTTTTACTTTCACCCTTGTTAAGATTTGGCAAGTAGCCATTTAGCAGTTGAAATCGAAAAAACAAAAAACTCAAGCAGTGCAGCAGAGCAACACAGTAATGAATTTTTAGATTAGTAAGATTAAATCCTTTTAAAACACAAATCAGCACTTTTTCTAATGAATGTCTTGTCATTAATGAGAAAAACAAATAGCTTAGTATGTGAGTGGTTTCAAAATTGTTACAAAATCTCTAATATTCCTTTATTGCTATGGAGCTCATCTATAAATAAGTAGACCATAATAGGGGCCTTGCATATTATTTAATTCCCTCATAAAAATGAGCACCGCTTATCAAAAACTTATTTAGTCAAATGTACCCCTCTACATGGAGCAAATGTTGGAGATGCCAGATGGAAACGGGGTCGCTACGCCATATTTGGTGGTCCTGCTTGTCTATACTGCCCTTCTGAAATAATATTCTGTCCCTTATAACAAGTGTTGAAATACCCCCCTCCCCAGGGTCCACACGTTGCATTACTAATATTGGGGATAAAAAAATTGCCTAAAACAGATTCTCACCACTGCAAGAGTTAATATTACAAAACTCTGGAAGTCCCCACAGATTCCCAAAATTAAAATTATTGAATGTGAGGCTCAATATTATTGTACATTAGAGCATTTTGATAGCTATGAAGACAGGTCAGGCCGACACTTATAAGAGATATTGGGAATATGGACCTCTCCGTCCTCAGTCAAGCTACATAATTTCACTTCCTTATGTGCAGTACATAAAGGCTTGGTGAGATTATCACTCATAAGAGATCTACCTACCAATGACTGTACTCTTGCAACCATATATTAATGTGACTATTGTTATGTGGATTGCCTTTTTGGTAGTTTTACCCCCCCTCCCTCTACATTAATGTACTGCTGTATTACTACACTAATTTTATGATCCTCTCATTACTATGTATATAATGCTGTTTTCAATTATGCTTGTGTGAGGTAGCCCCCATATCTCTGGGACCCACCTTGATCCTTGTTATTCTTTTGTTATAAAATGTTAAAATTTAATAAAAATTATATTTAAAAAAAATGTATTTAGTCAGCCACCAATTATACAAGTTCTCCCACTTAACCCCTTAACGATAGCCGGTAAGTCTTTGCTGCATATTGCAGCAAAGGCTTACCGGTAACACCCGCGATCGGTGCTAGCACCGATTGTGGGTGTATTCACCTCGATCGCCGCCGCCGTCTTGCCGCGGATCGTCGCTCCCCGATGACGTCACGGGGAGCGGCGATCCATCGCCATGGTAGCCTCGGGTGTTCCGAATACCCGAGGCTACTTCGTTTTAACCCATGCATTACAATGTGCTAATTGCACATTGTAATGAATGGGGAGTAAAATCCACACATACTGCTATACAGCAGTATGGCAGTATATGATAAGATGAATCAGACTACCCAGGGTTAGAGTACCCTAGGGAGTCTGAAAAATAGTAAAAGTAAAAATGAAAAAAAAGTTTAAAAAAAAATTATAATAAAAAAACCTAAAAATTCAAATCACCCCCCTTTCCCTAGAACTGATATAAATATAAATAAAGAGTAAAAATCATAAACACATTAGGTATCGCCACGTCCGAAAATGCCCGATCTATCAAAATATATTAACGGTTTTTCACTGCGTTTAACCCCGTAAAAAGAAAATAGCGTCCAAAATATTAAAAAATTTATAAAAAGTGATCAAAAGGTCGCACAGTCCCAATTATAGCAATGAAAACGCCATCAAATTTCACAAAAAATGACACTACCCACAGCTCCGTACACCAAAGTATGAAAAAGTTATTGGCGCCAGAAGATGGCAAAATAAAAAAAAAATATTTTGTACAGGAGGTTTTAATTTTTTTTAAATGTATGAAAACATTATAAAACCTATACAAATTTGGTATCCACATGATCCTACCGACCCAAAGAATAAAGTAGACATGTCATTTGGGACGCAGAGTGAAAGCTGTAAAATCCAAGCCCACAAGAAAACGTCGCAAATGTGGTTTTTCACCATTTTCACTGCATTTGGAATTTTTTTCCCGCTTCCCAGTACAAGCCATGGAATATTAAATACTGTCACTATGAAGTACAATTTGTTATGCAGAAAACAAGCCATCACACAGTTCTTTATGTGGAAAAATAAAAAAGTTATAGATTTTTGAAGTTGGTGAGTGAAAAATGGAAGTGAAAAAACTAAAAAAGGCCAAGTCGTTAAGGGGTTAAAAAGCTAAAAGAGGATCATAATTCACATCAAAGGGAGACCCCAAATACAGGACACAAAATGAGAAGACAAATCCAGAAAATTACATTGTCTGATTTTTAAAGAATGTACTGTACTTGCAAATTATGGTGGGAAATAAGTATTTGGTCGATAACAAAAGCTCATCTCAATACTATGTAATATATCCTTTGTCAGAAATGACAGAGGTCAAACATTCTCTGTAAGTCTTGGAATACACTGTAGGTGGTATGTATGCCCATTCCTCCATGCAGATCTCCTCCAGAGCAGTGATGTTTTGGGGCTGTCACTGGGCTACACAATTTTTCATCTCCCTCCAAAGGTTTTCTATGGGGTTGAGATCTGCAGACTGGCTAGGCCACGCTAGCACCTTGATATGCTTCTTACAAAACTGCTCATTCATTTCTCTGGCGGAATACTTGTGATTATTTTCATGCTGAAAGACTCTTTCAGCTTTAATGCCCTTGCTTATGGAGAGATGTTTGCACTCAAAATCTCCCGATACATGGCTCATTCTTTCATGTACATGGATCATTCTCCCTTATCCCTGTCAGAGAAACAGCCCCTCATTATGATGTTGCCACCCTCATGCTTCTTTGGTGTTCTTTGGCTGCAACTCAGCATTCAATTTCCTCCAAACATGACGAGTTGTGTTTTTACCAAACAGTTCTACTTGGGTTTCATCTGACCATATGACATTCTCCCAATAGTCTTCTGGAACATCCAAATGCTCTCTAGAAAACTACAAAATGAGTTCAGTGAAAAATCCCTGATGTGAAAAAAAAGCCAATGTGAGTTGGTGTGAGCTCATTAGTGGGCTCAGTTCACTGGGCAAGTAATCCTTTAGTTTTATGTTACAACATTTGGCTTATTATGACATTTAATAAAACATGTATATCCGTTTTAATGTAAAAAAATCACTTACTATTTTGTTTTTATAATAATGTTTCTTCTTTATCAATCACCTAATTAATATATGTTTACGCATAGGGAAAAAAGTAATTGCAGATTTGGTCAGCACAGGGTTTGGTTGCAATCCATATATTGATGAATGGAAGTGTAAAAAATTGTTGTGAGAGTGTAAAAAGTAATTATTTGAATTAATTTGACTTTCAAAGCTCTTACTGTATAGGATAGGATAAAAAACATCAATAAATCCCTATAGGTAGACATTAGCGATACATATTTTTAAACATCTTACACATACCAAAAAATAAATACCGCTTCCAGATTCTGAATAGTTTATCCCTTTAAGGTTGCTTTGCCAATTTTGTACTTGATATCCAATGAATCTCCTTTAGACAGCATATAAAGCTCTAAGTGACTTCTGGCACTGTTTTCTAAAGAGTCAGGACTGATGGAAGATAACTCAGACAATTTTCATAATTATATAGGATTTGGCTGTGTGTTAGAAGAGTACATGAGCGCAGCATATTTAACACAATGGCAGCTTGCATTAAACGTGGTTGATGAATATGTTCCAAAGTCTCTTGGCAACAATCTTATTAGAAATAGCAATGTTCAAAAGTCTGGATACTTTGCAATTACAACATATACTATATTATTAACCACCTAAGGAGTAGCGATTGCTAATAGAACTGCCCATGAGATTGGGATCCCACAAGTGCCCCTTATAATTGAAGGACTAGTGTTCATGCTTACCATCATTTTAGGCCTGTATAACTTTTTATTACAAGAAAACCCTGGGTGGTTCTTGATTATATCAACTGAAACAGTATCCACAGTTACTTTAGGTTCTAATTGCCTAATTTTTGAGGAAATCAACTTTAAAAGTTATGTAAATGAGCCTCAGGGGCTCCTGTCTGCATCACAGAAGCCCCAAGAATACTAAATCCTAGTTTTCGTAAAGCAATTCCCTGTCCTCTAACTTCTGTATTGCAGTATAGGGGGATTTTCTCACTGATCTACAACAATGTGGAACATGCAGATGACAAGCCTGGGAGTCTCCCATAGACTCTTGGTTGAGATTGGCGCAGGTCAAAAACACAGGTACGCTACTGCGCTGCCTTCAATCATTCAGTCAGTAAACAGGATTTGTAGTAAAAATTATTTTTTTTATTTGTTATTTGAACAATGTGTTTTGAGGGCATACCACCCCCTTCATCAGGTTAAAAAGTAGATACAAGGCACAGTAGCAATAATTTTTGAGCTGTGTACTGTGCAAACACAATACTGATCATGGGTATTAGCTGTGGGTGTTTGCCGCATTATGCAGAAAACACCCAATGTGTATGAAAAGGACCCAGCCCATGAGCACTCTTCATACACTCGCTGTCACACAATGACGTAGACAAACATCATGGTACGGCAGGAGGGTAATAGTAATAAGACAGAGGCTCTAAACATTAACCTTGACCAATAAATAGTCAAACTCTTGCAGGTGAATTTTGATTTTGTATTGAAATATCACTTAAGTAAAACTTCACATCTTATTTATTTTATCAGACATTTTATATAAGTTAATGCGAGCCAAAACCAGGGGTGGAGACACAAATACAGTGGACTCTTCTCATAGAGAGGTAGCTTCCAGAGGGTATAAAAAAAATTTAAATTTAAATTAGGAAGGGGGTCTTCACAAAGAGATGGTCTTCTGGACAGGTTTCACAGTATAAGATATAATGAACACTTGGTTATGGCTTACACATTACAATAACTAAAGCAAAAACACTGATAATATACCATATATACTTCAGTATGAGTCGACACGATATATTACCCCTAATTTTACCACTGAAAACTTATTGACTGAAGTATAAGCTGAGGGTGGGAAATGCATTGGTCACAGCCTCCCAGTATATAGCCAGCCATACCCCAGTAGTAAATAGCCATCCCCCAGTAGTATATAGCCAGCCTCCAGTAGGATATAGCCAGCTGGCTACCAGTAGTATAAAGCCAGCTGGCCCCCAGTAGTATATCGCCAGCTGACCCCAGTAGTATACAGTCAGCCGGCCCCCAGTGGTATACAGTCAGCCGGCCCCCAGTGGTATATAGCCAGCCGGCCCCCAGTAGTATATAGCCAGCCCCCAGTAGTATATAGCCAGCCAGCCCCATGTAGTATATAGCGAGCCAGCCCCCTTAAGTATACAGCCTGCCAGCCCCCTTAAGTATACAGCCAGCCCCCTCAAGTATACAGCCAGTCCACTTTAGTAGCCAGCCCCCTTAAGTATACAGCCAGCCCGCAGTTTGCCGAACACATTAAAAAAACAAACCTACATACTCACCTTCAGAGCTCCGGTCCTTTTGGCTCTTCTTTCTTCTCTTTGTTGTAACCACCAGCAGAGACACGTCCACACGATCTGCCGACTGGCACACACTATGACGTCTTCAGCGGCGACACTGCCTCATCACAGTGTGCACTGGCCGGCAGATCGAATGGATGGAGCTCTGCTGGCTAATACAGCATAAAGAAGACAAAAGTACGTACGTTTATTTTTTTATTGACTCGTGTATAAGCAGAGGTGAGGTTTTTCCCCTCCATTTTTTGAGTATATACGGTAACCAAGATGTGAACTGGCCCTTACTATATACAGCATAAAGAAAGTTAGGCTTAGTTAACATCACCGTTAATGGTGCCTACCACTACTTTCTACTATTTATAATGGCAAAACACGTTACAGTGCTAATTTTGAAGGCACACAGAACAACAGAAGGTATGCATGCAAGTCAACGCTCTCCTCAACGCTCCTGGGTCCTTGTCCTTCCCTCCTCTCGCACATCTCTTTCTCATCCTCCCTCCCCTTGATGACATGTCAACTCACTGCTCAGCCTCTCCCTCTGGCATCTAAGTGCAAGTAGAGGATGAGAGAGAGGATGTAACCAGTAGCGACTAGGTGAGCAGTGAATATATTATAGCAGACGGAAGTTGTGATTTGAAATTTTCCTCCTTGGGACTTGGCTGAAGCAAAACAGCAATCAATTAAGACATATAATGACAGAAATCAAATATGAAACCTGCAGAGACACTGGCCTCTGAAAAATTCGATTTTCAGATACCTGACCTCAAAAAATTTTGATCAAGAAAATCAGATTTAGGATGTGTGCAACACGAGATTAACAATGTAAATGTGCATGGCTGGCATTTATATTCTAACTCAATGCATTGTTTACCCATTGTAATTGCAATTGTACATCTTTGTAACTATTCCAATGTTGCTCTGTTCTGCTCTATTTAGTCCTTTGATTAAGTGCCATGGGACATACATTGCATCAGACTTCCAGCTTCAGATATGGCTCTTTTTCATATTACAGTATGTGCTCCATTGATTTTAATATCTCTGTATATATTGATTCCTTTAGGAGAGTCTGTCATGAAAATACAGTGTTTGTCTTGGGTTCTTCAGCTGTACAAAATCTTAATACAGTTACGACTTGTGAGCAGATGTTAATGCTTTGGATGTAATGTATTTTCTAGTTTAATTAAACATAAAAGGATCTACAATAACAAAGAAAGTTCAATTACATATCAAAGTAAATATGGATGTGACACTTCTTACATATAGTAAGCTCAAAGCACAAAGATGAAAGGGAATAGTTGGATAACTATGTAACTATTTGAATGTTCAAACACATCTACAATCCAGTGCTACTGTCATTCAAAGATAATTGATAGGTAGCGGTTACGTTTATGCAACACTATTCAAATCTTCTTTAAAGAAAAAAATATATATATATAAACATATATACTTTCTTCAATTTCAACATAACATACAATATAAATGTATGTGACTTTATAAAGTAGCAGCACTGCGCACAGTTTTATAGAAGAGCAAGATTAGTTTAAATTGAGAGGTGGGAGGTGCTGGGCAACCAATGCTGGCAAAGATTAGAGGGATATGCTGCATAAGGATAGATTGTAAAAGAGAGAGTTTAATAAGTCAAAGACCAAATGAAGGGGAGTTACAGTGATCGAGACAGGAATGAATCTGAGTAAAAAGTTTGAGTAAAAGGGGAAAAGTAAAATAAAATGCAGAAGATAGGAAAAGTGTTCAGATCCCTTTAAATGTTTCACTATTTCTTTCATCGCAGCCGATTGGTTAGATCTATCAATTGGTTATGCTATCAATCTCCACAGAAAACACTCCAGAAATGTCGATTTTTTTGCTTATTTATTAAACAAAATATATTTAATTTATTACATTT
The DNA here is from genome assembly GCA_019512145.1 of Engystomops pustulosus. NCBI lineage: Eukaryota > Metazoa > Chordata > Amphibia > Anura > Leptodactylidae > Engystomops > Engystomops pustulosus. The sequence continues at coordinate 173,102,723 of CM033641.1, forward strand.
TGTTCGGTATTGAGTAGAAGCACCTTTTGAGCTACAGCAGTCATGAGTGGTCTTGGGAATGATGCAACAAGTTTTTCACACCTGGATTTGGGGAGTCCTCTGCCATTTTTTCTTGCAGATCCTCTCCAGTTCTCTCAGGTTGTGGTCATTCCAAACTTCTTCCATTTAAGGATTATAGAGGCCAGTGTGCTGTTAGGAAGCTTGAATGCTGCAATTCTTTTGTAACCTTAGTCAGATCTGTGCCTTGCCACAATTCTGTCTCTGAGCTCCTTGGGCAGTTCCTTTGACCTCATAATTCTCATGTGCGCTAACATGTACTTGGAGCTGCGAAGTCTTGTATAAACTGGCGTGTGCCTTTCCTAATCAAGTCCAATCAGTTTAATTAAACACAACTGGACTCCAATCAAGGAGTAGAACCATCTCAAAGAGGATCAGAAGGAAATGAACAGTATGTGAGTTAAATAATGGTTTCACAGCAAATGGTCTGAATACTTATGACCATGTGATATTCGAGATTTTTTTTGTTTAATAAATTAGCAAACATATCTACATTTCTGTTTTTTTTAAGTCCATGTCCCCAAGATGCTGCCCTCTCACATCTTTGGCTGGCCTAGAAGGGAAAGTTATCATGTGACTAGTGGTTATGAGAAGGATGAAGCCACTTACCTAGTGGTTATGTGAACGCCCAGACTTCTGACCAAACCAGAGGTTTAAACTAGCAACCAGTTCATGCCATGGGAACAAAATATTTAAGGTAGGTAAGTTTTTATTTTTAGCTTTCCCAGCCCCCTGTGGTTTTCTATTAATCCTTTAATGCAGGATTTATGCAATCCTCTGCAGAGAAATCTATAACTATAATGATATTTATTTTAAAAACATCAATCCAAAGAAGGATAGCTACATATTTTTCAATATCATACATTTATTTATTGCCTTCTACAGGAATATTAAAATACATTAATTTTAATTAGATTTACACTTAGTAAAAAGTCTATATCCTAATATTTAGGTCCTTCTTACTTTTTTGTTGAAACTTTTGACCTTTAAAGAAGATGAAAACTGAATTTAAGGGGCATATACATAAGTCACACACTGTTCTTTATAGAGGATATTAAGCAGTCTGTACATGATTTGGTAAAAGTGCTATTATCAAGGCATAGTATGGGAAAAACGAATTTGTTCTGTAAGACCTTAAATGACTCACTGATGTGGCTGTGTGCCAGGTAAGATGACATAGTTGATTTTATGGGGATGTGAGGGAAACAATTTTAGCTAAAAAAAAGGGTGGCATATACCATAGTTTATAGGGCTCTATGGGAACCTAGCACTTGCTGTATTTGTGAAAAATGTAGTGACAGGTTAAATATTAGATAGATAGTGCCATCAGTCTGACTAAAAATTATTTTAAAAATGTTAAAACAGTAATGTTGTCATATTGGTTCAATCTATATGGCTTGAATGCTATTCATGCTAAGTTAAACATAAACCTTGATATGTTAACTGCCTCATAAACTGAAAACACGGACTAAAAGAAGTATGAAGGAACATATTTCAAGAACCATGGTGATAATTGCTACCTAGTGTTTTTAGCACAGCTTCTTCCACTCTATATAGAAATCCTTGCTTTTTGTCTTCAAAGAAATCATATTTACAGTTCAGCGGGTCTCCAGATTTAAAATTAAGAAAACTCTTTAGAAAACCCCACTGAGGATCTACAAACAAGATAAATAGACATTCCTAGTGTTGTAAGTGATTTTTGTTGAAATACTGAACTATAATACAGAAAGGGAAACATATAATTTTAAACAGACTAAAGACACAGATTTTTATCTATGAAAAGCAACCAGTCTTTTTCATAGCAGACAACAATTTTAAAAGAGGTTTCCTTTATTTAATTTGTTTGCAAATGGTTTTGCCAATTTACTTGCACAGTGCACAGTGTAAATTTAGATTTACCTATATAATTCCAGATTTACCATCCAGCATCAGTTGGTACAGGTTAAGACAAATTGAACTGTTGAGACAGAGAAAGAGATGCAAGCCCTAAGATAACCCAAAACCCATGCCTACCATATGCTAACCTGCAGGTGACAACTGGACAACAGTCCATACTTTGACTATGTGCTAAGAACAGATGAGAAACACAGAGAGAGAGAGAAAGAGAGACAAACAGACAGATACAAACAAAGTCTGGATAATTGGGTCAATGCCAAGATGGTGGAAAGGTATAGAATAGTGAGGAAAATATTAGACAAAAAAAACAAAGGAAAAATAAGAATACCAGTAATAGAATAATAGAGGAGGTAGCACAATAATCAAAGAATCCAGTAAACCAGCCCCTGAGAGAAATGAGAAGCTGTTATATGTGGAGTTCGCCCAGCTACTGATTGGTTTGACCATTCATCACTCAAACCACAGCTGATACACACCCAATTTTCCACAGAATATACACCCAGCTCAACCAAAGGAATTGTCCCTGCAGAGAAAGCCATCAATCACAGACTCTAGTAGAGCAGCCCTAGGTGTGGTTCACAAGTACAGATAACTACAGCAAACCTGCATTCAGAGATTTTTGGCACCAACCTTACATGACCCATATTTGCATCATTCACAGCAGAAAAAAATGTCAAAATGTTGTTGCATTTTGGGTGTACTTTATACTTTTTATATTAAAACCTTCCCATTTTTAATAAAATAATGTGCTTACTTTTGAAGCCACAATCCTTGAGATCAATTGAAATTGGAACACAGCATGAAGGATAGACATTTTTGGCACAACAGGTTTCAGAAAATCTAACTATTGGGATTTATCACATAATGCCTCACTAACCTGAAGTACCATTCATACAGAAATAACATTTTTGTTTCATAGTATCATAGTACATGTTTGGAAAAAGACACAGGTCTATCAAGTCCAACCTAAAGGACAAAACAAGCCAATGTATAAAAAGATCCTCCCATTAAGTTATTTGTACATTTTAATATAGTTTCCCCTTAGCTGTCTTTTTTTCTAAGCTGAATAACCACAAGTTTAGTAATCAATTATTGTATTCTATTCTTGGTTGTTCTTTTCTGCACCCGTTCCAGTGCTACTATGTCCTTTTTTATACACTGGTGCCCAAAGATGTACAGAATGTATACCCTGTGTGGTCTGGCTAGTGATTGGCATTGGGGCAAAATTAAGCTCTTATCATGAGAATCTATTCCTCTGTTAATACATCCCATAATTGGATTTTCTTTATCAGAAGCTGCTTGACTCTGGTCACTAGATTTAAGTTTATCATCCACCAATACTCCAAGTCTTTTTCTGCTGAGGTTTTACTAAGCATTTGATCATTTTTAACATAATTATAATTTTTGTTTCCATGGCCGAAGTGCATAACCTTACAGTTATTTACATTAAACCTCATCAGCCATTTCCTTTCCCATTCATCCAGGTTTCACAAATCCCTCTGTAGAGTTATACTATCAGCCTTGGTGTTAATTAGTTTACAGAGCTTAGTATCATCTGGAAATATTGAAACTCTAATATGTATACCCTGTATGAGGTCATTAACCCCTTCCCGACATTTGATCTAATAATACTGCATGGCGGGAGGTGCGTTCCCGCAATTTGCAGTAATATTACGTCATGCTTCTGGTATCAGTTCCTGAACGGAGCTGGTACCAGAAGCATGGGGTGCCAGCTGTATGTAACAGCTGGCACCCGTCTCTAGTACTCGTGATCAGAGTTTCCTCTGTGTGACCGCGACGCGCAAGGGTCTGGTGCGCTAAATCAGACACCCCCCCCCCCCCACGGCGCTTACTGGCGCTTCCAGGCGCAGAATGCTCAGTGTGTCACATAATACAGTGTAATACATCTGTATTACACTGTATTAGGTGAAGAAGAGCTTGTTCAAGTTAACCTGTTAAAGTAAAAAAAAAATGTTAAAAACACTTGATATAAACATTTACAGGCAGTCCCCGGGTTACGTACAAGATAGGGTCCGGAGGTTGGTTCTTAAGTTGAATTTGTATGTAAGTCGAAACTGTATGTTTTATAATTGAAGTTCTAGACAATTTTTTTCTTTTGCCCCAGTGACAATTGGAGTTTCAAAATTTTTTGCTGTAATTGGACCAAGGATTCTCAATAAAACTTCATTACAGACATCTTACAGCTGATTATTGCAGTCTGGGACTATAGTAACATCCAGAGAGCTTCACCAGAGGTCACAGTGGGCTGAGGGGTCCGTCTGTAACTATGGGTTGTCTGTAAGTCGGGTGTCCTTAAGTAGGGGACCGCCTGTATTAATAAAAAAGAATTAATTAAATGAAATTAAAGTCCCCTAAACACAAACATTCCCTATACATATCTAATGAAGTAAAAAAAAACACAAAATCACCAGAAAAAAACACATATTTGGTATCGCCGCGTCCGTAACAATCTGTACAATAACTCAGTAGCATTACTGGACCTGCTTGGTGAGCGCCGTGAAAACGAAACCCGAAAAACAAAACCCGAAAAACTTGCATAAAATCGCTTCACAAAACGGTTCTAAAAAAATTAAATGGTATCACTGAAAAGAACAAGTCAACACACAAAAAATAAGCCCTAAACAAGCTCTGTCAAAAAAACATTAGCGTTATATTTCCGTAAAGATGGCGATACAGAAATAAATGAAATTTTCTCTGTATTAGTTTAAATTCAGTAAAATTGTAAAAAATATATTAAAAAAAAAGTATATAAATTAGGTATCACCATAACCGTAGTGGTCCATAGAATAAAGATAATATAGTATTTTTATGGTATGGTGAATGACCCCAAAAATATACAAGAAGAAAGGAAATCAAAATTTACAATTTTTCTTCCTACATACATTTAAAGGGAACCTACCACCACGAATCTACCTATAAAGGTAGATCGGGTGGTAGGTGGATGTAAGGGACGTGAGGATAGCCCTTTTTAGAGCTAATCCTCACGTCCCCGCTAGCCTAGCATAAACTTTAATGCCCTAATATGTTAATTTAATTAAGCGGCTACCGGGGCGTGGAGTAGCCGGACACGAGGCTACACGGCGCGGCTACTCCACGCCCCAGTAGCTGCTTTCCCCCGCCTACCCTGTGATCTTCGACGCGCAGCTCCTGGCAGCTGCGCGCCCTCGTCGGAGAAGCCGGAGTTCTGCGCATGCGCAGTAACTCCGGCCTCGTTCCCGAGATCGCGCATCGATGAGTTAATAAAATCTCATCGATGAGCTAATGACCCACTTAAATGAAGGATAAGGCATAATCTGCTCTTAATGGCGCAGCTTCCCTTCAATGCCCTGGCGTGTGCCCATACAGTAGGTTACCACCACATATGGGGTATTGTTACACTCAGGAGAAATTGGGTATCAAACTTTGTGGACAGTTTTGGTATTTTATCCACTGAGAATTTGTACATTTTTTGAAAAACACATTCATTTAGCCAAAAATTTCAAAATTGCATCCAATCTTGTTTTATCCCCTGTAAAATAATTAAAGGGTTAACAACCTTCATGAAAGTTGTTTTACATACATTAAGGGGTGTAGTTTTAATAATGGTGTAATTTATGGGGTTTTACTTTTATTTAGGCCTCTTAAAGTGACTCTAAGCAGGTCCTGCAAAAGCATGATTTTGTGTTTTTTATGAAAATTTGAGAAATCGTACCTAAAGTTTAAAGCCCCATAACATCTTACAAAAATGAGAGAATGCATAAAAAACCATGGATACATAAAGCAGACATTCTGTTAATAGTAGTAATCAAGTGTTTTTGCTGTTATGACTACGTATTTGTTATGACTACGTATGGAAAAAGTAGGAAATTTTCAATTTCAAAAATCGAGACTTTTTCTAAATTTTCACCAAATATCTGTTTTTTTAATAAATAAACGCAACACATACCACCAACATTTTTAAACTAACATGAAGTACAAAGTGTCACGAGAAAACAATTTCAAAATTACTTGGATATGTTAAAGCGTTCCGAAGTTATAACCACTTATAGTCACACAGGGCAGATTTGAAAAAATGGACCGTGTCAGGAAGGTGAAAAGTGGCTTCGGCGTTAAGGGGTTGATAAAAATATCAATCAGAAGGAGGCCCAATACTGACCTCTTTGGCACTTTGGCACTTTAGCCTGCATGTTTGAGAATAGAGGGGATTTGCAATAAGTTTAGAATATATCATTTATTCTTTGTGGTATGCACTGTTCTATGCCAGCACCTATGGAAATATTTGTGTTCAAGTATTTCCCTCTCCAAAGTGTCCGTTATTTTTGTTAATGTTTTTATGTGTATCTCTTTAATTTTTTTTTTTTTATTCAGATTTATGAGATGAATTTCATGTGATATTTACAATGTTAAAAAGGATGAGATTTTTTCAATGATCTTTTCGATGGACATGCATTGTTTTCTTCTAATAGAGGTTTAAATAGGTATTATGCTAACAAAATTTGGGGTACTCTAGATTTTGAGCAGTAAGACTTTTTTTTCCCTAAGTACTGTATATGCTGGTGTATAAGCTGAGTTTTTCAGCACAAAAAATGTGCTGAAAAACCTCACCTCGGCTTATACATGAGTCAATTAAAAAACGTACACACTCACCTTCCGGCGCCCCCGATGCTCGTTGCAGCAGCTTTCTGATGTGGGCGCGGCTCCTCTTCTGTTTTCTCTGAGATGCTCCGGTCCCTGTGGCACCTCTTTTGTCTCTGTCTGGCTGAATAATACAGGGGGCTGGCTGGCTATATACTACAGGGGGCTGGCTGGCTATATACTGCAGGGGGCTGGCTGGCTATATACTGCAGAGGGCTGACTGGCTATATACTGCAGAGGGCTGGCTGGCTGTATACTACAGGGGCTGGCTGGCTGTATACTACAGGGGCTGGCTGGCTGTATACTAAAGAGGGCTGACTGGCTATATACTACCTATGCGCAGGGTTCAATGGCAGCCTTGGGGTTCAATAAAGGACCCCTTGACTGTCTTCAGATGCTGTGTCAAAGATCCTGTTTCTGACAGGATCTTTCACTGTGCATGTCAGCCTGTGCATCTGCAGGTGTGCACCACATATGGATTTGGTCTAAACTACCTGTGGCTGCCAGAATGTGAGAATGTACATCTAGGCAATCTTCAAATGTACCTTGAACTTATTCAAAAACTAGAATATGTAGCTTTAGGCCCACCAATGTCTGTACCCCCACCTGTCAATCACGGTAGAAGCTTGTTCTGTGATTGCTGGGCAAGGACTATGACGCACACTGTTGCCTGACCATGAGCCTTTGGCCTTATTACATAATTAAGGGAAAGTCATTTACATTTTCTCCTAAAACCCCACACATTTTCCTTTCTGCAATACAGCTTATATCCTGAATTTCCTATTCTTCCTGAAGCTAGGAAATGCCTTTCAGTAGGTTTACAGTGTTCCATTGTAGATCTATATCTCCTGGGTAGATTATATAGTAGCTCAGCACTTCTTAGCAGAAGACAAAAGAAAACATAATACGAAACCTATTACTTTGACAGCTCAGCAAGTGTGCGCATCTGCTTCAAGTATGCCTATTCTGCTCCCGCCAGCTCACCAGAGACAAAGGGAAGCAAAGGTCATTCCTTGTCTCATTGTGCTATAGAATTTATCCCATCTATGTTTTCAGTATTTTTTTCTTTTGCAGTATGATGTTGAAATATATTAACAAATAATAACCTAAAACTCTCTAGTGTTCTTGCATTAGGGGTAAAAATATTATTCATATACATCAATAGAGAAACAAAACATTTACAACTAAAATAACTTTAATTTTTTTCAATAAATGGAAGGAACTTGTCAGAAATTACTCTGATAACCCACTGCTGGTATCTTATCAATTAGATTAGCACCTTCCACCTTTCTTTTATGGGCCAGTGTAGTGGCATCATCCAGAAAATCATGTAAAGTAACATGCAAATTAGTTGTATAAAGTGTAGAGCTCAGTGCAGAAGTGAAGTTCTCAGTTTTTGTGTACATCCTTTCATTTAAAAAATGTCACTAGAATTTGTCCTGATTTCCATACCTCAATGACGTTATAGAACTAACTACACTTTTACAACATTTATTATTCCACTTTAGACTTGTGCAAAATGTATCATAGTTTATATGGTTGAAAAAAGACACGTGACAATTAAGTTCAACCAAGGAAGGGAAGGGATTGGAGGAAGGAATTTAGGGGAAACAATTCAATATAACCTAACCATCAATGTTATTTAGATGTAATAAGGCATCTAGGCCCTTCTTGAAGCTCTCTGCTGTCCCTGTTGTGACCAGCGCCTGAGGCAGGCTATTCCACAGATTGACAGTTCTCATAGTAAAAAAGCCCTGTTGCCTCCAGTGATTTAACCTTGTTTTCTCCAGATGGAGACAGTGCCCCCTTTTCTTTTAATTTGATTTAATCTGGAACAACTTTACACCATAATTTTTGTATGGACCATTAATATATTTATATAAATTAATCATGTCCCCTCATAGTCATCTCTTTTCCAGACTAAATAAATCTAGTTTTTTTAATCTTTCCTCATTACTGAGACCCTCCATACCCCTTATCATTTTTGTGGCTCTTCTTTGAACCCTCTCCAGCTTTAGGGCATCCTTTCTATGGACCAGAGCCCAGAACTGGACAGCATATTCCAGGTGAGGCCGGACCAATGCCTTGTACAGTGGTAATATTACATCCCTATCCCGAGAGTTCATACCACTTTTGATACATTATTTGTGATCTACTAGTATGCCCAGGTCCTTCTCAAGAAGTGACTCTTCAAGATTTACTCCTTCAAGAACATATGTTGCCTGTGGATTTTTAGCCCCCAGGTGCATAACCTTACATTTATCCACATTGAATCTCATTTGAAAAGTGGATGACCAAACCCTGGGGTACATTTGTATATCTGGTGACCATTCTGAGTAGGAATCATTGACCACAACTCTCTGGATATGATCCTTCGGCCAGTTTTCCATCCAGCTGCAAATGATAACTGCTAAACCAATAGACCTTATTTTACCCATCAGGCGTCTATGACAGACAGTGTCAAATGCCTTTGCAAAATCCAAAAAAACAATATCCATAGCCGCTCCTCCATCCAGTGATCTGCTCACCTCTGCTCATCATGTAATATGGAATATTAAAAAATTGGTCCATAACAAACTACTCATCTGTAGACCAACTATACAATAAAATATTATAGAAAGTCAGAGCATATCTGCATCTTATTTTATAGTATATATACCATTTATATACTGGAAATGCCTTGGCTGACTGTAATAACATGATTTACTCAAGGGCCCTAAGTATTGACATTTCTCTCTGTCAGGATCACAGACTTAGCTTCAGAAAATGAGCCTTCTGGGTCACACTGGACTGCCCTCTGACAGCTCCATGTACTCCAAAATCTAAGTGATTTTATATGCCATTACTGGTCATATAAGGCTGACGAAACACCTTGCACAGACTATGCCCAAATACGATATTACACTCACTAGTTAAACAATCAATTTAGGTAATGCCTCTTCTGAGTTTAGGCTCTTATTTAATTGTATTTTAATATAAAAAGTGCCAACAAACAAAGGGGATATCATAAAGAGGGTAACATAAAATAAACAGGCAAGTACATGAAAATGAAAATATTAGTTTGATAAAATAAAAGGTGTAAAAAAAACTCAACTCAAGTCTGGTGCCTAGGCAAGCAGAAATAAACAATCAGTCCATTCACTAGGGATCCCCAACAGAAGGACCATTTCCTATAGGGAAATTTATACCTGTGGGTGCTGGTTTATGACACAAACAAGAGAGGGGTGCCTACTTCTAATCATCTAATCTAATCATTTTGATGTTTCCCTAGCTTTATCAGCACACTCTCCTTATAAACAATAATATAAAGAGGGTAGTAATGTAAGGGTACTATTGATTGGCTGTGTTTAAAGGGTCATGTAACTTGAAATAACCATAGTTACACGTGAAAAATACAGCAAAATGAACGTATAAATATACTTTGAAATAACCATAGTTACACGTGAAAAATGCAGCAAAAAGAACGTATAAATGTACTTTGCTTTATAATTCATCTCTTCTTAGCACTTTATGACGTTTGTTTCATGTTCACATTATGCAAATATATATATATGTACATATGTAACACACATTTTCCTAGTAAAAACATAGTGGAGTCCTTTCCCTCTATCATTTCCATACATGAAAATATTGTCATTTTTCTCTATTCAAGGGACTTATGTTATCACCTACTAACCATATGAATGCAACCAATTTCAAACTGCAGCTCAAGCTCTGTAGAAACTGCCAATCTAAATTGAACATAAGTCAATGTGAAGAAGCTTCATAGAGACGTTGTTCATGCTAAATTCAGAGAAGCCAGTCATAGGGAAAATAATATTTCCCACTTCCTCAATCAATCTGCATACAAATATAGTGGGGCATAATAAAGCAGCTGCTATTCTGTGATAATTCTCTACATTACATTTTACTTTTTCATATTCCAGATACATTTCTGAGCTAGAAGTAGGACCAATGCAGTAAAAAATGATAAAATAATTACATCAGCAATATATTCTAAGTTGCTTGTTTTACAGTTAGTGCAATGCAATGAGTGTGCAATAAGGCTACATTTTACATATTTGTACTAATGAATATTTGATAACCCCAATATGAAAAGAAAGTCAAATAGAAAAAATGTATATGATGAACCATAAAAATCTTTATTAATCAAAATGATAAAAACATTATAAAAATACACACAAAAACATGATGATGTACACTCACCGGCCACTTTATTAGGTACACCATGCTAGTAACGGGTTAACTTTTAATATTTTATTAATTTTTTTTATTTTAAACTTTTTTTTTTCTTTTTTTTTCCACTATTTTTTAGACCATCTAGGGTACATTAACCCTAGATGGTCAGATCGCTCCTACCATATACTGCAATACTTCTGTATTGCAATATATGGCATTTTTGCAGGTCATACATTACAATGAGCCACTGGCTCATTGTAACGAACCTGCATAAGCCATGTAGCCTCGTGTCAAAAGAAGACCCGAGGCTACCATGGTAACCGATCGCCGCCCCCCGATGACGTTCGGGGGCGCGGCGTTTGTAATAAAGATGGCGGCGCCGCCGTCTTTTAAACGCCGCCGGCGACTTTGCCGGCGGCGTTGAGAGGGTTAATAGCCGCAATCGGTGCAAGCACCGGCCGCGGTTATTAGCAGTGGGGGTTTTCTGCAGAATGCAAAAACCCCCACCTTTGTATGAACAGGACTCAGCCCGTGAGCCCTCTTCATACATCCCTTATACCTCTGCGCCGTAGAGCTACGGCGCAGAGCGTTAAGGGGTTAATAGTGAACACTCTGCTAAGTGTCTGTGAAGGCAGGCCTGACTCTACTAAGAATACTATTAAGACAGACAGGACTACAACATATACAATTGTCCAACTCTTCTCTTGTCTTTTCCCACCCCTCCCTTGAGTGTGAATACTGTTCTAATCAGTTGTTACACTAGCACACAGTATAAACTGCAGAAAACAATGCAAATACAAAAGGGAAAAGCCACAATTTCATAGGCAGATCCTTTTTTGTGTCTGTTTGTTTCATTTTATTGTTCACTTTTAACCTCTTTGCTTTAAAACTTGGGTTTTAACGCTGTAACGCCAGCTGTAACTAACAGCTGACATCCCAGTATAACACCCACAGTTGGAGTGGGCTCCGATCGCGGGTGTTTAACCCGTTAAATGCCGCGGTCAGCACAACTGCAGCATTTAAAATGCCTTCTGTGGGTCTCTTCCCCACAATTGTCTCCCCCCCCCCCCCCCGCGTGCCGCCTTCATGGGGCGCCGATCTATCCTATGGCAGCCCTTAGGTCCGATCAGGGAAATCAGTGACGTCATCTTAAAGGGAACCTACCACCACGAATCTACCTATAAAGGTAGATCGGGTGGTAGGTGGATCAATAGGACGTGAGGATAGCCCTTTTAAGGGCTAATCCTCACGTCCCCGCACTGTTTTGTGAACTTATATAAAAGGTTTATGCTTTTGTTATGCGGCTACTGGAGCGTGGAGTAGCCGCAGCTGTGGCTACACGACGCGGCTACTCCACGCCCCAGTAGCCACTTTACCCCTCCTACCCACAATCTTCGGCTCGCAGCTACAAGTAACGGCCACATGTGGGGGGTCTTTGTACTCAAGAGAAATTGGATAACAAATTGTTAGATGGGTTTTCTCTTTCTATCTTTTGGAAAGGTGTAAATTTTAGGGCTATATGAACGTATAATCGTCAAAATTTGACGATTTTGATTTAATTACTGTGAAGATCTCAAGGGGTTAACAATCCTAAACAGCTTCCTAAAAGCAGTTTCTAATAGTTTGAGGGGTGCAGATTTGAAAATGGGTTGATACATAGGGGGGTTTTGATGCTAAATATGTAAAATTAAATTCAAAACTGTATTTAACCCCCAAAATAGTCAATTCTGAAAAAATTGAAAAATCGCTATTCAATTTGTAAGCCGCGTGACATCAAAATAAATTAT